>JANAVB010033820.1:19279881-19840573 GCA_029216955.1 Iris pallida
CAGCTCGTGTCGTGCGTGTCGTGGCGCCTTGGACACTGGACTCGTGTGTCTCGTGTTACGACCCGTACCCACTGTGAGGGTACGAGAGCGTAACAACGCCCAGCCTACGCCGCAGTGTCGGCGGTAGAACGTTGTTCTAGGTCATGAACTATAACTAACATAAATATGAATACTCTCCATAAGGAGGCCAACACAAAGGTACAACTCAATCACAATCTAGAGATAGAATTTGGCACGATAAAATAGATAAGAGAATCCTCAACTGAGGTACAACAGAAATGAAATATAAGTCTCAACATCTCTAAAATATATACAATCTGGAATCCAGGACAACAACTAAACATGAAAAGGAAACAATCTAAGCTATCTATACTAAGTAAGGTATCGTCCTCAGCAGCTGCCTGAACCTCCCCAGGGGTCCAGGTCGCGAGTGTCATCTAGGCAAGCTCCAAGGTAAGGGGTGCAGGGTTCCTCATCATCCTCTGTAAAATTTCAACAGGTCCAGTCAGGACGGGAGCGAGCACAATACATCTCAACAGTTCATAGCAAGTTAGAAAATATAATTATACAGTAAAGTAAGATATAGATACTGAAGAAAATGCAGTATATAAACAGAGAAAGAACTGTAATAGAAATATCTACTATAAGTAGAGAGCTACCAGTGACCAGCGATTTAGAGTACAAAGTCGACATGTGAACGGCTTGATTTGACATGGCTACTAAAGAGGCGTACATGGCTATTCTACTTTGGAATTGTTCACATGGCTATTTATACTCCCTCGTACCCCCAATTAATACACAAGGATCCAACCAGGTTATGTTATGATTCTATGTAACAGCCCCCGAAGGGTGGTAAGCCTCCGAAAGGTGATAAGCCCCCAAAGGGTGATATGCCTCCAAAGGATGATAAGCTCCCAAAGGGTGATAAGCCCCCAAAGGGTGATATGCCTCCAAAGGGTGATAAGCCTCGAAAGGTGATAAGCCCCCAAAGGGTGATATGCCCCCAAAGGGTGATAAGCCCCCGAAGGGTGATATGCCCCCAAAGGGTGATACATAGTAGTCCCATAAATGGGATAAGGATTCAGAGAAGACTCTGTGATCATATGGGTATATGTCACAAGTGATCAAAGAATCAAAGAAGCATATGATACGCTATGTAAGTGAAACGCACAGAGCATAGAGTACCCGATGCTCCCTGAAGGGATAACATCTCAGGAAGGGATCCATATTGTACTAATCCGTGTGACCAACGTGACAGTATCAAGTAAAGTAATTTAATGCAGAAAATAATTCTAAGCAGAATATGAAATGATCAGAGAATGTACTCGCCTCGTATCTGAATGTGAAGTAAATGTACTGTCCGAGATGAGATACCTGACTCCTAGTTTATAAGCCCCTGAATTTCAGGGCAATTTTAATTTTTCTAAATAAAATTTTTGATAAGTATTTTATTATTTAATTGTTTGATCATTAATGTACTTTTCCATGACTTTGACTTCTGGAGCGTCAGGGATGCCAATCTCTGTAAACTCTCTTCACGAGTTTTGAAGTAGACAAGATTATCTTCGTTTTGATATATATGTCCCACTTGAACTCGTTCTCTTGTGCTCTTTTTGTATCGCGCAACTTCGGGTCAACTTAGACCAATTAATCGTTGAATAATTATTTCCACTTTTATTTTGATCTTCGTTTGCACGTTACCGTGACTTTTAATTTAGGAGCACGAGACCAGGTTTTCTCAGAACCAACTTCTCATGAATGATCTACTCGAGACGCTCTTCACCCATGACCTTCGTGTCCCACTCAGACACTCCATTTTGTGCTTCATTTTCTTCGCACAATTTTGGGTCAATTTAGGCCGATTAATTATCTACCGTAAAACCTGATTTAATTTCCAATTTAATTTCGGGACCCGACATCGACCCAACCTAGTCAACCCAAAGTATGGACGTGGCCCACATGAAGCCTACTACCCACATGAAACTTGTGTCCCATTTATTGGAGTCCCCGTATATTATTTATTTACCCATGATATAAATACCCATTTTTAATTCAATTATTGCACCCTGTCCGATTTTGACCCGACCCGGCTCAACCGAACCCAACCCAAATTTGTGTGACCCTACCATGTCTATCTATACACCCCATTGATAATTCCTCATTTTTCTCCCTACTCAAAATATCTCTTTACATAAAAAATAACTCTTCTCTCTCATTCTAATATATACATGTATATATATAGGTAAATATCTCTCTTTCTCTCTCTTCTCTCCTACACACCTACACCCTCTCCATCACAAGCACAACACTCCCCCTCACATCAGCCGACATACACACCCCTCTCTCTTATCTCTCTCTCTCTCTAATATCTTTATATCTTCTTTATAAATATATATACATACATATATTATATATATATAATCCTCTCTCTCTTTCACTTATACAAACACACACCCCCTCACCATCCTCTCACATCACCCCTCCTGTACGAGCACAGCCTACCCCTCCCCCTCACTCTACTTTTTCTCTCTCATAATATCTATTCAAACTCTCCATCTCACTCTTTAAACACACACACACACAAATAAATAACTCTCTTCCTCTCACTACAGCACACTCTCCTCTCCCTCTCGGCCGACAGCTCCTCCCGAGCTCCACCCTCTCTCCTCCTTCTTCACCATCACCATTAACCATCTCTATCACCATTAACCATCATCAAAACCACTCCCACCACCACCATACCACCACCTTCACTCCAACACCACCATTCACTTCACCACCACCCCACCGCCGCCGTGCCCTCGCCATGCTCCGGCCTAGCCCGTCGCCAGGCCATGCCGTGCGGCCACAGCAGCTGCGCCAGCGGCAGCAGCCGCATGCATGCACGCGCGCGGTGCAAACGCGCGTTGCCGCGTGGCCGTGCGCCACTACGTGGCCGGCGACCCACCCTACCGGTGTGCGACCCCCGGCGATCACCCCCTGGCCACCGCCTTCCTTCCCGGCGCGACGCATAGGCTATTCGTGCGTTTACGTCGAAAACCCGTCGGTGCGTACGAGTTTTGAACTCGAAAGTGGCGTCCCATCGCAGCGACTTCGCACGCAATTTCTGGGAGATCCGACCGTTGGATTGGCGAACTCCTTGCTCCGTCGCAATCTCGGTATATCCATCTTCACTCTGTCAATTTTTGTCCGTTAATTTCGTCGTTTGATACCTCAAAACTGGCCACCAAATTGACCGTTTAAATTGAACTGTTTTTGGACAGTTTCGTGGAGCCGACTTCGTCAGCTCGTAACTCCGCCGTCGTAGCCGGTTGGCGCACTTCTAGTTCCTGTGCGCAGCTGGTATAACCATCTTCCTATCTCCTTTAGGTTTCGTTTCATTATAAGCACGTTCGGTTGGTCGAATTCGACGCCAAAGTTGGCCGTCCGAATTCTTTAATTTGCACTTGTTAAATTCTATTTTTGAACCCGGGACTCCACTCGGATTCAATTTCTGACACCACCAGTAGACTCGTGGCGTCGTTCTGGCATGTTTTCTATAAAATTTGCTTGATTTGGAGAACATGGGCCCTGGCACGTATTTTGGTGCAAAGCGGGTCCCACTTTTTGAGTCAACGGGTCATTTTGAGATCGGCTCATCGGAATCCAATTCCGGATATACCGTTGGGTTGTATCATCATTCTGAATTCGTTGACATATAATTTGCTAAGTTTTGAAGACATTTGTGCGGCACACATTTCTGTGCAAACCGGATACCAAGTGTCGCGTCAACGTATCATTTTGCGATCGGCACATCGGAATCCTATTTCGGACATACCGTTGGGTTCGTATCATCATTCTGGATTCGTGGACATATAATTTCTAGGTTTTGTAGACTTCTATCCGACACGTTTTTCGGTGCAAAGTGTGTCCAACGGCGGACATTATTTTAACCCGAAATTATCGTTTTGCCCTGTGTCTAAATTGGACTTGTGGGTAGGCTATCCTAGCTAATTTGATCGTTCTGGACAAGTTGGTGATATTTATTTTATCATCCGACAATATCTGTAGATTTTGATTATGTATTATCCTTAATTTATAATTAATTATTTTTCCAGAAATTGTTACTTTCTGTTTTTGGATTCTTATATACATTTTAATTTCTGTAAAAATCTGGGAAAAATTGTATTCAAATATTATGTTAATTTAGCTAATTTATTATAATTTTTCTAGCATTTATTAAGTACTTTTGGTATTTTATAAAAATAGGAAAACAGAACTATTTTAGTATATTTATGTTTGCTGATTTTTAATAAATATTTATGAAGGTTTATAAATTCCAAAAAATTAGTATAAATTTCTATAATTAACAAGGATCATTTTGATACTTTATTTTATATATTTAAGCTTTTTGTCTATCTCAAAAATTGTTCGAACTCAGTGCACAATTTGATTTATTTATTGATTAGTTACGACTTGCAATGTTTTGTGTGGTTTTGAGTTATTGTAGTATTGGACCTCACCCTACACTAGTGTAAAGGCTCTAGAAAATTAGTTTGGATATAGTGACACTCCACATTAGACTTTTATGCTAGGTCCCCACTTGGCTAGTATCTAGTTAGGAGTCGTGTCACACCACTTGTGTAATATGGAACATAGCTTAGAACTGAGTTTGTATATCATTATTGACAGGACACCAGGCATCTATATCTTCGTACTAGTATTCTTGCTTTGCTCGAGCAAGTACATCTACAAACTCATTTACTGTCTTTAATACTAGAACATGTATTAACCCTGTTAAAAAATACTGATCCTTGAGGTAGCAAGTTAAATCTTCACATGTTGTATTACTTACAGTACCTGACATGCTTAGGACATTTCTTATATCTTCACATGCTTCTTACTGGTTCTCAGTACATGTTTCACTATGCATTATACTGCTCTGAGTATTCACATATTTTATTCTACTCCCAGTACCTGCCATGCTTACACTGTTCTCAGTATCTCTCACATGTTCTATATCATTCTCGTATCTCTCACATGTTAGAATATGGGTTATAGGGAAACTGACAGTTGAGTACGTGATCACGACCCCCTTCTCCGTACGTATGTACGAGCAAGGTCGCATTTTATATGCATACCTTGTCGTAGGTCTTTATCTCAAAGCGGATTTGTGCGTATGTACATCTGTCGCCGTTTCACTTGTACGGAAATACATTTCATTATGTGCCCCCAGCACATTGTACATCTATTGACCGATCACGTACCTGCTACAGTTTTAAACATTACATATACATCTGTCTCTATGACATATGTATCCTTGCCATGATAGATTATGAGATATACCATGATTCCAGATATGCCATGTTCCCCTATGTTACTATGATACTGTGATCCCAGTTGTACCATGAGGCCATGTTTTCTAGTATTTCCTGTTTTATAGACTTATCACACCATGTTTCTTGTTGTACATCTCTTTCATTATATGTTCAGTACTTTAGTTGTAGAGGTTGTACTTGCTCCCGTCCTGACAGGATAACGTTGTAGGTATACTTTTCGAGAAGGAAACGCTATGTGTTACATATTATGGTACTGCATTGAGGACCTGGCCTTAGCTCCAGCAGAGGCCCCAGCGGGAAACCTTGCTTAGATATTTCATGTGTTTTGAGACTTAGATTTTAGTCTGTACTTATATTTGGATACTGGACTTTGTCTCCAGTTAGATACTTTGGTTATGTATTATTAAGTCTGTGCTTATGTTACCTTCGCTTATAGATGCTATGTTGTGATGAACTTTAAATATGATTTTAGAACTGTTAGCTGCTTAGATCCTTTATTGTCTATTCTTAGAACAGCTTACTACGCCTTAACAAGCGTAGGCTGGACATGGCTCGGCCCGGCCCAACAATTTGGGTAACGGGTCGTGACATGTTTTTTTGGCGGCCCATGCAGGTCCTGACTAAATTGTTTGGTTACGTTATTGTACCAAACATGCCTGCAATTAGGAACTTAAGGTAATTAGACAACATTAGGAATGACATTTAGAATACCTAGAGGATTTCTAGGATTGCAACATAGGAGAACTCGTCACAGCATAGGACCGTTAACTGTATTTAGTTTCTTGTTTGAAATTCAGTGGATTACGATTTTGACCAGGATAGTACCCTTGGGATGACCCCTGAGGATCTCACTCTAATCTTAGCTAGAAATCTGTTTCACTTATTTCCATTTGCTCTCCTTTAAATTCATTGTTGAATTTAATTTCTGATTTTCGTTGTTGACTTTGATCTTGTATCGTGATAAATTTTGTGGATTAAATTATGATATATCCTGATAAGGTAAACGTCTGCTTTAGTTATGGAGTTTAGAATTTATCGCAGCCATATTAGCTGGTATGACAAAAACATAGAGCCTGATTTGGATATACTATCCTATTCATAGAATTTAGATTTTTCGCAGCCATACCGGTTGGCGTGGCGAGGATTCTAGATAATATGATTTTAGGGAGTATACCTTAGTTATGACTCTATCGTTTATTGCATCTAAGCTTACTGGTGTGGCGAAAATTCTGACAACATAATTTCAGGAAGACGTGTATGGTTATCAGATCGTATCTTAACTTGGTTTACTTTGTTATGACCGAATGAGCAAGAATAAATTCTTATCATCATTCTTTCCCGTCCTGATTAACTCTGTTCTATCTACATCTACAACTAGGATTATAGGTTCTCTAGGACTCTCCAACAGGATTGCTTTATGTTATCTTTTTGGACATAATTATTTTTTTGTGTTCCATCTTTCCTATGACTTGACTAAACTCTTTTTCGTTAACTCTTGGGTAATTCTTCTCGTTATGTATCCCGTTGTCTTCGTACCATTCTTGAAGATTTTTCGATAAATTTTCCTGTCTTGCTTGACCCTTTAACTTGTTTGGACACTGTTATGGATTGCTTGACCCAGTCTTAGGCCTTGTTACCTTCTATTTGATAGACGACCGAAATAGCCAGACCTTGTTGACTGATTCTATAGTATAACTATAAATGTATTGTGTGATTGTGATAAGTACTTTTCCTGGAGATTGGTTAGATTAAGCTTATAGGACAAGTATAAGTGACTGACCGTAGTAGACTTGGAAACCATTAAGAACGATTGTATTGATAGTATGACTTGATGATAGGGTATCTAAGATGGAGAAATGAGATATTGTATTGTTGTGACTATGGATTGAGGATTAGAATCTTGTGCTTAGCAGTTTGAGGATTTAGCGTTTGTAGAATTTTGGTTGGTTATCTATAGCTAATTACATGTGATTAGAGGGTAGATCGATATGTAGATTGATATAGAATAAGTTAGAATGAGTTATCGTATTGCATACAAGATCGGAAAGATATCAGTTAAAAAGACAAGGAACAAGACAAAGACATATGTACATTGGTAAATAAATTGGGAGTTTTGAAATCGAGAATTTATATTTGGAGGACTTGTTGAGTAAAAAAAAAGAGAAGAAGGCTCTACGCCAAGGATAAGAATCGAACGTATAATTTTAAAGAGAAGCTGTAAAAAAAGGATTGACGACAAATGATGCTAAGGACCTGTGGATTGATAGAATATGGATACTTAGGATACGATAAGGAAATCAAGTATTTACAAATTGAGGTTAGAAATATGATTGATGATTAAGCATTTTTGGCTTATAAACATACCCAAAGAATGACCTATAGTTTAGGGTATACATAAAGGTTTCATGTTAGTATGGAAGATTTTAAAGGATATATGACGTAGTTTATGATAGAAGGATTTTGTTGAACCTGAACCAAAAAGATTGTAAAAAAAAATAGAAGAGATGATTTCAAGGACAGCAGATTGAGTATCGTAGCCAGAGCAGCTACATGTTATAGTTTGACCGGTTGGATGATTTTTAATTTCGAGGACGAAATTTTTGTAAGGTGGGTAGGATATAAGCCCCCTGAATTTCAGGGCTATTTTAAATTTTTCTAAATAAATTATTTTCGATAAGTATTTTATTATTTAATTGTTTTGATCATTAATGTACTTTTCCATGACTTTGACTTCTGGAGCGTCAGGGATGCCAATCTCTGTAAACTCTCTTCACGAGTTTTGAAGTAGACAAGATTATCTTCGTTTTGATATATCATGTCCCACTTGAACTCGTTCCCTTGTGCTCTTTTTGTATCGCGCAACTTCGGGTCAACTTAGACCAATTAATCGTTGAGTAATTATTCTCACTTTTATTTTTGATCTTCGTTTGCACGTTACCGTGACTTTTAATTTAGGAGCACGAGACCAGTCGTTTTCTCAGAACCAACTTCTCACGAATGATCTACTCGAGACGCTCTTCACCCATGACCTTCGTGTCCCACTCAGACACTCCATTTTGTGCTTCATTTTCTTCGCACAATTTTCGGGTCAATTTAGGCCGATTAATTATCTACCGTAAAACCTGATTTAATTTCCAATTTAATTTTGGGATCCGACATCGACCCAACCTAGTCAACCCAAAGTATGGACGTGGCCCACATGAAGCCTACTACCCATATGAAACTTGTGTCCCATTTATTGGAGTCTCCGTATATTATTATTTACCCATGATTATAAATACCCATTTTTAATTCAATTATTGCACCCTGTCCGATTTTGACCCGACCCGGCTCAACCGAACCCAACCCAAATTTGTGTGACCCTACCATGTCTATCTATACACCCCATTGATAATTCCCATTTTTCTCCTACTCAAACATATCTCTTTACATAAAAAAACTCTTTCTCTCTCATTCTAATATATACATGTATATATATATAGGTAAATATCTCTCTTTCTCTCTCTTCTCTCCTACACACCTACACCCCTCCCCATCACAAGCACAACACTCCCCCTCCCATCAGCCGACATACACACCCCCCTCTCTCTTATTCTCTCTCTCTAATATTTTCTTAATATCTCTTTATATAATATATATACATACATATATATATATATAATCCCTCTCTCTCTCTCACTTATACAAACACACACCCCCTCACCATCCTCTCACATCACCCCTCCTGTAAGAGCACAGCCTACCCCTTCCCCTCACTCTACTTTTTCTCTCTCATAATATCTATTCAAACTCTCCCTCTCACTCTCTTTAAACACACACACACACACACAAATACATAACTCTCTCTTCCTCTCACTACAGCACACTCTCCTCTCCCTCTCGGCCGACAGCTCCTCCGAGCTCCTCCCGAGCTCCACCCTCTCCTCCTCCTTCTTCACCATCACCATTAACCATCTCCATCACCATTAACCATCATCAAAACCACTCCCACCACCACCATGCACCACCACCTTCACTCCAACACCACCATTACTTCACCACCACCCCACGTCGCCGCGCCCTCGTCGTGCTCCGGCCTAGCCCCGCCATGCCATGCCGCACGGCCACAGCAGCTGCGCCAGCGGCAGCAGCCGATGTATGCACGTGCGCGGCGCAAACGCGTGTTGCCGCGTGGCCGTGCGCCACTACGTGGCCGGCCACAAACGACCCACCCTACCGGCGCGCGACCCCCGGCGATCACCCCCTGGCCGCCGCCTTCCTCCCCGGCGCGACGCATAGGCTATTCGTGCGTTTACGTCGAAATCCCGTCGGTGCGCGCGAGTTTTGAACTCGAAAGTGGCGCCCCGTCGCAGCGACTTCGCACACAATTTCTGGGAGATCTGACCGTTGGATCGGTGAACTCCTTGCTCCGTCGCAATTTCGGTATATCCATCTTCACTTCTGTCAATTTTCGTCCGTTAATTTCGTCGTTTGATACCTCAAAACTGGCCACCAAGTTGACCGTTTAAATTGAACTATTTTTGGACAATTTCGTGGAGCCGACTTCGTCAGCTCGTAACTCCGCCGTCGTAGCTCTGGTTGGCGTGCTTCTAGTTCCTGTGCGCAGCTGGTATAACCATATTCCTATCTCCTTTAGGTTTCGTTTCATTATAAGCAAGTTCGGTTGGTCGAATTCGACGGCAAAGTTGGGTCCGAATTCTTTAATTTGCACTTGTTAAATTCCATTTTTGAACCCGGGACTCCGGATTCAATTTCTGACACCACCAGTAGACTCGTGGCGTCGTTCTGGCATGTTTTCATATAAAATTTGCTTGATTTGGAGAACGTGGGCCCTGGCACGCATTTCGGTGCAAAGTGGGTCCCACTTTTTGAGTCAACGGGTCATTTGAGATCGGCTCATCGGAATCCAATTTGGATATACCGTTGGGTTCGTATCATCATTCTGAATTCGTTGACATATAATTTGCTAAGTTTTGAAGATATTTGCGCCGGCACGCATTTCCGTGCAAATCGGATACCAAGTGTCGCGTCAACGTATCAATTCGAGATCGGCACATCGAAATCCTATTTCGGACATACCGTTGGGTTCATATCATTATTCTGGATTCGTGGACATATAATTTGCTAGGTTTTGTAGACTTCTATCCTGACACGTTTTTCGGTGCAAAGTGTGTCCAACGACGGACATTATTTTAACCCAAAATTACCGTTTTGCCCTGTGTCTAAATTGGACTTATGGGTAGGCTATTCTAGCTAATTTGACGTTCTGGACACGTTGGTGATATTTATTTTATCATCCGACAACATCTGTAGATTTTGATTATGTATTATCCTTAATTTATAATTAATTATTTTTCTAGAAATTGTTACTTCATTTTTGGATTCTTATATACATTTTAATTTCTGTAAAAATCTGGGAAAAATTGTATTTAAATATTATGTTAATTTAGCTAATTTATTATAATTTTTTAGCATTTATTAAGTACTTTTGGTATTTTATAAAAATAGGAAAACAGAACTCATTTTCAGTATATTATGTTTGCTGATTTTAATAAATATTTATGAAGGTTTATAAATTCCAGAAAAATTAGTATAAATTTCTATAATTAACAAGGATCATTTTGATACTTTATTTTATATATATTTAAGCTTTTTGTCTATCTCAAAAATTGTTCGAACTCAGTGCACAGTTTGATTTATTTATTGATTAGTTACGACTTGCAATGTTTTGTGTGGTTTTGAGTTATTGTAGTATTGGACCTCACCCTACACTAGTGTAAAGAATCTAGAAAATTAGTTTGGATATAGTGACACTCCACATTAGACTTTTATGCTAGGTCCCTACTTGGCTAGTATCTAGTTAGGAGTCGTGTCACACCACTTGTGTAATATTGAACATAGCTTAGAACTGAGTTTGTATATCATTATTGACAGGACACCAGGCATCTATATCTTCGTACTAGTATTCTTGCTTTGCTCGAGGCAAGTACATCTACAAACTCATTTACTGTCTTTAATGCTAGAACATGTATTAACCCTGTTAAAAAATACTGATCCTTGAGGTAGCAAGTTAAATCTTCACATGTTGTATTACTTACAGTACCTGACATGCTTAGGACATTTCTTATATCTTCACATGCTTCTTACTGGTTCTCAGTACATGTTTCACTATGCATTATACTGCTCTGAGTATTCACATATTTTATTCTACTCCCAGTACCTGCCATGCTTACACTGTTCTCAGTATCTCTCACATGTTCTATATCATTCTCGTATCTCTCACATGTTAGAATATGGGTTATGGGGAAACTGACAGTTGAGTACGTGATCACGACCCCTTCTCCGTACGTATGTACCGAGCAAGGTTGCATTTTATATGCATACCTTGTCGTAGGCCTTTATCTCAAAGCGGATTTGTGCGTATGTACATCGTCGCCGTTTCACTTGTACGGAAGTACATTTCATTATGTCTCCAGCACATTGTATATCTATTGACCGATCACGTACCTGCTACAGTTTTAAACATTACATATACATCTGTCTCTATGACATATGTATCCTTGCCATGATAGATTATGAGATATACCATGATTCCAGATATGTCATGTTCCCCTATGTTACTATGATACTGTGATCCCAGTTGTACCATGAGGCCATGTTTTCCAGTATTTTCTGTTTTATAGACTTATCACACCATATTTCTTGTTGTACATCGCTTTCATTATATGTTCAGTACTTTAGTTGTAGAGGTTGTACTTGCTCCCGTCCTGACAGGATAACGTTGTAGGTATACTTTTCGAGAAGGAAACGCTATGTGGTACATATTATGGTACTGCATTGAGGACCTGGCCTTAGCTCCAGAAGAGGCCCCAGCGGGGAACCTTGCTTAGATATTTTCATGTGTTTTGAGACTTAGATTTTGGTCTGTACTTATATTTGGATACTGGACTTTGTCTCCAGTTAGATACTTTGGTTATGTATTATTAAGTCTGTACTTATGTTACCTTCGCTTATAGATGATGTGTTGTGATGAACTTTAAATATGATTTTAGAACTGTTAGCTGCTTAGATCCTTTATTGTCTATTCTTAGAACAGCTTACTACGCCTTAACAAGCGTAGGCTGGACATGGCTCGGCCCGGCCCAACAATTTGGGTAACGGGTCGTGACGTAGTTAGAGCAACACAAGTCAAACAAGTCCAGAATGGTAATAAGATGCACTACGATGCATACTACATGAATCTAGGTCAATCTAGACCAAAGTCAACTCTTGGTCAACTCTGGTCAACCCTAGAAGTCAAACTAGGTCAACCAAGTCAAACCTAAGTCAAATAAGTCAAACTAGTCTATTCTAGGTCTAACAAACCATTCTAGGTCCTAACAAGGCTAAACAGTCTATTCTAGACTCCATACTAGGCATACCATGCCATAGGCTAGAAGACTAGGCCATGGGCCAATAGGCTAACCCAAGTCTATACAACCTACAAAATATTATACACTAACACATATATATATATCATATCACATCACATAATATCCCATATATACATTACATTATGACATATTGTATCCCATACTATAACATAACATATCACATGGTATCATATATATATACATTTCAACATTATATATATATATATATATATATATCTATATATTATATAATATATATAATATATAATATATATATATATATATATATATATATATATATATATATTATAATATATATAGGTACAATACTATGATATATATAGGTTACAAGTATATAAACAATGCATATATTGTATATCTATAGGGATTAGAGAGGGGACACATGAGTTCAAGTGTATGTGTGTGTGTTGTGATGTCTAGAGAGTGATAGTGATACATAGGCTAGATAGAGGGTTTTACATGTGAGTGTAGGCTTGTGTGTGTGGCTAGACATGAGAAAGTGTGTGTGAGTGTAGTGATATGATACATGCCAAAACAGTGGAAAAAACAGTGAGTGATATGTGGGAGAGTGATCATGGAGGATATGAGTGATGAAAACAGTGATGGCAATATTGAATCTCATATTTACACATGAACAAAAACCCCCCCTCCTCATTTCAGATTATACATTGAACTAACAGTTCAAACAACTCATGGATTTCAGGTTTAAACAGTTCTCTAAGACAATACCAGTTAATACATTTCATAACAGTGAATGGTCCTTATCTCATTCTCAGATTTTACATGGAATGAGAACTCAGGTTAATACTCATGAATCTTAAAAACCATTTAACAGTCCTAATATGTAAACTCAGATTTTCAGCCTCAAACCAACCAAAACACCCAATTTCATTTCAGATTTCACAGTGAACATTCCCCCCCTCATATCAGTTAAAAATACAAAATCTAACAGTTCAAAATAACACTATACAAACACATATAAATCAAGTAAACAGTCCCTAATTTAAATCTCAGTTTTTATGAAGAACACACATCCAAATCAGTCCAAATTCGACACACAGTTAGGATACACATAGGAGAACATGTTAGGCATTTAATTACATGTAATAAACAGTGTTAAATGGGTTTAATATGATGACAAATCTCAATTTTGAAAATTGGACAGAAATAGGAATGGACTGATACTTGGTTTCAGTAAAAGAAATGGGAAATGAGGAATTAATAATCAAAATTAATTTAAAACCCTAATACAGAGGTTGGTAATGAAAGTACATTAAGTGTACGTGTCACACAAGTGATTTGTGTCCACAAAAGTGGACACAAACGTGTCCAACAAATTTAAAAAAAATAAAACAGTAAAACTGTGCACACAGAAAAATAATCATCGTGCACGTGTTCCGACTCGTGTGCACGACACGACACGACACAACCCACGAGGTTGTGTCCACGTGTCAACCTAGACTAGGGCTATCGATAGGACACCCTGTCTTGTCCAAGTCGCGTGTGCACGACACGACACACGCGTATCAGTGCACATTTTCAACCGAAAACTGCACAGCGTAAAACCCGTGCACGTGTTCGTGCGTGTCCGACACGACACGTGGGGCCCTGAAACTTGGGGAGCCCGTGTCAGTCGGCCCCCAACCGTGTGTCAAGTCCCACACGTCGGGGTGGCGTGTCCGTGTCGCTGTGACCCCCGAAGTGCAGGGCACGCACTGTGCCCGCGCGCGCGTGTGCACGACCGTGTGTACACGTGCCCGACACGACACGACACCAAGAACACGAAGGGACACCAGAAACCTATAAGCGAGGCCAAATGCTAATTTCCTATTCAAACAAAAATCCAAAAATCACTCGAAAGCCCTTGTGGCATTTCGACAAACACAATAAAAGCGACAATGATACGTGTCCAAAATGGACACGAAAGGACACAAAATTTTGGGGATTCCTATTCCCTAGTTAGGCTAGGTAGGGCTCCCTAATGATGCAAAAATAACAGAGTTCTATGGTGGGGAAATAAAATTACATATGAGTATCAAAGCTCCAAAAAGCTCCACAAGAGTGCTTCTCTTGATGGCCAAATTCCTCCAATGAGCCCCAAAGCTAAGAACACTTGGTACCAACAGAAAGTAGAGGAAATTTAGGTCTCAATGCAATTTGTTGGGTTAAAAAGGAATTAAAATGAATTTACTAGGATTTATTGAAGATGGGAAATACCTCTTTCTACAACTTGGCAAGAACTTTCTAATGGAGGCTAGCCCTAACATTGAGAGGCATTAAATAGGATGGGAAAGGGTTAATAGTGGCTGCCATGGACTGATTAGGGTTGGTTCATGGTGTGGGCCTATGGGCTATTAAGCCTAAGTCATTAATCATGACTTATGAAGTCATAAGCCATATTAGTCAAATCAACTCCAAATCCCTCCAAACAAGTTCAATGACTTAACCCTCACTAATTAGGTCAAACCAAGTTTACTTAACCTAACCAAGTGGTCTTAACCTAGGTTAGTCTCCTAGTCAACACTAGTCAACCCTCATTCAAACAATTCCAAAATAAATTCTAAAATTTCCATAAATTCAAATAAATTTAATAAATCCAAATAACCCTAAAAATGTCAAAAATACCCTAATCACATGGCTAGGCTCTAGGGTAGGCAGTCTCTACTGTTCACTAGCAAAACACCAAAATCACAAGTCATGAATTTAAATAGTTTAAAAATAATTAAAAATTACTAAAAATCATAATATAAATAAATATCATTAAATAATAATTATAATTACAAAATTTTAAATTACCCTCTTCTGAAAACTGGGTGTTACACTTCGTGTCCCTAACTGTCAGGACACAAAGACACAGAACTATGGGTTAACGGGTTCAATTAACTGTTATTGGGTTTAAAACCCATTAAGCTAATGGGTTTTGGTTATTTAAAAGTTATCGGATTGGTTTGTTTTCCAACCCATTATCTGAATTCACTATATAACTAACCCAGCCCTATCCTTATCAAGCTAACTCGAGCTGACCCCCTGGCCAGCCCGAGCGATGATAAGTCCCCCCTCCCCCTCTGTTTCATAGGCACGAGTTCGAGCCCCCTTGGGCTCGGTTTTATTTTTTTTTCTTTTTTTTCTTTTGTATATATATATATATATATAGATATATATATATATATATATATATATATATATATATATATATATTATATATATTATATATATATTATATTATATATATATTATATATATATAGGAGCCACCCTTAGTAACATTAATGTTAATATTAATGTTAAAATTAATGTTAATATTAATGTTAAATTAATGTTAAAATTAATATTAATGTTAATATTAATGTTAATGTTAATATTAAATTTTTTTTATTTTTTTAATATTAATGTTAATGTTAATGTTAATATTAATGTAATGTTAATGTTAATATTAATTTTAATGTTAAGTTTAATGTTAATTTTAGTATTTAATATTAATATTACATTAACATTAATATTAACATTAATATTAATATTAATATTAACATTAATTACGGATTAGAGTGAGGGGGAGTTTTTAGGGAGTTTTCTAAGGGGGCTTTTGATCCGCTTCCACATATATATATATATTATATATATATAATATATAATATATATATATAATATATATATTATATATATAATATATATATTATATATATATGGAAGAGGATCAAAAGCCCCCCTTGAAAAACCCCTAAAAATCTCCCCACTCTCAGCCTTCCATTTAATGTTAATGTTAATATTAACATTAAATACTAAAATTAACATTAAACTTAACACTAAATTAACTTTAACATTAACATTAATATTATATAAAAATAAAAATTAATATTAACATTAACATTAATATTAACATTAATACTAACATTAATATTAACATTAACATTAATTTTACATTAATACTAACATTAATATTAACACTAACATTAATATTAACATTAATACTAACATTAATATTAACATTAACATTAATTTTAACATTAATATTAACATTAATATTACGAATTATAGTGAGGGGGGTTTTTAGGGGGTTTTCTAAGGGGGGCTTTTGACCCGCTCCCTATATGGAAGAGGATCAAAAGCCCCCTTAGAAAACCTCCTAAAAAACCCCTCACTCTCAGCCGTCCCTTTAATGTTAATATTAATGTTAATATTAATGTTAATGTTAATATTAATGTTAATATTAACATTAAATACTAAAATTAACATTAAACTTAACACTAAAATTAACTTTAACATTAACATTAATATTAACATTAACATTAATATAAAAATAAAAATAAAAATTAATGTTAACAGGAAAAAATTGTAACTTGCTGTTTTTGAATTTTTGTATATATTTTAAGGGTTGTAAAATATATGGAAAAAATTGTATTTAAATACTTTTAATTTAGCTAATTTAATATAATTTTCTAGCATTTAATTAGTACTTTTGACATTTTATAAAAATAGGAAAACAGAACTCATTTTCAGGATACTTATGTTTACTGATTTTTAGTAAATATCTATGAGGATTTATAAATTCCAGAAAAATTATTATAATTTCTATAATTAACAAGGTTGAGTTTAGAGCTTTGTTTTGTGATTAGAGTTATATAACTATTTTAATAATTGCTAGAGTAAAGTGCACAGATGGAATTATTAATTAATAATTGTTTTTGAGTCACGACTTGTAATTTTTGGGTATTTCTAGTATTTAAAATATTAACCTACCTTAGAATAGGAGACCTAGAGGTTGGTTTAGATACCATATCACCTCACGTTGGATTCCTATGCTAATTTCACTTAGCTAAATATCCAAATGCGTCGTGTCACACCGGTAGTGTTAGTCTTTGTTTATAACTTAGATAGCTAAGATAGCTCATATTTGTGACAGTGCCAGGACACCAGGCATCTATAGCATTTTCATCACTACCTTGCTTTGCTAAAGGCAAGTACCTCTACAAACTTTATTTACTGCATATGATGAATTATGTAAAAACCATGTTAAATACTGATGCTTAAACTGCAAGTTATATTTCTCCATGTTTCACATACTTTTACTGCTCTCAGTCCACCATGCTTTATACTGTTCTCGTATCACCCACATGTTATAAACGGGTTATGGAAAAACTGTTAGTTGAGTACGTGATCATGCCCCCCTTCTACGTATGTATTTACCGTGCACTGTTACATTCTATATGCAACTTTGTTGTATGTGATCCCGTATTTGTGTATGGATATACACCGATGCCGTTAAGTGTACGTATGTGTACTTCAAAAATTGATATGTACCACTGTACATCCTATTTACCTATTGACTGAGCACGTACATGCTACAGTTTTAAACTTTGAAACAAACATATAATGCCATGATGAAATGTATCTAAAACTGGATAAATCAAGATATGCCATGATTCCTGTTTATTACATTTCAGTTCATTCCATGCTACGTATATTTAGTTTGTTAGAAACAGTACTTGCTCCCGTCCTGACAGGATAACGTTGTAGGTATACTTACCGAGGAGGAGTTGCTTGGTGATTCTTATTATGGGTTGCCATCGAGGATCAGACTTTACCTTACGAGGATGTACCTGCGGAGAAACTCGTCTAGTTTGTGTAGTTGCTCGGGACTTTGAGAGTAGTCATATTGTTAGACTATGTATTTTGATACTGGACCTGTACCCAGTTTTATGTCTTGGCTTTGTATTCAGAACATATTTATATACAAGATGACTTTTGTGTTTGGAATATTTCTGACTCAATATGACATATAGAACTATTAACACATTTTGATCATATATTGTTTGTCTTTAGAACAGCTTACTACGCTTTATCTCAAGCGTAGGTTGGACATGACTCGGCCCGGCCCAACAATTTGGGTAGCAGATCGTGACATATTTTAGTGGTGGCCCATGCAGGTCCTTACTAAATTGTTTGGTTACGTCATTGTTCCAAGCATGCATGAAATTAGGAACTTAAGGTAACTAGACAACACTAGGAATAACATTTAGAACACCTAGAGGATTACTAGGATTGCAACATAGGAACTCATCGCAGCATATGCTCGTTATTACAAAATTAGACTTTCTTGTTGTTTATGATTGTTTACTTAAAAGAGTCCTTATAAGTCCTTTTCTTTATTAGATGGTGCTCACCCGCTCGTCCCAGTATGCCACCCCTGAGAATGGCACACTTCCTATCCAGTCGGTTGACCAGTTGACCGATGCACCTCCACCTCCCACCTACCATACTATCCCACTCCACAAATCCACCTACCCAGATGCCTCCACCACCTTCCACATCACAGTCCCAGTAGGACCCGATACCCCACCACCTATTAGTATACCTACCCAGGCTTCCGTCACTCTCGACGGGAACCAGCTGCTCACTCTGATCCAGGGGTTCCTAACGACCCATCAGGAGCAGACCACCCTACTCCGCCAGAGCATGGAGCGTTCTGAGGAGCGTACCATGGTCCCACCACCGGTAGAGCCACGGCAGAGAGCGGAGAACATCAAGGACTTCATGGGCTTGAACCCCAGGGAGTTCATGGGAACTGAGGGCATCATAGTAGCAGATGACTGGCTAGACTCGGTAGAGAGGAAGCTCCTTGGAGCTAGGTTGCCGGGTGACCTTCTGGTCGAGGCAGCGGGATTCCTGCTGACAGACTTGGCAGGAGTTTGGTTCAGGAATGAGCCATTATTCGCGAGAGGGAGAGCCACATGGGATCAGTTCAAGATCCAGTTCAAGAAGAAATTCTTCTCGACCACCGCTAGGGTAGCCATGGGGCTACAATTCCAAAACATCCAGAGGAGAACCGTTCTGTTGACGAGTATGCAGCAGAGTTTAGTCGTTTGAGTCGTTTCGCTCCTAGTCTGGTTGCAGACCCAGAGGAGATGACGCGTAGGTTTTGCCATAGTCTAGTTCCAAACATTGGCATTCTGCTAGTGGTGAACGGGACGACTGACTACTACCAGAGCCTGGAGTTGGCCTGGAGTATAGAGGAGCGTCTTCTGTCTTGCAAGAGGCCGGCTTCCGTACATCACGAGGGACCTTCCAAGCGCCAGGCTTTCCAGCCGAGAGCACCGCGCCGCACCAGCAGACATATCGTCCTCCCACACATCACCCAACCCCACCAGTTAGAGCCCCGGGACCACAGTAGCAGAAGGGAGCTCTGTGTATATTTTGTAGAAGGCCAGGACTTGATTACTCCATCTGTAGAAAGAGATTGAGGCAGTGCTTAGCTTGCGGGTCTGCCACCAGCTTCGGGAATGCCCAGTAGCGAGGGTACCAGTTGCGGGACCACCAACTAGAGGAGCGCCACTTCCGACGCGCAGCAGCAGGTTCGGGCAACATCTGCAGCAGCACAAGGGACCCTAGGGGAAGGCTTATAGTCTAGCTCTTGAGGCGGAGCCTGAGCAGGTTTCGGAGGCAGACTATTTGGCCGACGTCATCACAGGTCATATTTATTTGCATACTTTTCTAGCTCTATGCTTGTTTGATTTTGGTGCATCGCATAGCTTCCTGTCATTAGAGTTTTTGCATAAACACCACTTAGTAGCTACACCTACCGAGGAGATAAGTAGAGTAATGACGGAGGCGGACCAGTACCCATTAGAGCTATCTATAGATGCTCTATTACTATAGCTGGGAAAGAGTTTGGGGGATGATTCTTCGTGATGCCACTCCCCGGGTATGATATCATATTGGGGATGGATTGGCTTAGCTATGCTCACGCAGCTATAGACTGTCATGAGGGTAGTATTCTGTTCAGTCCCCCAGGCACGACACCATTTAGTGTCAGGAGGACAGGGCCGGAGATCAGCCTAGAGCCGAACTGTTGTGTGACAGTTGGGAAGTTAGCACCGCCACACCCTATCATAAAGGAGTTTATGGATGTATTCCCAGAGGATCTTCCAGGACTTTCGCTTGACAGAGATGTGGAGTTCACTATAGATTTAGTACCGGGTTCATCACCAGTATCCCGGACTTGCTATAGAGTGAACCCCAAGGAGGCCGTAGAGATGAAGGAGCAGATTGATGACATGTTGAAAAAGGGTTTCATTCGATCTAGTGCTTCTCCATGGGGAGCGCCAGTGCTCTTTGTGCTGAAGAAGGATGGTACCGTTCGATTGTGCATTGACTATCGGGCGTTGAATACCATCACCATTAAGAACAAATATCCTCTGTCGAGGATAGATGATTTGTTTGACCAGTTGAGTGGGGCGAAGGTATTTTCCAGGATAGATTTGAGATCCGGTTACCACCAGGTAAAAGTCAGGGCTGAAGACATCCAGAAGACGGCGTTCAACACGAAGTATGGACAGTACGAGTTTTTAGTGATGCCATTTGATCTCACAAATGCGTTAACTGTCTTTATGAACTTGATGAATAAGACATTTCACCAGTATCTGGATAAGTTCGTCATAGTATTTATCGACGACATCCTGATATACTCGAAGACGTCGGAGGAGCACGCAGAGCACTTGCGGACAGTTTGGGGATTCTGAGGAAGGAGGTTGTATGCCAAATTGTCGAAGTACGAGTTCTTTTTAGATCGAGTGGAGTTTCTCGATCATGCAGTCACTGGAGAGGGGATCTTAGTGGATCCCAGGAAGATTGTTGCCGTAGAGACATGGAAGACTCCGACATCAGTTTCAGAGATTAGGAGTTTTTTGGGTTTAGCAGACTATTAGAGGAAGTTCGTCCAGGACTTTGCTAGGATAGTTGAACCCATGACGAAGCTGACGCGGAAGGACGCAGAGTATATCTGGTCAGAGGACTGCTAGGCAGCATTTGAGGAGCTGAAGAGGAGGCTGACGACCGCTCCAGTTCTGACATTACCTTCAGGATTTGGAGGTTTCACCATTTACAGCAATGCTTCAGGAAGGGGCTAGGATGTGTCCTACAGCAGCATGAAAAAGTAATTGCTTATGCATCTAGGCAATTACGGACTCATGAACGGAACTATCCTACCCACGACCTAGAGTTAGCTGGTGATCTTTGCACTCAAGTTGTGGAAACACTACTTATACGGAGAGCGAGTGAAAATCTTTACTGACCACAAAAGCTTGAAGTATATGTTCACACAGAAGGAGCTGAACATGAGGCAAAGACGATGGTTGGAGTTGATGAAGGACTTCGACATCGATTTACAGTATCACCCCGGAAAGGTAAATGTGGTGGCGGATGCGCTGAGCAGGCATCCGATGGCATGGTATCTGATGATAGATCGACATTTGTGGGAAGATCTGGAGAAGCTCGGTATCGAGATAGTTCGGCCAGGATCAGTGATACAAATGATGGCGCTAGACATTCAGTCAGGCTTGATGGAACAGATCAAGGAGACTCAGTCTACAGATGAGAGCCTCCGCAGACTCCGAGTCCAGGCTTTAGCTGGATTGCTGGATGACTTCACCGTAGCAGAGGATGGATCCTTGAGGCATGGCAGCCGGTTATGTATGCCGAAGGAAGAACTGATAGTGGCAGTCTTGCAGGAGGTGCACCGATTGCGATATTCTGTTCACCCTGGTGCCAACAAGATGTACCGTGACTTGCGGGAACATCTTTGGTGGCACGGATGAAGATAGATGTATCACGTTTCATTTCGAGATGCCTAGTTTGCCAGCAGGTCAAGGCGGAGCGTCAGAGGCCAGCTGGTCTATTGCAGCCATTACCCATTCCCGAGTGGAAGTTGGAGCATATTACGATGGACTTCGTTTCAGGGCTTCCTCGTTCTCAAGGAGAGAAGGATGCCATATGGTCATCGTTGACAGGCTGACGAAGTGTGCGCACTTCATACCCTTCAAGGTGGGGCTCTCCATCGAGAAGTTGGCGGAGCTATACATGCAGCAGATAGTTCGTTTGCACGGAGTACCAGTGAGCATCGTATCGGACCGGGACAGCAGATTCATGTCCTACTGGAGGAGCTTGCAGGAGGAGTTGGGCAGTCGGCTCAAGTTCAGTACAGCGTACCACCCACAGACAGATGGACAGTCCGAGAGGACGATACAGACGCTAGAGGATATACTGAGGACTTGTGTGCTGGACTTTGGCGGATCATGGAAGAGCCATCAGCACTTGTAGAGTTTTCATACAACAACAGCTACCAAGCCAGCATCGGTATGTCTCCTTTCGAGGCACTATATGGACGACGATGCCATACACCGCTCTTTTGGGATGATGTTAGGGATAGAGTTATGCTTGGGCTAGAGATGATCACTGATGCAGCAGAGAAGGTCAGGATGATCAGAGACAGACTCAGAGTTGCTCATGATAGGCAAAACACTGGACCGATGCTAGTCGCAGACCGATGGAGTTCGCTGACGGAGATATAGTGTTGGTGAAGATATCACCTACTAGAGGGACGTTCCGGTTCGGACGAAGCGGCAAGTTGAGCCCCAGATACATTGGACCGTTTGAGATACTCGGCAGGATCGGAGAGGTAGCTTACAGGGTTGCACTTCCACCCAACCTAGCATGAGTTCACGATGTCTTTCATGTGTCTCAGCTGAGGAGATTAGGGGTGAGCATTATTCGGTTTTGAACCGAAAACCGAATCGAACCGAACCGAACCGATAAGAGATTCGGTTCGGTTTTTAAAAAAAATCGGTTCGGTTTCGATTTTGAAATACTAAATTTTCTTATTCGGTTTCGGGTTTCGGTCCAAAACCGAAAACCGAATATATATATATATATATATATATATATATATATATCTATATATATATATATATATATATATATATTATTATAGGTATATACTAAATATATA
This sequence comes from Iris pallida, assembly GCA_029216955.1. Classification (NCBI taxonomy): domain Eukaryota; kingdom Viridiplantae; phylum Streptophyta; class Magnoliopsida; order Asparagales; family Iridaceae; genus Iris; species Iris pallida. The sequence continues at coordinate 19,303,412 of JANAVB010033820.1, forward strand.
TAGGTATATAAATATATATAGGTATATAAAATATATCTAGGATATTTAGTTATTATATTATTAACAAAAAAAAACACAAATAAACCCAAAACCGAATAAACCGTAAACCGAACCGATTTAATTCGGTTCGGTTCGGTTATTGACCAATTCGGTTCGGTTTTTTTTGCTTATTCGGTTTCGGTCCAATTCGATTTTCGATTCGGTTGGAACCGAATAAACCGAATACTCACCCCTAAGGAGATACGTTCCAGACCCCAGCCATGTGCTAGATCATTCAGAGTTGGAGGTCGGACCGAGCCTTGCGGTTACTGAGCAGCCAGTGGAGATATTGGACCGGGGAGAAGAGGCTGAGGAACAAAGTCATACCCTTGGTCCGAGTAGCTTGGAGCCGTCACTCTCCGGGGGAATCTACTTGGGAGAGGGAGTCGGACATGAGGGAGAGATCCTTACTTGTTCGACCCAACAACCGCGAGGGAACCACCCGTTCCCGTTTGATACCTTAGAGGTTAGTCTTAATAATAGCCTTAGTCTTCGTTCATATTGTTTGCTAGGTTAGGATGTTTGTAGAGTCTTCTATCCTTGTGAATTTCGAGGACAAAATTTTTCAAGGAGGGAAGATTGTAAGCCCCTAAATATTTTTCATTATTTTAAATAAGAATTTAAGATTTTAAATAGCATTATATCCTTAAAATAAATTATTATAATTATTATGATTTTCTAGAATTTTTAAAATAATTTTTAAAGCAAAAATATCAATTTACAATTTATTAAAATATTTTAAATGCTTTTTGTAATTATTTTAATTGTTTTAAAGCCATTATGCAATATTTGATTTGTCTGTGCAAATTATATTTGCACAGAGCATAGCGGAGGGTATATGTGCAAATTAGATTTTTGCACATTACTATGACGGTGGGTCATTTTGTAATAACTCATATTGGGGGGTTCTGCAAAACGGCCACCCGACCACCACCTTCGGCCGTCATCATCCGGCGATTTCGTCGTAACCCTAACCTAATTCCACCGCCTTTCTCACCCTATAAAGCCTCCCGACTCAACCCTAGCCTAGAGACATCACCCGACCACCACAGCTCCACCCTAGCCAGTCCTAACTCGTCTTCTCCGACCACCCTCGCCGGAACCCTAGATCTAGGTTTCCAGCCAACAGACCACTTCCCGACGAACACCACCGCCAATCGACGCGTCTCGACGAGGGACCCCGTCCTTTTTTCTCGGCGACCCCAACGCCTACAGTCGTCGCCAGCAGCCCGATCGACAACACCCATCGGACACGTACGGTCTTTTCGTTCCGCTTTGCTTTCGTGTCTCGTGACACGTGTGGACTCGCCTAGACACGAGGAGTTCATGATGTGCTCAGACACGGCCAGCTCGTATCGTGCGTGTCGTGCGCGCCTCGGACACTGGACTCGTGTGTCTTCGTGTCCCTAACTGTCAGGACACGAAGATACAGAACTATGGGTTAACGGGTTCAATTAACTGTTATTGGGTTTAAACCCATTAAGCTAACGGATTTTGGTTATTTAACAAGTTATCGGGTTAGTTTGTTTTCCAACCCATTATCTTAATTTACTATATAACTAACCCAGCCCTATCCTTATCAAGCTAACTCGAGCTGACCCCCGGCCAGCCCAGCGATGTTAAGTCCCCCCCTGTTTCATAGGCACGAGTTCGAGCCCCCTTGGGCTTGGTTTTATTTCTTTTCTTTTCTTCTCTTTTCTTTTGTATATATATATATATATATATATATATATTCTATATATATATATATAATATATATATATATATTTTCTTTTGTAATATATATATATTTTTTTTTCTTTTGTATATATATATATACTGTTTTTTATAATTATATTTATATATTTATATGTTATTTCCTTATATATATAATATATATAAATATATATATCTATAATATATTATAAAAATATATATATATATATATTATATATATATATATATATAATATAATATATAAATATATAATATATATATATATATAATCTATATATTATATATATATATATAAAAAATATATATAATATATATATATATATATACCTTATATTTATATGTTACATATTATATTTATTAATCATGGGCATTTGGTGTCCAAACCTAGCATGATTTTTGGGCCCAAATGTGTCTAAATACATTCAAGGTCTGTACAAGTCATATTGGACTTGATTCATGACTTTGGGTCCCGTATCTGGACTCCCGTTCAATTTTGTATATGTGATAAAATTAAATAGTTAATTATTTATTTTCCAGAAGTTGTAACTTATTGTTTTTGAATTTTTGTATATATTTTAAATGCTGTAAAAATATGGAAAAATTGTATTTAAATACTATGTTAATTTAGCTAATTTAATATAATTTTTTTAGCATTTAATTAGTACTTTTGACATTTATAAAAATAGGAAACAGAACTCATTTTCAAGATACTTATGTTTACTGATTTTTAGTAAATCTATGAGTATTTATAAATTCCAGAAAAATTAGTAAATTTTTTAATTAACAAGGTTGAGTTTAGAGCTTTGTTTTGTGATTATTAGAGTTTATAACTATTTTAATAATTGCTAGAGTAAAGTGCACAGATGAATTATTAATTAATAATTTTTGAGTCATGACTTGTGATTTTTGGATATTTCTAGTATTTAAAATATTAACCTACCTTAGAATAGGAGACCTAGAGGTTGGTTTAGATACCATATCACCTCACGTTGGATTCCTATGCTAATTTCACTTAGCTAAGTATTCAAATGCGTCGTGTCACATCGGTAATGTTAGTCTTTGTTTATAACTTAGATAGCTGAGATAACTCATATTTGTGACAGTGTCAGGATACCAGGCATCTATAGCATTTTCATCACTACCTTGCTTTGCTAAAGACAAGTACCTCTACAAACTTTATTTACTGCATATGATGAATTGTGTACAAATCATTTAAATACTGATGCCTAAACTGCAAGTTATATTTCTCCATGTTTCACATACTTTATACTGCTCTCAGTATCCACCATGCTTTATACTGTTCCGTATCACCCATATGTTATAAAACGGGTTATGGGGAAACTGTTAGGAGAGTACGTGATTATGCCCCCTTCTCCGTATGTATTTATCGTGCACTGTTACATTCTATATACACTTTGTCGTATGTCTGATCCCGCGTTTGTGTATGGATATACACCGATGCGTTAAGTGTACGTATGTGCACTTCAGAAAATTGATATGTACCACTGTACATCCTATTTACCTATTGACCGATCACGTACATGCTATAATTTTAAACTTTAAAACAAACATATAATGCCATGATGAAATGTATCTAAAACTGGATAAATCAAGATATGCCATGATTCTTGTTTATTACATTTCAGTTCATTCCATGCTACGTATATTTAGTTTGTTAGAAACAGTACTTGCTCCCGTCCTGACAGGATAACGTTGTAGTATACTTATCGAGGAGGAGTTGCTTGGTGATTCTTATTATGGGGTTGCCATCGAGGATCAGACTTTACCTTACGATGTACCTGCGGAGAAACTCGTCTAGTTTGTGTAGTTGCTCGGGACTTTGAGAATAGTCATATTGTTAGACTATGTATTTGATACTGGACCTGTATCCAGTTTTATGTCTTGGCTTTGTATTTAGAACATATTTATATACAAGATGACTTTTGTGTTTGAAATATTTCTGACTCAATATGACATATAGACTATTAGCACATTTTGATCATATATTGTTTGTCTTTAGAACATCTTACTACGTTTTATCTCAAGCGTAGGCTGGACATGACTCGGCCCGCCCAACAATTTGGATAGCGGATCGTGACACCAAGTAAAAGGGTGGTGCCCTTAGAAAAAACCATTTAAAGACAGACTTCCATTTGACAAGTCCCTTGTTCATTGGAATGTATTTTAGGGACTTGATGGATACTCCAACTTATTTCGGCTTCCACTACATTTTGTTATTTGTTGATAATTTTTCAAGTTTCATTTCAGTGTACTTTGTAAAGGAAAATTTTGAAGACTGCGAGCAATTCATGGTAGGGGTGAGCATTATTCTGTTTTGGACCGAAAACTGAACCGAACCGAACCGAATAAGAGATTCGGTTCGGTTTGGAAAAAAAAATTCGAATCAGTTTCGGTTTTGAAAATACTAAAATTTTATATTCGGTTAAGACGTGTAATTATGTAAATACCTTCAATTCTATATATGTTGTAATTAAAATGTGTATATTTTGAAAACAACAATTCTATTTATGTGTTTTGAACAAATTTTGGTATTTAACAACTAGTCTAACTTTGGATGTAAATATAACAAATGTGTATATAAAATTATAATTTTTAATATCATTTAATCACGATTTTAACTTTGGATCATATCCATTATACAATAGAAATAGTCAACCAAATAAACCAGATCGTTATTCGGTTCGGTTTGATTTTTGGAATTTTGGTTTATTTGGTTTTGATTATTTGAATTTGGTTGAAATCGCATAAATTGAATGCTCACCCCTACTTTATGGAGCTCAAAGAAATCGTTGAAGATGTGCTGAACTTGTCAAGAAGTTGAGAACCTATAACAGAAAATAGTTTAAAATTTAGGATTTCAGGATTTCTTTGACAAAGCATGGAATCAAGAGAAAGCTCTATTGTCTAGAAACTCGGCAACAAACGATGACATGGTTAAAAGTGTAGGAAGGATGAATACACTTATCTTTGGAAAATTTAAAAATCTTCACTAGGCTGTGTTTGATTGGGCTTTTTTTCCATGAAAAATATTTCCATCACAAATTTTCCACCAATTGTAATGTTTGATAGCTCATATTTTCCATGGAATTATTTTCCAAAAAACTATCATTTTCCATATTTTCATCTAAAATGGTGGAAAATGAAACTTGTCCAACCCATAGGAAAATATCATTTTTCATGGAAAATACCTATTTTCCGTGGAAAATAATGGCAATCAAACACCCAAATTAAGTTTTCCATGGAAATTTTTTAAAATTCCATGAAATTTTTTTCCTAGGAAAATAATTCCATGAAATTAATTTCTTTTCCACATATTTTCCACCTTGCAATCAACACACCCTAAGTTTTATTTTCTGGAAATTGCTAAGAAACCAAATTTCGGAGTTTGTTTGTATGAAAAATCCACCCGCATGATGGATTTTATGAAATGTCCAGAATTATATTTTCACGTTAAATATTTCAAGATTCCCTTTAGATGCTCTGTATTTACAAAATTATCATCTTTATAATACCATAACTACCCATTCGCACAAACTTAGATTTGGATTGCGATTTTCGTCTTCTTCTTCACGAGAGATCTGAATTCCATTGCTATCATCTTCAGCAGAGATCACAAAGATCGTTCGTAGTTCACTGTGCTTTTCTTCAGTCGAACTCCGATCATCGTTCATCATCATCATCATCGTGGAGAGATTTGAATCTTTTCGGCGATTAGGTCAATTATGGAGAGAAGATCTTCTTCTTTTCCATAAGAGTTAGCATCGTTTTGAAAGAAGAACGAAAACTCTTGAATTTTTGTTCCTGACAAATTTTTTTCACAAAACAAAAAACAAAAAAATAGGTTTTAGGTTTCTGTCGACTGTTCTCCATCATTCTCCGTGTTAAAATCACGAGAATGACCATTCTTCGTGCTAAAACCACGGAGAATGGCCATTCTCCGTGTCAAATTGACGGAGAATGGCCATTCTCCGTATTAAAATGACGGAGAATGCAAAATGACGGAGAATGGTCATTCTCCGTGTCAAAATGACGAGAATGGCTCCGTGATAAAATGACTGAGAATGGCCATTCTCCGTCATTTTAACACGGAGAATGGCCATTCTCCGTGTTAAAATGACGAGAATGGCCATTCTCGTTGTTAAATTGACGGAGAATGGCCATTCTCAGTCATTTTGACATGAGAATGGCCATTCTCCGTCATTCTAACACGAAGAATGGCTATTCTTTGTCAATTTAACAAGGAGAATGGCATTTCTCCGTGGTTTTAGCACGGAGAATGGCCATTCTCCGTAGTTTTAGTACGGAGAATGGCCATTCTCTGTAATATTACCACGGAGAATGATCATTCTCCTGTATTTTATGGCCAGTTGAAACTTTGAAGGACCATAACTTTTGACTGGGAGGTCGAAACGAGGTCCGATTTGTCGCAAAAGGAGCATATTTTCGAGGAGCCGGAGATTAACCACTTCTCCGTTAGTCGGCCTTCCGAAATTTTAGAATCGCAAAAAAATGATGTTTAGACCTCCGTTTTGACAGTTTTACCATTTGTCGACCTTTTCGAAATTTTTCGACGAGTTTTTGAAGTAAGGTTTGAAGATTTTTGAGGAAAACCTAGATTCGAAAGTGAGCAGCATGGAAGAAGAGGAAGTATCGAAACGTTTTTTAAGAGTAGTTTCGTGGGTTTTCAATAAATTAGAAGGAAGAGCAAAAAGGTCATTAGGAACCCCCTTTATATATTTTTTGCTAATTCTGGGCACGCGATGAAATGTTATTTTGCGGTAGATTTTTCATAAAACTTTTCGTTTTTTGGCATTTCATAAATTTCCCTTTTATTTTTATAGGTTTTTAGAAATTAGGGAGGGATGACCCCTCAAGTCATAATGGTGCTTCGCCTACTTAGGATAGACAATAGTCTCACTTGTTAAAGAAATACCATCCCCTTTTTTTTTTCCTTATAGAAACTTCTAATTCAAAGCTTAGAGGATCTTAATACACTTCACAATGACTTTACCTTCATGTCATCAATTATGAATAAAAAATATTTATAAAAAAGAAGAAGATAATAAGAATTTGTCTTAGAAGTTGTAAAAAAAATTACTTTTTGTTGTCTTTCCAATATTTTGGCATTGGAGAAGACTTTTTATCTCATTATCTTTTGTGAGTATAATCTTGACAACTATGAAAGATATTGTCTTGTCTCATGCCACCTAATAAACACAACACAAAATAAGACAAAGGGTTGGAGATGCTCTTATCCAAATAGGAAGTGAAGTGGTGGGACCTCCATATCTAATACTTAGCTAAGAGCATCTCCAATCATATTGTCTTCGTTATGTGTTGTGATTATTATGTGATATGAGATACTAGACAATGACTTTCGTAGATGCCAAGATTATATTCACAAAAGACAATGAGATAGAAAAATCTTATCCAATGCAAAATTATTGAGAAAACAATAAAATTACCTTTTGCAACTTTCAATGCAACTTTTCCTCGTCTTCATTTTTTTATAAATATTTTTATTCATAATTGATGATGTGGATGGAAAGTCATTGTTAAGTACATTGTCTAGAAGTGGACAACTAACTTCACAATGTCTTTGTCATGCCATGTCACCTTCATAATTTATTTATTTGACATTTGCATTGAAGAAACACTTTCTAAATTAAACCTTGTGTTCATATGTGGAAACTACTTCCTTCTAAACTCCCATAGGGTTGGAGATGCTCTAACTAGGAAGTGAGGTGGTGGGACCCACATATAATAGGATTTGGTGAAGGCTGGTACCTTTACCTTCATGTCCAAAAGTTACCGAGCCAGGCTTGCTTAAAAAGTGTAAGGCCATCTCCAATGGATTATGAGGGTTTCTATCTCCCCTATTTTTATGATAGTAATCTTCTTTAGAGCATCTTCGACCATAATGTCTTGTAATGTGATATGATTTCTATATGATATGAGGCACATAATAATATTTTTAGGTGACAAGATTATTCACACAAGACAATGAACCAATGCAAAATTATTGAGAAGCAAATAAAATCGAGTTTTTTTTAACTTCAAGGCAAGTTTTTTCTCCTTTTTCTTCTTTCTAAATATTTTTATTCATAATTGATGATGTTGAAGTCCAGTCATTGTTAAGTGTATTGTCTAGAACTAGACAACCAGCTTCACACTGGCTTTGCTAGGTCATGCCATGTCAACTTCACAACTTATTTGACATTTATATGGAGAAAGATTTTTTCAATGAAAACTTGTTATTCATATGTGGCAACAACTTTTTTTTTCAAACTTACATTGCATTGGAGATGCACTTAGAAAAAATAACTCACAATGGAGATTTTTGTAACAATTTCTATCATGTGGCGATGATGTAGGATGGAGAATTTCTATGAGATTTCTATATAGAAATTCTCTCTCATAGCAATTAATATTAGGCCTACATCACTAAATTGATCCTCATTTTTGTCACATATGATAGAAATGGAGAACATTGGAAAATATTTGTGTGTGTGCAATTTCTATATTGAAACCTTGCCAACTAGGATAGAAATTTTCTTAAAGTACGATGCCAAGTAGAATACAAACTCAATTTTAGAAATCACGTGTCCTACGCCTTTTACCCAAAATATGACATGGGATTCCTAATATCAAATACAATACAATAGAAATAATTCAAAAATAGTATTCAAATTTATTAATATTTTAGATAGCCTTTTATAAAAAAAATTGGGAATAGATTTAATTTATAGTGGATTATGTTAACATGTACTTAAAGTACGTTTGACGGAATATATATATCGTGAATTCTATATTTTCGAAAATTAAAATTTTGTAATAAAATTTTCGAAAAATTATATTTCCATGTTTGGTGACTATATAAATATTCCAAAAATAAAATAAAATGAAAATGAAAAGAAAAGGAAAAAGAAAAATATTGAGTGAAACAAAAAAAAAACAACAACAAAATTTCTTTAAAAAATCAATTTTTTAAAATGATTTCTTTTATAAAATGGGGGAAAAAACAAGAAACAAAAAAATAATTCTTATAAATATAAAATATAAAACGAGAAACTAGAAACAAGATAAAAAAAAAATACGAAGAAAACAAGAATTTCTTTTAGAAGAGTATTAAAAAACAACAAGATTTTCCATAACTGACGCTTGATTGTTGCAAAACGATCTCCTACTCTCAGCACATTCTCTACTTGATGGGTGATTCGACCCTTTTTTCTACTTTTCCATAAATAAAATTCTTGTTACCTCGAACATGTTTCAAATCAACGATGCCCGATTAAATGCATGATGTACACTAAGATATAGAACATGGGATAATTGTAGCTATCTAGTATAATTATGATTTAACTTAAAATAATAAGCTTCACACACAAAGAGCAGTTAAGGTTCAATAAAGATAAACTGTTAGAAGGAAACAAATAACGAAACGTCATGCGAACTGAGAAGTTAAGGTTCAATAAACCGATAACTGTTAAAAGGAAACAGAATAGTGAAACATAGGTTGTAGCATGGTGCCTCGAGGTATTTGACGCCTACAGGTAGCCAAATCAGAACATACTACTTTAAGGAAAATGAACTGTTGCATAAGTATATAGATAATACTGCTTAATTATGTTTCTAAATACTAGTAGGGCCACACTTGTTGTTATCAGAATTTGCGTATACCAATAGTTATCAGTCAGCATTTAGATGCACCAACGAGACACTCTACGAGAGGAAATGTCGATCACCAATATGTTGGAATGATGTCGGTGAACGACATGCACTCAATCGAAACTGGTGGAGCAGACCGTCGGGAAGGTCCGTATGATTCGAGACAGACTTCGTATCACGCGTAGTCGACAAAAGAGTTATGCAGATACCAATCGGCGCCCACTAGAATTTCTGGCCGAGGACCACTTGAAATAAACACCGATGTGGGGTGTAATGCATATCAGAATCAAAGATAAATTGAGTCCAAGATTCGTAGATCCTTTCGAGATCCTCGAAAGAGTGACAGTCATAACTTATCGGATTGCATTACTCTCTGTCCTGGCTAAAGTGTACGACGTCTTCCAAGTTTCTCAACATCGGAGTATGTGCTTGATCCAAGTCATGTGGTTCGATCAACTGGAGCTGCATGTAGACTTGTCATACTCAGAAGAACTTGTTCAAATCTTGACGGTAAGGAAAAGTTCTGCAAAATTGATCGATGTTCTTGGTTCGCGTGCTATGGCGTAACCATTCAGTTGATAATCGACATGAGAAATGGAGACAGAGATGAAGGAGAAGAACCCTTCGTTTTTCAATTAGAGGTCAGACTCTTGTTCTTAGTTTCGGGACGAAGCTTTTTGTTAGTGGTATATTATCTAGTGCCCCATTCACTCGGGCGACGCACTACGTAATGGTCTCGTGGCTAGTTGACTCAAACAGAACTTAGATGGCTAGTCTGACTCAGTTAGGAGCTTGGTATACGAAAATCCTTTTCGGTATCAAGCAAATCGATTCAGACGAATGCTATAAGAACCTTTCCAACTAATGGATTGATTATGTTGGAATAAGTCCTAGATGCAATGGACTACGTCTCGATGAGTGAGCTCTACATAAGAGTCCCTTCAACGGGGCCATTCTGTTCTATGGTTTTCTGGAATGTTTTTGTTGCTTGGTTTTGATGAATATGTTTTACCGTCGATTTCTACATTCATTCTTGATAATTTCGAGAGGAGGGATTAAGAATGATTCTAATACAATGTTGGTGCCATTATAGGAGCTCGTATAACTAACGCTTGATCGTTGTGAAGCGATCTACTACTCTCAGCGCATTCTCTACTTGGTGGGTGGTTTGGACCCTTCTTTTCTACTCCTTCCATAAATAAAATTCTAGTTGCCTCGAACACGTTCAAATCGACGATGTCCGATTAAATGCATTTGTACCACTAAGGTATATAATATATGGAATAATGTAGCTATCTGATATAGTTATGCTTTAACTTAAAATGAAGCGAACGGTTAAGGTTCAATAAACAGATAAATTGTTAGAAGGAAACAGAACAATGAAACGTCATGCGAAGTAAGCAATTAAGTTCAACAAACTGATAAACTGTTAATAAGATATGGAATAACGAAACGTCGGTTGTGGTATGGTGCCTCGGGGTGTTTGGTACCTACGGGTAGCCAAATCAGAACATACGACTTTAAAAAAATGAACTGTTGCATGAGTATATAGATAACACTGCTTAATTCTGTTTCGTGTCATGCATATGTTTCAAAAGATAAATTGTCACGCATTAGCATGGTCATGTACAACTTGTGCACAAGGTTTAGCTTTCCTCGAAATTGTATCCGAGGTACCGAAACCGAATCGACCTGGGGGATTATAAATCGTGCTTCGGCATGAGGCATTTGTAGGGCATCCAGTTGTGGGCTTGCAACCCGAACTGATAGGGCGTCGTAAATGTTACGTAATAGTCTTTCATGGTGTCGATATCACCAATACTGCATATAAGATAGATAGCATGCTCATCTATTGTCTTCTACAGGTAGTCAGTATTATCGCTTTTTTTATGGAGGGACGGACACGAACGTAGTAAGAAATGATATAAAATGCTATGTTATACTGTTTCAAGTATGCCATCGGTATGAAGTTTAATTCATCTAGTTCTGAATAACAAGATAATTTGAATGCATTATTCCCTTAATAAGCAATGTCGGTTTAGGCGAATGGGTTCGTCATGCTCACTAATGCATTCCCAAGTATACTAATTCCTAAATCCTCATGTGACACGAATATTTGAGAGTGCATATTTTCTAAGCCAAAACTGAAGTTCGAAGAGGCATTTTAAGCTCTTCTATTTCGAAGTATTTTGATGTCGTTTCATCTCGAAGACGTTTTTGGTTTCAGCGTATAAAAGACTAAATGTTGGAACGACAAGTATAATTTCATGACATCTTGTCGAATATTTTGTTATTTCAATGAATGTAGCCACAACGACATATCTAATGTAAAAACAACCTTGCACTCTGCCACAAGTTATTAATGAAAAGCTATTTTCTTCCTATATTACGTCTTGCGATTGTAGAATCAGTTTGTTCTAAAGAATTATCAAATATACGTCTTGTCTTGTACAAGTGCAATTTAGACTTATATCACGTCCCAGAAAACGATCGATTCGACAGAAATTGATGCAAAGACGAATGATTCGCAAATCGAAACGTGACAGACGGTATATGATACCTCAATCAGAATATCAACTATCAATACAATATCCAAATTAGAATCACAAAATAGCCATAACTCATTCACAGAAAAAATATAATGGTAGATAAGTGAAAAATAACATCTACTAATATCCAAATGAAATATATCCAGAATCGAGTAAGTCTAAGATAATCCTCAAAATCCATAAGTACATGCCATAGAGTGTCTCGGGAACAAACCTGGAAAAAAAAGTTGAAGAAACTACGACTGAAACTACTAAGGGATAACTGGTACTAGCTGTATCATGTCAACCTAGAGCTGAACCTAGAGCTGCTCAGTCGAGATGTCCGCATCTCACACCTGGGATATATATTGAGTAGGTACAAGTCCTCTCCTAAAATATCAACGTATCTAGTCAGAAATGAAACAACTACAAGTACTATGCATAGCAATAGTAAAACTATAATGACAACATCTATGAAAGACGAATAATGTAGAACATGTGACAACTGATAATAAAGATAGCATGGTAAAATAACTGATAAACTAACATGGCATGGAACAAGAAAAGAGACTAATAACAATGCGAAACAAAGCTGCAACTAATCAAACTGTGTAGAATACGACTTTCAGTACATAGACGGCTAGGGGTAAAATATGGCACCTCGTACGTGTAGTGTACGATAACTATTCTTCACGATACCATGTGATAGTTCGGAGTTCACTAAATACATATTAAGGTAATACTTATTGTTATCAAATACAAACACTTCTTGTAAACCGCCTCCACCATTTCTACTGAAAAAATACAGTTCGACTACCGAAACTCAAATAGGAACTCACAGTAAGTAACTTGCAATCACGTTATGACATGTACAAATTTTTTTATCTAGGTCCTTGACTTTTTTTATTTAGTTCTTTAAAAAAAAAAAAAGATGAGAAGCATGTAAACCAACGTTTTTTATGGCCGAGTTAAAAAATTAAGAACTCATGAGTTTCTTTAGGATTTTTGAATAAAATAACTCGATTGTCAAGTTGCCTTTGAACAATGTTTAGGTGGTTTGACAATAATCTCTATCATATTGAACATTAGGATAAAGCTGACGTCATCGTATTGCAAATTTCTAGTGTACATGGACGTTTATGGCCATCCTTTATAAGTGAAAAAATGTTACTTAAGCTTCACCCGATGGCGGTTTTGCATCCGCCTCTGAGTATACTAGAGACGGTTGTAGAGGATCTTTAAAAACCGCCTCTTTAGACTTAGAGGTGTTGTTTTCTCTAGACGGTTTATAAAAAGCCGCTCTTATGAAACCATCTCCAAATGGCTTAGAGACAGTTAAAACTGCCTCCAGTAATAAAATTAACTGCCTCAAGAGGTCTAAATTTTATTAGTATCATATCAATACCCTATAAGATCTGTCCACATTAATATACATCTCATTGATACGAACTCATTCTTCTCCTTACAGACTGAAGCTCTGAAAGACACTGAACTCTGAAGACTAAAGACTAATTGGGTACTGACACTCGTTGAAGACCCTGACTGACACTAAAGAACTGATGCACTGAGGATAAGGAGGCTACAACCTGCATACAACCCAGATCTTGATGTACTGAATACTGAGGAGGGCCAAAGATTGTTGAATCTACTATACAATGGACATATGAATCCGTACCCGTATCAGCAGAGTATCAGAACACCGGATAATTGAGGACATAAATGTAATTAGAATAGATTCTCTTTTGTGATCTTCACTTGTAATCTAAATAGGGATTATAGTCTATAAGTAGGGGTGAGGAGAGAGAAAAGTGTGTGAAGAATGTAGTTTTCTTTAGTTTAATTTCTATAGCTTATTTCAAAAAAAAAAAAATTCTATAGCTACTTGTAACTGATTTTCCCTCCTTCTTGTAAACCGCATCCACCATTTCTACTTAAATTAAAAAATATGTAGAGACAACTGTCAAACCGTCTTTGAACAAAGTTTAGGTGGTTTGACAACAACCTTTATCATATTGAACATTTGAATAATCCTGACGTCATCATATTGCAAATTTCTAGAGTATAGGGGCATTTATGGACATCCTTTATAAGTGCAGAAATGTCATTTGTGGAGGCTCTTAAAAAGCCGCCTCCATAGACTTAGAGGTGTTGTTTTTTTCTAGACAGTTTATAAAAAGCAGCCTTTATGAAACCATCTCCATATCCATATGACTTGGATATTGTTAAAACTACCTCTAGTAATAAAAATAAATGCCTCAAGAGGTCTAAACTTTAATAGTATCACATCAATACCCTATATGATCTATCCTACCATTAATATACATCTCATCTCCAAGAGCTTTGGAATATGTAAATAAGGGAATAACAAATTTCATCGTCTTCGGATAGTTTCATACTTTCTTGTATGGAGGTAGGACAAGAAGGAAGTATAGATAAAGATAACAATAACATACAACAAAGATAGATTAGGATAATCTGAAACTTAGGAGTACAATACATGCCAAGATTAAAGTTTACTCACTGTTCTTCTACTCCTAGGATTTAAAAAACATAAAGGTGAATAAATACATTTTAAAGGATTTAAGTTTGAATAGACATGGACACAGGTTCGGGTACGAACACAATAAAGATTCAAAATAAGGTATATTTTTTAACTTAGGATACAGGTTCTGACATGAATATAGTCATATATACAGGGACGGATCTAGAAACTTTTGTGTGTGTGTGTGTGTGTGTGTTGGGGGGGGGGGGGGGGGGGGGGTGGGGGGGGGGGGGGGGAAGCTTCCTATTTATATGGCAATGCCAAGAGATCAAATATAGAATACGTCTAACAGTAAGGTTAAGCGGCCTAACTGTTAAAAGTTTTCTTGCTGACAAAACTTTTTGCCAAAATTATAATCGTCCCTATACCAACCTTATCCAAAATTCATTGGTGGCCTTTGGGTTCTTGATAGATCTGCCTCTTTATATGTACACATTAAAATAAATCTATATACATATTTTGTCCATTATAACTTAATAATACTACATTTAAGCAATTTTAAAGAGTAACCAAGTTCAAAAAAGTTCTAGAAAGATGTCGCATAAAAGAAACTTTAATTTCACATATCTAAACTATGTTATGTACAATCATTACCATGTCAAATAACAACCATATTTTGGGTCTCTTTGGAGTCTAGGTATGAGCGAGTCCATGACCCTGTCAAATCACAACCATATTTTGGTCTTTTTGGAGTCTAGGTATGGGCGAGTCATAGACTCATAGCTGGCATGAGTGTCAGGAAGTAATGTGTTGGACAATCTGGATACGGTCCTCTAGAAGAGCATTTGTGCAACCTAGGGTCCTACTCTAGAACTTGCTATATTATTGGCTTACTGCAGTTATAACTCAGTATTCTAAGATTATTGTCAATTTGTATTCCTAGCTCTGGTGGCATAAGTGCTAACATTTCTTATGTCCTCATTTTCATAATCCCTCTTTTAACATTATTAATCAATGACCACGATCATAATACTTGGTTACAATTTCATTCAATTTAGAGTTCCGCTTTTCTTTTCCTCATCAATTGTTCCATTCTGGTATATTATAGTGGCCTTTCAGCCGTTGGTGACATTTCCACATTGGCCAGCTATAATGGCCTACCCAATCTCGGCCAACTAGATGACCAATGAAACTTATCGACACAGCTAATCAGGTATCCTGATGACTTAGCAACCGATAAGGTCTCATACATACCATGGCAACGAGTCTAGTGTACTCCTGCAACCAACTAGTCATAATTATATATCCAATGTCTATGATAAAAGGTGGACGTCTCCTGTGATCACCTTGATGTTTGTTTACCTACACATACATTTACATGATAGGAATTTAGAAGAACACCGTATATAGGAAATAAAATTAGACGCTTCATTCATCATTTGATCCTAAAAAATAGTCGAGTCTTTAGGAAATCAAATAATTCCACATCTGAGATGCCCAAACTTTTCTGACACGAGAAATTCATCCATCTCGTTGTTCGCATGCCCTAGGAAGCACATACACTCCAAAAATTGGTGATACGTTGGGTCGAACATGTATCACACACGTAGTGGACATCCCAACATACAATAGGATACAAGATTATAGGTGTCGTAATCGTATCGTTGAGGTCCTTAATGTGTCGTTTCGTATCCGTGTCCGTGCAACATAGCGAACATAAAGCATTTGAAGAATTGCATGACAGAAAAAAGTGAGTAATGCACCTAGTGCGGCGGCGCATCGTCGAACGGAGTCGTGACAAGTTGGGGATTTGGCGTAGCTACAAGAGCAGCAGCGACACTAGAGCCGTGCTGCAGCTTGATGACGAGCCAGCGCACGGCCTTGCTCATATGCTCCAGACGCACAACGCTGATAGATGGTATGCCGGAGTTGTCGGGCTTGGAGCCTGATCTGGATACGATGGTGGTTGGGGCCGCGCCAGTGGCCTCGTCGACGAGGCACTCAGAGCCGATGCGCTATTTGAGGGACTCGACGAGCTCCTCGGCCTAGTCGCATGAGACCATGAAGAGCTCCCAGCATTGCTTGAAGGACTCCACTGCCATGTCCGTGGCCGGGGTCTTCTGCCCGTTCTGCTGCTCCTTCGCCTCCAGGACACCCGCCGCCGCCACAAAGTTTTGGTACGAGTTGCTCAGGGAATATGCGATGCTCTCCAGTAGGAGATGAGATAGGAGATGAGATGATATGAGAATTTCTCGGCTCTCTTCTGTTTGGGTTCCTTTTAATTTCGGCTCTCTTCTGATCAGGTTCCCTTTCAAATTCTCCCCCCTTTTAAATATCTTTCCTCCTTTCCTACTCCTAATCCTAATAGCCTTTCATATTGGAGGGCTTTAGAAAAGTTATTCCTACTTCAGGTTGATCATAATCCTAATAGCTTTTCTACTAAAAAAAGGCTTATAAAATTAAGAACTCATGAGTTTCTTTAGGATTTTTGAATAAAATAATATCTAGAGACGATTGTCAAACTGCCTTTGAACAAAGTTTAGGTGGTTTGGCAGCAACCTTATCATATTGAACATTAGGATAATGTTGACATCATCATATTGCAAATTTCTAGTGTACGGGGGCGTTTATGGACATCCTTTATAAGTGAAAAAAAATGCCATTTAAGTTTCACCCTATGACAGTTTTGCATCTGCCTCTAAGTGAGTATACTAGAGACGGCTGTAGAGGCTCTTATAAAACGCCTCTATAGAGGGTTTTTTTTCTAGGCGGTTTGTAAAAGCCGCCCTTATGAAACCATCTCCATATGGCTTAGAGACCGTTAAAACTGCCTCCAGCAATAAAATTAACTGCCTCAAGAGGTCTAAATTTTAATATTATCATATCAATACCCTATAAGATCTATCCTACCATTAATATACATCTCATTGATACGATCCTATTCTTCTCCTTATAGACTGAAGCTCTGAAAGACACTGAAGCTCTGAAGACTAGAAGACTAATTGGGTACTGACACTCATTGAAGACCCTGACTAACACTGAAGAACTGATACACTGAGGATAAGGAGGCTACAACCTGCATACAAACCAGACATTGATGTACTGAATACTAAGGAGGGCCAAAGGTTGTTGAATCTACTATATACTGACCAGTACATATAAAGTTGTACTCGTATTGATAGAGTATCAGAACACTGGATAATTGAGGACAGAAATGTAATTAGAAGATATTCTCTTTTGTAATCTTTACTTGTACTTGTTGATCTGAATAGGGATCAGAGTCTATAAATAGGGGTGAGGAGAGAGAATTGGGTGTGATGAATGTATGTTTTCTTTAGTTCAATTTCTATAGCTACTTGTAACTGATTTTCCCTCCTTGTAAACCACATCAACCATTTCTACATAAATAAAATAATACTTAGAGACGATTGTCAATGTGCCTTTGAACAAAGTTTAGGTAGTTTGACAACAACCTCTATCATATTGAACATTAGGATAATCCTGACATCATCATATTGGTCATCATATTGCAAATTTCTAGTGTACAGGGGCGTTTATGGACATCCTTTATAAGTGCAAAAATGCCATTTAAGTTTCACCCTGTGGCTGTTTTGCATCCGCCTAAGTGAGTATACTAGAGAAGGTTGTAGAGGCTCTTAAAAAGCCGCCTCCATTGACTTAGAGGTGTTTTTTTTTTCTACGCGGCTTATAAAAAGCAGCATTTATGAAACCATCTCCATTTGACTTAGATACCATTGAAACTGTCTCTAGTAATAAAAATAAATGCCTCAAGAGGTCTAAATTCTAATAATACCATATCAATACCCTATATGATCTATCATGCCATTAATATACATCTGATCTCCAAGAGTTTTGGAATATGCAAATAAGGGAATAACAAATTTCATTGTCTTCGGATAGTTTCATATTTTCTTGTACGGAGGTTGGCAAAAGGAAATATAGATAAAGATACTAATAACACACAACAAACGTAGATTAGGATATCTTAAAGTCATGAGTACAATACAAGCCAAGATTAAAGTTTACTCGCTGTTCTTCTACTGCTAGGATTTAAAAACGTAAAGGTGGATAAATACACTTTAAAGTATTTAAGTTTGGTCCTAGCTAGGTTACAAACATAGAAATGGACACGGGTTCGGATACGAACACAATAGAGATTCAAAATGTGGTATATTTTTTAACTTAGGATACGGGTTTCAGCATGAATATAGGCATATATACAGGGACGAATCTAGAAACATTTTTTTTATTTTTATTTTTATTTTTTTGGGGGGGAGGGGGAGCTTCCTCTTTATATGGCAATGCCAAGAGATCAAATATAGAATAAGTCTAACAGAAAGAGGTTAATTGGCCTAATGGTTAAAAGTTTTCTTGCCGGCTAAACTTTTTGCCAAAATTATAGTAGTCCCTATACCGACCTTATCCAAAACTCAGTGGTGGCCTTTGGGTTCTTGATAGATCTGCCGCTTTATATGTACACACTAAAATAAATCTATATACATACTTCGTCCATTAGAACTTAATATTACTACATTTAAGCAATTTTAAAGAGTAATCAGGTTCAATAAAGTACTAGAAAGATGTCGCATAACAGAAATTTTAATTTCACATATCTAAACTATGTTAGGTACAATCATTACCATGTCAAATCACAACCATATTTTGGGTCTCTTTGGAGTCTAGGTATGAGCGAGTCCATGACCCTGTCAATTCACAACCATATTTTGGTCCCTTTGGAGTCTAGGTATGGGCGAGTCATAGACTCGTAGCTAGCATGAGTGTCAGGAAGTAATGTGTTTGACACGTGTTAAATCTGGATACGGTCCTCTCGAAGAGTATTTGTGCAACCTAGGGTCCTACTCTAGGGCTTGCTATATGATTGGCTTACTGCAGTTATAACTCTATATTCTAAGATTATTGTCAATTTTTATACCTAGCTCATGGTGGCATAAGTGCTAACATTTCTTATGTCCTCATTTTTCATAATCCCTCTTTTAACATTATTCATCAATGACCACGATCATAACACTTAGTTACACAATCTCATTGAATTTAGAGTTCCACTTTTCCTCGTCAATTGTTCCAATCTGGTATATTATAGTGGCCTTCCAGCCGTCAGTGACTTTTCCACATTGGCCAGCTATAATGGCGCAACCCAATCTCGGCCAACTAGATGACCAACGAAACACTTGTTTATCGACCCAGCTAATCAGGTATCCTGATGACTTAGCAACCGATAAGGGGCTCATATATACCATGGCAACGAATCTAGTGTACTCCTGCAACCAACTAGTCATAATTATATATTCAATGACTATGAGAAAAGGTGGACGTCTCCTGTGATCTCCTTGATGTTTGTTTACCTACCCATACATTTACATGATAGGAATTTAGAAGAACACCGTATATAGGAAAGAAAATTAGACGCTTCATTCATCATTTGATCCTAAAAAATAGTCGAGTCTTTAGGAAATCAAATAATTCCACATCTGAGATGTCCAAACTTTTCTGACACAAGAAATTCATCCATCTCCTTGTTCGCATGCCCTAGGAAGCATATACACTCCAAAAATTGGTGTTGTGTTGGGTCGAATTTGTATCAGACACGTAGTGGACACCCCAAAATTCAATAGGACACAACAAGATAGGTGTCCTAATCATATCGTTGGGGTCCATAACGTGTCGTTCCGTATCCGTGTCGTGCAACATAGCGAACACAAAGCATTTGAAGAATTGCATGACAGAAAAAAGGTCAGTAATGCACCTAGTGCGGCGTCGCATCGTCGAACGGGGTCGCGGCAGGTTGTGGATTTGGCGTGGCGGCGGCAGCGGCGGCGGCACCAGAGCCGTGCTGCAGCTCGATGACGAGCCAGCGCACGGCCTTGCTCATCTGCTCCAGACGCACGGCGCTGATGGGCGGTATGCCGGAGTCGTCGGGCCTGGAGCCTGATCCGGATCCGGTGGTGGTGGGGGCCGCGCCGGTGGCCTCGTCAACGAGGCACTCGGAGCCGATGCGCTGCTTGAGGGACTCGACGAGCTCCTCGGCCTGGTCGCAGGAGACCTTGAAGAGCTCCCAGCACTGCTTGAAGGACTCCAGCGCCGCGTCCGTCGCCGAGTTCTTCTGTCCGTTCGACTGCTCCTTCGCCTCCAGGACCCCCGCAGCCGCCGCCACGAAGTCTTGGTACGAGTTGCTGAGGGAATCCGCGATGCTCTCCATCAGGGTCTGCTTGGATTGAGGAAAAAAAAAAAAAAGTAGAGTTAAGTAGAGCTGTCAGGACGGGCCGGCGGGGCGGGCCGGCCCCTAACCCACCATACCCCACTATTTAGCGGGACGGGGCGGACCAACCCACCATTTAAACGGGCCTGAAAATCCCACCCCAGCCCAACCCGCCGGCGGTCCGCGAGCCAGGCGGTCCAGCCCGCTTCACCAATGCCATCACAAAAACAAAAATTAAGAATGTTATATACACACGTTAAATATACTAGACCGCTTAGACAAAATATTCCACAGGCATTGCTAGACCGCTTAGACAAATTTTCGGCCCCCTGGGAAGCTCCTAACCTGTCAATACTGAACATGTTATATACACACGTTCGGCCCCCTGGGAGAAATTTTCACAGCTAGCTAGGAAGCAATAGAGCCAGGAGATGGAACCTGCTCGCTCGGAGTCGGACGGGGAGTCGGGATGCTCGCTCGGGGTCGGGACGGGGGAGTCGGACTCGGGGAGTCGCTCGGGGAGTCGGACTCGGGGAGTCGCTCGGGGAGTCGGACTCGGGGAGTCGGCCTTCGGGGTCGGGACGGGGAGTCGCTCCGCGCTCGGGACTCAGGAAGGAGGACGAGCGGAGAGAAATAGGAATGAATTAGATTAGGGTTAGGAACTTAGGGCCGGCTGGAACTTAGAAACTTAGAAATACTGAAAGTAAATAGAATAGTTGTGGCTTTATTCAGCAATCAGGCCCTTCATATTATATTTATTTATATCATATAAGTATTACTTAATATACTTATTACACATTTATATTTTAGTATTTTACACAACACTACAGCAGCAAGTCCGCGGGCTAGCCCGTCCCGCCCAAGCCCGCGGCCCGCACGGGCTAACCCACCGAGGCCCGCTGCGAAACGGACCTCTAAATGTATAGTCCAACCCACCTTTTTTATTAGCGGGGCGGGCCGGTCCAACGGACCTAGCCCGTTTTGACAGTTCTAGAGTTAAGTGGGGTTAAATGAGGGAAGTTAAGGGGCTGTTTGGATAGATGTAACTCTTTGAAAGTGTGAGAGTGACATTACACCATGATGAGTTGCAGTTGAAAGTGTGAAAGTTGCACTTTCCAAAATATGTTTGGATGTAGTACCTTTTGTCTCCTGCAAGTGAAAAAAAAAATGAGTTTGATGTTTGGATGGTTATTGAAAGTTTAGAAAAATGAGTTCGGTTGTTTGGATTGTTGAAAGTGAAAGTTTGTTGGAGATGTGATAAACCTAGGTATGGTTATCCCAACTTTTTGTGTGTATAGATGAAAATTACACTAATTTAACAAGTTTATATAAATATTACACTAATTTTTAAGCTTAAATCTAATAATAATGATGATGATGATAATAGTAATAATTTATTATTATTAATAAGAAGAAGAAAAAAAAAAAAAAAAAACCATTTTCTCTCCACATAATTAACTATTATAACACATTTTCCCTCACACAAAAACATAGAATAATATCCAATTTTCTATCATGAGAATCACTCTCCATTATTCTCCTCCTACTTTGTTCTGTTCCTCTTTCCCTTCCTCTCTATCACAGCAGCAGGTCCGTCAAAGTGAACATCGGTGCCATCCTCGATCAAGTGTTGGTCAAGATCGCTTTCTCCGACTACTACGCGGCTCATCCTAAGCCAGCCACCCACCTATGCCTCCACTTCCGCCACTCTCCCGTGGCCGAGTTGTCATCATCTACGAGGACTCCGCTTTTGTCCCCTACCTTGTCGACGAAGGTTGGGTGACCCTAAGCCAACAGTCGTTGGCGAAGCACAGTGAAAATCCATGAATAAATTTTTTTCTCCTCCCAAACTTTTTTGGGAAATCCAGTGAGTTTCAACTCAAAAGCGTGGGAGGTGAAAATTGGGAGAATTGAGGGAGACAAGAACTGCGTTCAATCACATCATCCCATTTTGTAGCAGTTTCAAAGAGGGAACCAAACAACCGAACTCAAACGAGTTCAGCTCACTTTCCAAATTTATGCCACTTTCACCGCAGTTTCCGACAACCAAACAGCCCCTAACACTGTGTTTGGGAACATTTGGGGGGAGGGAGAGGAAAATTTGAGGGAAAGGAAAATGGAGGGGAAGGAAAATGGAGGAAAGTTAATTTTTCCTTCCTTTGTTTGGATGGACAAAAAGTAGGAGAAGGAAAAGTTTAAAAATAATTTTTTATTTGTTTATGGATATAGGTATAATTACTATTTTCTCCTTGGTATTCTCAAATGATAATTTAATTTTAACTTTTTGAGGGGTGGTGGGGTAAATTCACTCAAATTCCTCTCATCTCTCTCCATTTTCCTCCCACATTTGGGAGAAAAAATTTTTGGTGGGACCCACCTACTTTTTCCTCTCAAATTTTCCTCCCCCATGTTCTCTCCCCCTTTCCAAATACCATCATTTAAAATTTTTCTCTCACTTTCCCCTCAACTTTTTTCTTCCTCCCATTTTCCACCCTTCCCAAACGGTACCTAAGTAAGGGGAAGTAGAGTCAATACATAGAACCTTGCTTGGATTGGAGGAAGAGTTAAGTGAGGGGTATTTAATAACTTTTGGTTGGATTTGAGGTTTTGAATGAGAAGAGAATTAATAAAAGTATGATAGTTACCAAAATAACCTTATTACATATGTCATAAAATTAAATTTGATTGAAATTTTAATTATAACATCTCAAAATATCTTCATAAATTAGGAAGGTATGGAGCAACATGTTGAAAACAAAAAAAAAGGGAAAAAAATTATAATATTTTATAGAAGATATGAGAGGTATTTTTGATTTTTTAAACAAAATCCCTCAATCACCCTCCTTAACCCTCCGATTTGGGGGTTAAAAAAATGGACAAAAGATGGTGAAATAAACCCTCACTTAACCCTCAACTCTCCCTCCTAAACCCCCACCCTCAAACCAAACATGATTTTATTTTTTCTCACTTAACTTTTTCTCACTTAACTCTCCTAACCCTCAATCCAAGCGGACCCAGATTCCTTTTGAGGGATATCTAGAATTTGGGTATCTAATAACCTAGCATATTTGTGTTTGGATATTCATAACATATATAATAAGCATTTGGGCCTACAATGAGTTATAATATATATATAATTAGTATTTGCGTCATAATATTTGTATGTGAACCTCCATAATATACAGTATTTAGATTTTGGAATAACGATTGACCGTCAAAACTAACTTAAAAATTAAAAAAATGATAAAAATTGTAAGAAATAAGAAAAACAAGAAGAAAACAAAAATATATAACAGATAAAAAAAAGAAAAAAAAGAACATTGGTATCGAGTATTCGTAGTTTTCGGAAAAAAAATTTGCACGGTAATATCGAGACCTAAAGTCTAAATATTTCAGACAAATTTATTATGGAAAACTTATTCCCATGTTGGGTTTAGCTTAAAAACATATCTTTTCGAAAATTATGACTATCCGGATAAATAATTTACCCTTAAGAACATTGGTATCCTATCTCTTAAGAATATGTGGGTATATTTTTTTCGCTCAGACAAATTTTTTTGTTATGTTTTATCCTTTTTCTTTTCTTTTTTGGAGTTTTTGCATATTTTGTTCTAGTATTTTTAGTTTTTATCCTTTTTCTGGTTTATTTCGTCATTTTTTTTCGTTTTCTTTTTTTTTTCGTTTTTCTCGTTTTTTTCGGTTTCATATTCATTTTTTTTTCTTTTTGTTTGTTTTTTTCTCATTTTTTTTTTCATTTTTCCATTGTTTTGCTTTTTTATTTTTTATATTTTTAGTTTGTTTTTAACGGTCGACCTTTAGTCCAAGACCCAAACACTAATTATGTTTATTATGGAGACTCAAACACAAATATTCTAACTTATTCGAGACCTAAATACTAATTATGTCTATTATGGAGACCAAAACACAAATATCATAACTTATTCGAGGCTCAAAGTCTAAAAATCCTCCATTTTAATTCTCGGCTCTCTTATGATCAAGGGGGAGCATTATTCTATTTTGGACCAAAAATCGAACCCAACTCTGAACCAAATAAGGGATTCTAGTTTTTTTTACAGTTTCGATTTTGGAAATGCTAAAATTCTTTATTCAGTTTTGGATTTAGATTTCAGTGCAAAACCAAAAAGCGAATAAAGCTTATAAAATTATGTAAATACCCTCGATTCTATATATATTTTGTGTATAATTTGAAAACAACACTTTTATATATGTGTTTTGAAGTCCAACTTATATAATTTTACAACTAGTCCAAGTTTGGACGCAATTTTGAAATACAACAAATGTGTGTCCTTAGTTCAAATTTTAGTGGCAATAAATTTAGTTTCATTTCTTCCACATGATGGGGCCCCATTTTGAAAGTTCGCCTCGGGCACTCTTGAGCTCAAGGCTGGCCCTGGATAGAGCATACGCATTTGCATGGTCATGAACAACTTGAGCACAAGACTTGGCTTTCCTCGAACGATATTCAAGAATCGGAACCGTGTCGGCGTAGAAAAAAATTATGAATGTGCATTATTATTGATGTATGGACAGACTGACAATAGTTATAAATGTGATCCCAATGTTGTTTTGCAAAGGGGGAAAAATATGACTACATTTTTTTTTTGAGAAAAGGAAAGCCGGATGATGTTAATATCACTATTGAGTGATATTTACTATTTATGCTTATGTTTAAGACTATTCAATCGATCTTAGAAAAAGTAGAAACAACATCTATATATTAATTGTACATATTCTCACATGAGTTCGATTGACACTGCTCACCAGTATATTTTTTAATGTGCTGACCTCCTCTTCCATAGATACGGAGAGTCAGTTGGATGTTTTTGAGACGTCGGAGAAATTGTTTGGGTACTAAAGCTTTTGTTTTGGAGAAACGTTATCTTTTGATGTAAATGGCATAGTATATGAAACGTTGTAATATTTTGAAACCATGAGTTATAAGTTAAGTGGGCATTTTAATTGGCTATTGAGAGTCGTATATATTCAGCTACTTTCATCAATAAAAGAATTTTTTTATTATACTTGTGATTCAATTTGTTTGTTGGGTTTGTTGCATTGACTTTTATGGGAAAATTTATGAAATGTCCAAAAAACGAAAAAAATTTATGAAAAATCCACCACGCAATAACATTTCATCGCGTGTCTAGAATTAGCAAAAAATATATAAAGAGGGTTCCAAATGACCTTTTTTTTCTTTCTTCTAATTTATTGAAAACACCCACGAAACTACTTTTAAAAAAATGTTTTGATACATCATCTTATTCCATACGCTGCTCACTTTCGAATTTAGGTTTTCTCCTCAAAAATCTTCAAAAACTCGTCGAAAAATTTCGGAAAGACCGAGACAAACGGCAAAAGTGCTAAAACGGAGGTCCAAACATCATTTTTTTTGTGATTCTAAAATTTTGGAAGGCCGACAAACAGTAAAACAGTTTATCTCAGGCTCCTCGAAGATACGCTTATTTTGCGACAAACTTGATCTCGTTTCCACCTCCCAGTTAAAAGTTATGGCCCTCCAAAGTTTCAGCTGACTATAAAATGCAGGAGAATGACCATTCTCCGTGTTAGAACACGAAGAATGTTAATTTCGCATGAGGGTGGCCATTCTCAGTAACACGGAGAATGACATTCTCCGTCTGTGTTAGTAACACGGAAAATGACATTCTTCGTCTTAATTTACACGGAGAATGACCATTCTCCGTGCTAAATTACACGACCATTCTCCGTGCTAAATTACACGACCATTCTCCGTGCTAAATTACACGGAGAATGGCCATTCTCCGTGCTAAATTACACGGAGAATGACTATTCTCCGTGTAATTTAGCACGGAGAATGGTCATTCCAGTGTTAAAACACAGGAGAATGGTCACTCTTCGTGTAAATTAACACGGAGAACGCTATTCTCCGTGTTAAATAACACGGAGAATGAAATTCTCCGTGTTAATTTACACGGAGAATGGCTATTCCCAGTGTTAAAACGTAGGAGAATGACATTCTCCGTGCTAAATTACACGAATAATGGTCATTTTTCGTACTAAATGACACGGAGAATGGCCATTCAAATGTTAAAACACAGGAGAATGGCCATTCTCCGTGTTAGAAATACGGAGAATGACATTCTTCGTGTTAGTAACACGGATGTCATTCTCCGTGTTAATTTATACGGAGAATGGCATTCTCCTTATTAAAATGCAGGAGAATGACTATTCTTCATTTTATATCGACGGAGAACAGTTGACAGAAACCAAATTTTTTATTTTTTTTTGTTTTGTGGAAAGAAATTTGACATGAATAAAAATTCAAGAGTTTTCGTTCTTCTTTCAAAACGATGCCAACTCTTGGAAAAGAAGAAGAAGATATTTTGTCCATAAATGACCTAATTGTCGGAAAAGAAAATGAAGAAGAAGAAGATGAAGAACGATGATCGGAGTTCGACTGAAAAAAAAGCATGGTGAATTACGAACGATCTTTACGATCTCTGCTGAAGATGAGAGGAATGGAATTCAGATCTCTCGTGAAGAAGAAGAAGAAGAAGACGACGAGAATCGCAATCCAAATCTGAGTTTGTGCGGAGGAGTAGTTACGATATTAATTTTGTAAATACAGAACATCTAAAGGAAATCTTGAAATACTTAACGTGAAAATATATAATTCTGTGCATTTCATAAAATCTATCATGCGGGTGGATTTTTCATAAAAATCAATCCCGAAATTGGATTTCTAGGCAATTTCCAGGACTTTTATTTATGGTCATTAATTTATCAACTGTCTATATTCATGTCTTAAATAACTATAATTTAGATTTCATATCATACTACCTCTAGGGGCGACATATGGGTACAAATGACAGAGTGCAGGTGACGAGAATAATGTCAAGCCTATGTGAGGCCAAAATGAATTTATGATTCCCTATGAATTTCTTAAATTCAGCTTTTGTCGCATGCTACAGTTGGTTAGGTTATATAGAACGCGAAAGTAAGCGTTTGAGTACACCGATCGACTTGAGCTAGCTAGCCATGGATGCATGGATCACCATCATCTTCCTCTCCATCGCCTTCTCTTTTGCTGTTAGAACTCTCTTATGCAATCTCTCGATTAAGAAGAGCAAGCTTCCGCCGGGACCGCCGTCCATTCCCATCATCAGCACCTTACTTTGGCTCAAGAGATCGCCCGCCGACATCAACGACATCTTCCGCGAGCTCCGCGTCAAGTACGGATCGACCCTCACCCTGCGCGTGGCCACCCGCACCTTCGTACTAATCGCCGACCATGACGCCGCCCACCGGGCCCTCGTACAGAGCGGTGCCGACTTCGCGGACCGCCCGGCCGTCCCGAAGTTCAGGGGCGAGCTGCTGGGAAGGAACCTCATCAACTCATCGCCCTACGGCCCCATGTGGCGGCTCCTCCGCAGCAACCTCACGTCGAAGCTCCTCCACCCCTCCCGCCTCAGGCATTTCGCGGAGGCGCGCCGGTGGGCGCTCCAACTCCTCGTCGACAAGCTCAAGCACCAAGCCGAGGAAAGCGACACCGGCGTCGTCGTCGTCCCCAAGTCGAGCTTCCAAGACGCGGTGTACAGCTTGACGCTCTTCATGTGCTTCGGCGAGAAGCTGGGAGAGAAGGACGTGCAGGAAATCAGAGCCTTGCTGGAGTCGCTGGAATCGAGCCTGGCCGGGGCCAACATCTTCGCCTCTCTTCCGAAGATCACCAAGCTGGTGTTCCGAAAGAAGTGGGATGCCCTTCTCGACATCCTCCGAAAGTGCGGAGAGATCTTCCTCCCTCTAATCAGGGCAAGGGGCGATCGGAGAGAGCGGAAGGGGAGCGCTCCCTACCCGTACGTCGACTCCCTTCTCGAGCTCGATATCCCGGAAGAGGGAGGACGGAAGCTGACCGAAGGCGAGGTGGTGAGCCTATGCCTCGAGCTAATCCTCGTCGCTGCGGGAACGACGAGTGCAACTCTGGAGTGGATAATGGCGGGCGTCGTAATGCATCGAGAGGTGCAGAAGAAGCTGTTGGAAGAGGTCGAGAGCGTGGTGGGAGAGGAGGAGGGGGAAGTAAAGGAGGAGGACCTGCCTAAAACGCCCTACCTAAGGGCGGTCATCTTGGAAGGGCTACGGAGGTACCCCTTGAGCCATTTTGGGGCGCCCCACGGGGTGACGAAGGAGGTCGAGCTCGAGAAGTATGTTATACCGAAGGACGCAGTGGTTCTTTTCATGC
This sequence comes from Iris pallida, assembly GCA_029216955.1. NCBI lineage: Eukaryota > Viridiplantae > Streptophyta > Magnoliopsida > Asparagales > Iridaceae > Iris > Iris pallida. The sequence goes on from JANAVB010033820.1 coordinate 19,332,340, forward strand.
TAGCGGAGATGGGTTCGGCCGAGAAGGTGTGGGAGGAGCCGGCGGAGTTCAGGCCGGAGAGGTTCATGCCGGGCGGGACTGGAGAAGCGATCGACATAACGGGGAGCCGAGAGATCAAGATGATGCCGTTCGGAGCGGGGAGGAGGATTTGTCCTGGGCTCGGGTCGGCCATGCTTCACCTGCAGTACTTCGTCGTCAACTTGGTGAGAGAATTTGAATGGGAGGTCGAGGACGGAGGAGCGGTCGACTTGTCCGCGAAGTGCGGAAATATTTTGGCCATGAAGAATCCCCTGCGGGCTAAGATTACCACGAGGAGGAGCAGGGCTTAGGGCGTTTCGTTAGTTGACAAAATGTGGGTTTGGACTTTGGAGAAGGAACCTAAATTATGTGTTTGAATTGAGATGGTTTTCTTCTGAAGTTGCCAATTTTGTTATACAAAAATGTACCATATTATCCATAACATGTCAACGAAGTGGCAACAATTTTAGTATTAGAAAATTTTGCAAATAAGATATTTTATTATAAATTTTAAAAATAAAATGAGTAATTTGCAAAAAAATATGTTATTTGTAACATCAAAATAGTTGTCACGTCTGCGCCATATTTTAGCGTTAGAAAAACGATCACAAATAAAAATTTTATGATATAATTAAAAAATTAAATTAAAATATCAAAAAATTTAAAAAAAATAAAAAATATATTATATGACACTAATATCATTGACATGTCGTCGTTATGTCCTGGGTGATGATATCATCAAAAAATTTGGATAACAAATAGCATTTTAAGGCTTTAAAAGAGTTCGTCTTCCTTGTTATGTATTGAGATTTAGTGGGTTTGGTCATTGATGATGTACTACTATTCAAATTTTAAGACAATTAATGCCTAAATGTGTGTATATTTTTAATATTTAAGCCATCATTTACTTACTTCTATATACGATGTTTGTTTAGCTTAAGTGATTAGAATGGTTTTCTTAATTAAAATGGTTTTTGAAGTTTTAATATATAAAAGGTTCTCGTAATTCGGTTGTTAGTGCTTTGTCTATGTTCCTAGAAAAGTCAATGGGTTGGCAGGTTGCTTATACATTAAGCTACTCATTCTCATCCAGTTACTTGTTTATATCAAGTTGCTCTACCATGTTACAGACCATATCATCTTAGATATGGAAAACAATTGCTCTACTGATCTATAAAGTTAATTTTATTTGTTAAAAAAATAAAAAATAACACTTTTCGAAACAAAAACTTCTAAATGGATAACAAACTTTTTTGAGAAAATTATGTAACGACACCATAAATAAGGGACTTGTATTAAAAGAAAAGAAAAAAAAAAACCAACTTATTCTTTGTGAATGTAGGGTTGGACTTGACAAACCATCACCATAAGACTAACAAACGCGGGACAACATCCAGTAAAAATAAGATGGTATGAAACTTATGAATTCAAATGCTTGAAAAAAAATGGTGCAAAAGCTTTTAAAGATGTACGCGCAAATAACTAACTACTATAAATTTATCAAAAATAATTTTAATAAAAATAAAAATAATTGAATTATAATTAAAGGAAATACCGATTTTTGAATGGCATGTGGATATCGTTGCATTTTGATGTTTAACTTTTGTTCTCGAACTCACTCTAGATTTGTCATCACATATTTTTCTCAATTCCTTATACATTATCGTCACGTCATCATTATGACATGGAAGATAATATTATCCAAAAATTTGGGTGATGAATAGCATTTTGGGGCCTTAAAAGAGTTTGTCTTGTTATGTATTGAGATCGAGTGGGTTTAGTCATTAGTGATCCGGTCTTACCATTCAAATTTTAAGACAATGTCTAATGTGTGTATATATTCAATATTTAAGCTATCATTTATTTACTTATATATATATGATGCTTCTTTAGCTTAAGTGGTTAGAATGGTTTTCTTAATCAAAATGGTTTTTGATATATAAAAGGTTCTCATAATTCGGTTGTTAGTGCTTTGTCTATGTTCCTAGAAAAGTCAATGGAGTTGCCCATACACTAGCTACTCATTCTCTCCTCTCTAATATTATTATTCCAGTTGTTTATATCAAGTTGCTCCACCATGTATTTCAGACCATATCATCTTAGATAAAGGAAACAATTGCTCTACTGATCTATAAAGTTAATTTTATTTGTAAAAAAATAAAAAACAACACTTTTCAAAACAAAAACTTCTAAATAAGCAACAAACTTTTTTGAGAAAATTATGTAAAACACCATAAATAAGGGACTTGTACTAAAAGGTAAAAAACACTAACTTATTCTTTGTGAAGGTAGGGTTGGATTTGACAAGCCATCATCACACGCGACAAAACCCAGAAAAAATAAGATGGTATGAAACTTAGGAATTCAAATGCTTGAAAAAAATGGCGCAAAAGCTTTTGAAGACGAACAAATAACTAACTACTATCAATTTATCACAAATAATTTTAATAAAAATTAAAATAATAATAATTGAAGTATAAATAATTGAAATATCAATTTTTGAATGGCATCTGGATGACGTTGCATTTTGAAGTTTAATTTTTTTTCTCGAGACTCGCTCTAGAATTTTGTCATCACATATTTTTCTCAATTCCTTTTACAATTCTTTTATATATATATATATATATATATATATATATATATATATATAACTCAGTTCATTATTTAAAGGATTCTTTATAATTGAGTGACTTTAGCATGTTCCTGAAATTAATATAAGAACTGTTAGGTCAAAGCCTATTTAGAACTTTTGTGTAACAGTAGTTTGTACAAAGAGCTAATTTAAAATTTTAGTGATGAGTTAAAATCAATGCTAGTGAACTCATGTTTAAGCTCTGCTCAGCATGGATACCCATGTGATCCTTTAAATGGTACTTTGTAGTAGTCACTCCAGAATGATACTGTAGGTATGTTTAATATTTTATGTGTACTTTTCTAAATGAGAATAGTGGCTCTGATGCAACATTAGGAATATTACTAACATATATATATATATATATATATATATATATATATATATATATATATATATATATATATATATATATATATATATATATATAGAGTATGTGTGCTAGTTAATTAGCATTACTTTAGATATAGTTAGCTTATTGATAATGGATAATTAGCTAGTTTCAAACGAACGGTCGAATTGGCTGTGGTGTAGGGATTTATAAAAAAAAAGGATAATTTAGGGATTACACAAGTAAGTTAGGGGCTTCCATTCATTACGGCTCCTCATAAAGTGAGTTAAGGACTTTTTGGTCAGAAAAATAGAGTCAGAACGGTCAACTGTTAGCTAGAGACGAAAAACGTCTAAAGTGGGAGGCATTATACATTATGGTAAATGACAGTGGTGCACCATTAAATATGGTAAAGTAAGTGGGGGTGCGACTCAAAAATTTTCATTTATAAATTCGGCTTTTGTCGCATGCTACAGTTGGTTAGGTTATATAGAACGCGAAAGTAAGCGTTTGAGTACACCGATCGACTTCAGCTAGCTAGCCATGGATGCATGGATCACCATCATCTTCCTCTCCATCGCCTTCTCTTTTGCTGTTAGAACTCTCTTATGCAATCTCTCGATTAAGAAGAGCAAGCTTCCGCCGGGACCGCCGTCCATTCCCATCATCAGCACCTTACTGTGGCTCAAGAGATCGCCCGCCGACATCAACGACATCTTCCGCGAGCTCCGCGAGCTCCGCGTCAAGTACGGATCAACCCTCACCCTGCGCGTGGCCACCCGCACCTTCGTACTAATCGCCGACCACGACGCCGCCCACCGGGCCCTCGTACAGAGCGGTGCCGACTTCGCGGACCGCCCGGCCGTCCCGAAGTTCAGGGGCGAGCTGCTGGGAAGGAACCTCATCAACTCATCGCCCTACGGCCCCATGTGGCGGCTCCTCCGCGGCAACCTCACGTCGAAGCTCCTCCACCCCTCCTGTCTCAGGCATTTCGCGGAGGCGCGCCGGTGGGCGCTCCAACTCCTCGTCGACAAGCTCAAGCACCAAGCCGAGGAAAGCGACACCGGCGTCGTCGTCGTCCCCAAGTCGAGCTTCCAAGACGCGGTGTACAACTTGACGCTCTTCATGTGCTTCGGCGAGAAGCTGGGAGAGAAGGGCGTGCAGGAAATCAGAGCCCTGCTGGAGTCGCTGGAGTCGAGCCTGGCCGGGGCCAACATCTTCGCCTCTCTTCCGAGGATCACCAAGCTGGTGTTCCGAAAGAAGTGGGAGGCCCTTCTCGACATCCTCCGAAAGTGCGGAGAGATGTTCCTCCCTCTAAACAGGGCAAGGGGCGATCGGAGAGAGCCGAAGGGGAGCGCTCCCTATCCGTACGTCGACTCCCTTCTCGAGCTCGAGATCCCCGAAGAGGGAGGACGCCACTACAACAAATATGTGATACGATAGCGTGCTCAGAAAGCTGTAGAATGTCTATTATAGCGTATTCGGCCTGCTATAAATTCTCTCGCTATAATTGTCCCATGTACAAGAACGCTATAAAGTTATAGCGTTCATAAACGCTATTGATGGATTATAGCGTTCCATGGCGCTATAGACAGGTTGTAGCATTTATGAACGCTATACAAGTCTTATAGTATATAAGAACGCTATAGGTAAGTAATAGCATTCATGAATGCTATTTAGTTATTATAGCGTCCATGAACGCTATAGACTTGTTATAGCAGTGACAAATGCTATAGAGTTTACATAGCATTTATGAACTATAGTTTCATAATAACGTTTGAATAGCTTTTCGATGCAAATTAGTTTTTATAGCGTTTCTTTTGCGCTATTCACTACAAAAAAAAGACCTATTAATGACGCTTGATAAGTGGTTTTCATGACGGCTGATGTGGAAGCGTCATCAAAGTTCAGCAAGACTAGAATCTTTGACGGTTTACATTAAAAATGTTATTGATAGTGCTCCAGTAATACGAGCGTTATAAAAAAAGCACGAAAATTTAAGTCGAAACCTCGACTCCCCCGTAATTCTCCCGCACTAAAGAAAAATTCTAAACCCTCTCTCTTTCTCCTTCTCCTTCTCCTCCTGCTCCCCAACTCCCCTCAACCCACTCTCCGCTCCCCAACTCCCCTCAGCCCGCTCCGCACTCCCCAACTTCCCTCAGCCCGTTCCTCGCCTCCCTCGGTTACAGACTTCACCGCAGAGGGAAGGTTGTCACCGGCGTAGCCTTCACCACCGGTTTATCCTAAAATCTCGATCATTGCTTATTTTATGCACTAAATTCTGCTTCGACATGATTTTAGTAAAATCTCCTAATTTTTGACAACCATACATGCTCCATCTCTCCAAAATTAGGGTTCTTTTAGGGTTTTCTGACGTCTCCGTCCACGTCGACGATGATCCGAAAATGGCTGCATCATCGTTGACTTCTCTTGATTAAGTTAGTGATTTTGATTTGGATTTTTTTTTCCTAAAAAAAGATTTTGTTGGAAATTGTTCTATGTGCGCTTCATGTTCGATGAAATAATTGTAAGTACCAAATGCTTGTGTTCTTTGATTTTTTTTTTCTGTTTGTTCTTGTTCAAGGGAGTGTAATTGCATTTGGAGAGCCGAGTCCGAAGCCTCTCCACAGTCACAGCCGCGACCCGGCGAGGTGCTGTGCGTGCCTGCGAGCCGAGTCTGAAGCCTCCCTTCGGATTCTGACACTAAATTCTGGGGTATAAATTCTAAACTCTTGATTGATTTCAGTTTCTGGGTTTATTTTGTTTGTCGATGATGTTGTTGGATCTCTATCTCTATATAAAAAGGGTTTTGATCGACTGATACGTGTTGGATTCGATTTTGGCTTGACGATCCTACGATTGTCTTTGTTTGTGAAGCGCGAATGATCTTTAGATCATGTTCGGTTCTTTACTTGCTGTTGGATCATTTTCAGTTTTGGGTTACCTAGCTGCTGTTGGAATTATTTGTGATGTATGTATTGTTGGTTTGGGTTTTTTGTATAAATTGTTGCTTGGGTTCTCCTTCCTATACTTGCTGTGGGATGATGGTTTAGGTTTTCCTTATTATACATGTTGGGTTAGGAAAGATTTCTTTGCTGTAGGAGATGTTTTGCTATTTGGATTAAAATTGTTGGTTGGGTATCTATTATGTATGATGGGTTTAACTTGGTACTGTGGGTGTTTTTGTTGGGAGCTTTTTGATATAAATCACAGGCGGGTATATATTAGTTGGGAGTATTTCTATTTTAGGATTGACATCTCCATTAACATGCATGCGTCATTGATTTTGGGACTACGTCCACTATGCCATGCCTGGATGTTTTACTTTATTTGTCGGTTTCGGTTTTTATTAGAGTACTCTGATACTCTTGGTGATGGTCGTTCGACCAAATGAACCAAAGCGTTGCAGATCGTATCGGATACACTGGCTCCGTGTCGGGTCGTGTCCTATACGTGTTATTGTAGGAACCCTAGAGGGGTGTGAATAGGTTCAAACTAACTAATCAAGCACTTAACACAAACTAATGGGCAATTTAAAAATATAAGTGCAAGAGAAGAAGCAATAACAATACCGAGAAACGATATATCCTGGTATCCTCCCAAGAGGCAATCCAGTCCCGGAACTCTCTCCGGCTTTAATTCACTATTTGAGTAAATAGTTACATACGAGTTTGGATCCGAAGAACTCGCCAACTTCTTACACGAGAGCTTTAATTCGAAGGCCTCTCCGACTTCAACCGAGAGTTTGGATACGAAGACTCTCCAACTTCAACCGAGAGTTTGGATACGAAGACTCTCCAACTTCAACCTTTCATAATAGGTTTAGATCTCCTTATACAATAAGATGTAGATCTCACTTTTCAACTCAATAACTCTAACACAATTTGTGGATGGCAAATAAAAGCTTTATAGAGTTGTTTGTGGATAGGCTTTGGTGGTTTAGAAATTTTTAGGCTCAAAGCATCAACCTTGAATGAAGGGGTTCAAGGCTATTTACAACCAAAGCATTGAAAAGAGCCAAAGGCAACTTTTCAGTCAGCGACCGGCATACCGTCGGTATGAGTCGGCATACCATCGGTATACCGGTCTGGGATTGCAACGACTCGAAATATAGTCGTTGGGATCATTTAATGCTGAAAATCCGACCGTTGGACTTTCAACGTTACTGAACCGGTATACCGTCAGTATGAACCGGTATACCGTCGATATGCCGATTTTGTAGACAGAAAACTTTCTGTGAACAAAATTGGTATACCGTCGGTATAGACCGGTATACCGTCGGTATAGACCGGTATTGTCACGACCCGCACCCGTTTTTTTTTAAACGGATACAAGACGTGTCCAAGCCAGCCTACGCCGCAGTGTCGGCGGTAGAACGCTGTCACGGCCATGAAGATCAAGATCACAAATAATGCTCATTCACAAACTAATTTAATTTACAATATTCACAAGATTCACATTTACAGAAAAATATAAACTTGTACAATGACTACAACTCATCTATCTAACTAGTCTCTAGGCTTTTCGTCTGCAAGTACCCCCGTATCTCCCATGCTAAGTGAGTCCACGGCTAACCTGAAAAATATGGTTTCCAGTCAGGAATGGAACGAGCACAATCCACTGAATGCAATTTCAAATAAAGAAAATGACTATAAAACAAAAGTTAGACATCAATCATGAGTTTTGAAAATAAACAATAAATACGGAAAACCAATATCAATAAATAGACACAAAATACTTTTCCAACTGTTAGAAGTACCTTTGATATGTGATCGGTCTCGGGACAATTATGCGACACGGTCTACACGGTCTAAAGTTACACGGTCTACAGTTACACGGTCTACAGAAAATATTGCAATAAATAAATACTGTCTACAGAATAATAATCACGAACTACACAGTTTAAATGCAATAATAATCACGGTCTACACTGTCTACTTTGCAATAAATAAATCACTGTCTACACGGTCTACTTGAAATAAATGCAACACGGTCTACACGGTCTACAAGAAATAAATGCAACACGGTCTACACGGTCTAAGGTCAGATCACACATCCTTGGTACTTCTCATTCCCGACTCAACAATTTATAATAGAAAATAATCACACAACCAATGGCCAACCAATGAAATATAGTGAAAATCAATATCGAAATGCAGACAATAAACTGTACTCGTCTGTGGTCCTTTGCTGGTGAAACCGACAATCTGAACTACTCAATGTGCCACTATAGTCAAAAACCCGTACAACAGTCCCCGAAAGCTGAAATAAACAATACCAATGATCTCAGAATAGTCAAATTAGCTAGGATTGTCTGTCCTTAAGTCCAATTCTGGACACAGGGACAAAACGACAATTTCGGGTCAAAACGGTATCCGCCGTTGGACCCGCTTTGCACCGAAAAGCGTGCCAGAGTCAACGGTCTCTAAAGTCGTCAAACTATATGTCTACGGATTCAGTTTTTCGATACGAACCCAACCGTATGTCCAAAGTTGGATTCCGGCGGGCCGTGCACAAAATCGCCCGTTGAGTGGGACAGTGGGGCCCACAAAACGACGTCGGATTCAACTGTCTCCGAATCGGACCAAACTTGGCATGCAGGACCAGAAAGATGATACGGTCATGTTGGCACAAGTTTCGGCTCGAGATGACGAACGTACATGAAGCAATTGGCTAAAGTAAATTTATGAAATATTATTCCAAAAGTGTATATATATCCATATACATTATTTAATATAATTATTTAGTTGCCATATACGTATTCCATCAACAAGTCAATGTCTAACTTATATATCTTTATCTTTTGAGTAATGCTTAAGTAATTACATACATAATCCAATATGTTAGAGTAGGTTTGAAATACCAAGAGTTAGAGGGGGTTGTATGTAAAATAACTAGAAAAAAAAACTTTTAAATGAATTGGAAGGAGAATACAAGTGGCAGATTAGAGTGCATGGTGAGAAATTCTATATTACACAATGTGCCTTCCTTTCTCTAAATATACGTGCAACTCCTTATATTTCATACAAATGAACCAAGCAGTGGTTATACTTATTCTCTAAGTCTCCCTAATCTACTATGTATTTATTATAATCTACGTGAGCAGTAAATATTTGAGTTAAGTAAAGGCTTACCAGGAGGTGTGTTCCCGGCCAGAGGAGGAGCTTTGCTCACTATATTGGATCGGCATGAAAGGATTCGCATCGACGGTCGAGATGGCCTGGCAACGGTTTCGGCACGTGTCGATGTGATCACGAGAGCTAGATGCATGCACCAACGTCTTGGACGACGACGTTGACCCAATAGTCAACATGGAGAGGACTCCTCGCTGCAATGGGTCGACCGCGTCAAGAGTACTTGTCGATGAGTCTCTATGGTCAGTTGACGCGGAGCGTCGACGCACGCAAATACAAAACAGAGTGGGAGGCAAGGAAGATGGTCGTGGACATGTTGGCAAGGGTTGACTGGAATATGGGTTTTTCGAGTTCCGAAAAGGGTGTACCCGGCGGTTTGATATATTATGGAGGACTCATTCTTGGCATGGGTTCGAGACTGTGGTTCTTGGTTGTAGGAAAGGAAAAACCATGGTGTTAAGGTTGGTGTGGAGAAAACTATACAGGAAGGAGAAGATGGTGTATCCTATATATATGGATAATATTTGCAGGTTGCATATATTCGGAAAGGAGGGCTCGATGGAATTTAAGTAAACATGAGTTTGATCCTCAGGGAATAGGATTACATTAAATTTATTTGAATTCAATTGGTAGGTTTATATAGTTTAAATAATATTGTACATTTATCAAATAAGTATATGTACATAAATCTAAAATTCTATTTAAAATAATTGGCAAACATTTTTTTTTTTAATATTCAAAAATACTTATGATTTATCTTTTATAGAAATAGAAAGAATTTTTTTTTTTTGAAGCACAATAATTGAAATAGATAAAAATCAAAAAATATCTAAAATAATAATTAAAATTTTGGGGATTTACATTCTACCCACCTTTAAAATAATTTCGTCCTCGAAATTCTAATTCATAGCTATTCCTTGAAAATCAAAGTCTACTATTACCCTAATCTCCTCAAATTTTAATTCCTCAAAAATAGCTTATAACCTTCTCATAGCCATTTTGTAACTACGAAACCTCGAGAACTTCTACCCACCTTTGGTCACACTACTCCCTCAAAGATATGTCACTAAAATATTATAATCTTTCCGCTAATTGCTAAAATTGCTATCAATAGATATCTACTGCTTATGGCCTCTATAATCCTCTCATTTCTATCAAGCAATCCAAAATTTAACCAGCAACAAATTTACACAAGTAGCTAAGAAATACCGATAAATTCTAATAAGCATGACCATTCACTGCTCTGAAATAGGAAGGACAGGAAGATAAGGAAGAGTAATCGAGAGCAATTATGAAATTTCAGAGCGGTAGAGCGTATCCAATGATACAGATAGAAAGATTATTTATGAACCATTAACTTATCTGCTAGATGGGCTACTCTAGTCCAGTCACTTGCTACGTCGAAGAACCCTTGTTTCTTAGAGGGGCTTGCAATCCATGCAATACAGAATTTTCGTTCTCAAAATTCTAATTCGAACAAGATTCCATAATGGAACGAAATTTGGGAAATCAAGATTGTAACCTTTCCTGTGGTTATTTAAACACGCGAGTAAGGATTGTAAATGCAATACAGGATCGTATCTCGACTTCCAGGTAGACGGAATAATGGTTACGAATGACACCATATTCTAAGAGATGGAGGCTGTATGATCGGTATAGGGACCTATCTTAAATAGTTCGGCTTTATAGTCTAACAATAGTGGTATGCATGGATAGGTATTACTGGGTCTTAATGGACTTCCTGATTGGACAGCAATCGTCGGTCGGATGAATCCTGGATTGCAATCTATATGGATTGGACAAGATTCCAATACTAAACTACTTCTACCAGGTTAGGGTAACCTAGAGTAGGTTTCAACCCAAGTGGTTAAACTAGTTGGACAGTCGGGTTGGTTAAATAGGTCCACAAGCCCAAAATGCGCCTTTAGTGACTTTTGTGTTTAAGTAGCACATGAGGCCTCAATTGGACGGTATGCTAGTGGCAGGTGCGTAGTGGGCTTCGTGTAGTTCACAACCATATATTGGGTCGAAGGATTTGAGTCAAGGTTGAGGCTCTAATGGAAGTCGGAAAGTATATCGGTATTATGGTAAGGGTTACAGTTGGTCCTTTTAACCTGAAAGTCGTACCCCAAAATAGAGTACAAAGGGACATGTTTGAGCGAGACATGATATACCTAGATGAAGGTAAACTCGTCTAGATCTTGCATATAAAGTTTGTTAAAAGGTAACGGCTGGTCTCGTGCTCCAAATATTAATTGACACGACCGGGGTCACAATGATCTAAATAGAAAGTGGGAGTCTACTGGGCACTAATTATCATTCTAAATGGAAAAATTATTCTAATCAATCTGTAATCCTCGAATATTTCAAGAAGGCTTACAGTCTACCCACCTTAGAGGCTAGGATATGGTTTTAGGAACAATGAAATTAGAAGGATTCCAAAGTCCGGGTACTGTACCTCGACTCTTGTTAATAGAGAATAAGGCACGACGTATCGGAATACGGTAGATATAAGTCAAGCCAAGGGTCGTTTCTCAATAAATGGAAAACGAGTGCGTGTACAATGACACATGGTCGATAAAATAGAATGACTTACTCGTCCGCAGTATACGAGAGTTTCCGATGTGGTAACCAACTCCAAGGCACAACATAAGAAACGATTTCTAACAATTAAGTCAAGAAATTCTATTTGTGTCAAACCTGCCAGACTATGGTCACAAGGGTTGTGGTGATCATATATTGCTGTTGACAACTGGTAGGTCATAGTATGACTTGGTATTTAAGCTATGGTATTGGCTAAGATAGTGACTGTGGTGTTCCAACACTAGTTAGGTCTTAATAATAAAATTTACATAACTAGGACGATACTTGTTGGAAACCAATCTCGGGATGAGTGTCACGGTAAATGATTCCCTATTGTCCCCTCATCTCATGTCTAACTGTGGGCTTCGGTCGAGGAAGGGTGGGTTCAAGGCTTAAGGGTTACTAGTTAAGGCAAGCTTCCAGCAAATAATTTGAGACTCACAACATTTTGTTTCTTGAGAATAGATAGTCTCCTAGGTTGGCGTTCTGACTGAGGGTAAAACCTAATCATTCTCAAATTCAGATGGCTCGAAAGTCTCAAAGGTAGTTTGAGGGTCGTTGGGGGAACGAGTAACTCAATCATATGACTGGCCGATGGTAGCTACACTTGTGCCTACCATTATCATAGCCATGGGAACACTCTGTATCTTCTACCATCACGAGCTTTCGTCTTTCCAAATCGGTGAAAGACAAAATAATAAAGAATTCAATGGAGATGTTACTGAATACAATTTCGTAATTCAAAGACGAACATATAATTCAAGAGGAATTGTCAATGCAATCGTGGATGAGACCCTAGAGACATCTATATCTCAATCCACGTAGGATAATTAAGTAAAGTGCGAACCAAATGCATCATGGTTGATCAGACCATAATACACTGATTCTGATTAGACAATAAGTTAGTAGGCGTTCCCACTAAACATATGCCTCGAATCAAGCTCGATAAAGAGTAAGCTTGCAAAACTAGGCTGCAATAGCAGCGTTGCTCAAGATAGTCAAGATACAAGTATGCGAGATTTTTGAAAAGAGGCACAAGTAGTTCGAGTTTAGAGAGAATGAAAACTTACCTGGTGTCCTTACTTATACAATCTTTCTAAAATCTTCCTGTCCATAAGGTCTTGGTCAACTAATGGGTTATGGAACTCTGGATTCTATATTCTTGGTAACTTATTAGTGTCGGTCAATTACCTCGTCAAAAGGTCACAAGGACCACGGAAAGCTAGATCGAAAGACGTGCTACCCACAGTTGATACTGGACACGGATGTGAGGATACCTTCGTGTCGATGATGTAGCCTCTCCACAGTTGCAGCCGCGACCCGGCGAGGTGCTGTGCGTGCCTGCAAGCCGAGTCCGAAGGATCCCTTCGGATTCCGACACCAAATTCTGGGGTATAAATTCTAAACTCTTGATTGATTTCAGTTTTTGGATTTATTTTATTTGTCGATGATGTTGTTGGATCTCGATCCCTACATAAAAAGGGTTTCGATCGACTGATACGTGTTGGGTTCGATTTTGGCTTGACGATCCTACGATTTTCTTTGTTTGTGAAGCGGGAATGATCTTTAGATCATGTTCGGTTCTTTACTTGCTGTTGGATCATTTTCGGTTTCGGGTTACCTAGCTGCTGTTGGAATTATTTGTGATGCATGCATTGTTGGTTTGGGTTTCTTGTATAAATTGTTGCTTGGGTTCTCCTTCCTATACTTGTTGTGGGATGTTGGTTTAGGTTTTCCTTATTATACATGTTGGGTTGGGAAAGATTTCTTTGCTGTAGGAGATGTTTTGCTATTTGGATTAAAATTGTTGGTTGGGTATCTATTATGCATGATGGGTTTAACTTGGTACTGTGGGTGTTTTTATTGAGAGCTTTTCGATATAAATCACATGCGGGGATATATTAGTTGGGAGTATTTCTATTTCGGGAATGACATCTCCATTAGCATGCCTGCATCGTTGATTTTGGGACTACGTCCACTATGCCATGCCTAGATGTTTTACTTTATTTGTCGGTTTCGGTTTTTATTAGACTACACTGATACTCTCGGTTTTTTAATATAAATCACAGACTCTAAAATTGACAGACTCTAAAAGTGAGGGTTTTGCTTTCTTTTTCAGGGTTTTGCTATACGTACATGTGCTATGGACAGTCTTCATGTGACCAAGTTGAAGCGTTATAAGTGTGCTTCTTCGCTACAGTATCTGTGAGATTTTTGATGTCGATATTTTTGATGTAGCTAAAGTGTACTCTATATTGGATACTCTATATATTTTGAGAAGATGTATATAATGAAATGGAGAAATGTAGAATGGTAGCTAAAATACTCTATTTTGAGACAATAAAATGGAGAATGGTACTTTATATTACATTTCAATGCTTTGTTGTGAATATGGTTCAAAGTGGTTGTTTTCGAATTGAATTGAGCAGCGTTTGGAATGTCATGCAGTATAGAGCGTTATAAATGTGATACAACGATCATATACAGCGGTTTTTCATAACTATCCATAACGCTTTGAAAATAAAATGTAGCAGAAATTCAACCTATTAATGACGGTTTTGGATGAATTATCTATAACGCTTTTAAAAACATTTATAACACCCGATTTCATAACGCTTGGACTGAGAAAAAAAGCGTCATGGTTTACAATTAATGACGCTTTTTAGCCGTCATTAAAAGGTATTTTTATTGTAGTGATTATATCTGCACCAATATCATGTCAGAATGTTATTACAGAATGTATTAGTGTAAAGAAACAATTCACATCAGAATAGTATTGCAGCACATCAAAATAATATTACAGATATACAGAATGCCACAGATATCTATTGCATATATACACAAAATACGGGTATTCAAAAATTTAAATGCTTCTCAATGAATCAATCACATAATGAATTCCGAACACAAGTAAATTCATTAATTTCACTGTCAAGAACATTCAAAATCCTGCATAATTTCTCCAAACTTAAACATTAACAACGTAGTCAACGTTTAATTGTTTCCATACATATATCCAAAATGTTGTATATCCAAAATTTAGCTCGAACCCTTGGAGCCTATCCACAACCAAAGCTCCTCAGAAATTCTCTTACTTCATCCAACCTACACAAATATAGGGGAAAATATTAGTGTTCCTGGTTAATAAACAAGCAGTTGAATTTATGAGTTAGCTATCAATAAAAAATTGTCTAAAATTCGATGAGTTATAATCAACCAAACAACTGGAATCCATTGTCAGTTGAATTTATTAGTGATCCATTCATATCCATACATACTTAGCAAGTCCACAACTTGTGGCACACCCTTTCTTCATTGCTGGTTAAAACCATTATAATTCTCTGTCTTTTCTGTTTGAAATTAATACAAATGACCATCATGGAGTCAATTTTATGTCAGTAAACTGTTGCTATAAGAACATTAGCTTTGTGTTATCGCTCTATAAACTAATTTAGCTCATCTTAGCAAGAGCTTTATATTTTTATATTGTTCTTTTCAAGTTAGAACGAAAACTTGTGACGTGTAGTGACAAAATGAATCTACAACTGAAGAAGCAATATGTTACACGTCATCAGTTAATAAGAATAACTTTATATCAGAGTTATCAAACTAAGAAACAAGAGGTGGTAAGCTGTGTAAATGCATGATTGGAGATGTGGAGTTGGTTGAATGGATACAGTTGTGGATATGAGAGATGATGCAGCTATAGGAGCAAAAAGAGCAACACGAGTCGATGTGGATCTTACTTCTATGATCAGGATGGGTTTGGGGTTGGCTTGGTGTTGGGACAAGCATCAAGGGAGGGAAGTGTGGAAGTTGGATAGCGGGGATTTGTTGAAGGACTGAGCTTGATCAATCCATCGCGGTGTGTCGATGAATTGATAAAATAATGAGAATTTGTTTCAATTGGGAGCGTATGAGTGCACCCTTCTACAATTTAAAAGGTAAATACTCTTACCATTAAACTAATCAGTAAAAGTAAAACCACTACAATTTAAAAGGTAGATAATTAGAACACTGCTCTAGAAAGATTCAGATCTATGATGTAGAAGCATGAAAATTTCAGCAATGAAGCTCTATGCGCCCAAACCAATGAGGACATATGCGCCCAAGTCATCCTGTGAGGCTCTATGCACCTAAGTCATCCTGTGAAGCTCTATGCGCCCAAGCCACCCTGTGAAGCTCTATGTGCCCAAGCCACCCTATGAAGGAGGGCGCATAGACTGAAACAGGGCTATGCGCCCAAGCCTGACTCGGTCAAAGCCATGATCGAAACGTGCACCGAAGCGCACGGCCACGTCAGTCTCCACGAGCAGTCGTGTACCGAAGCATGCGGCCATGTCAACACCACGACCAATCCACGATCTCGCAGCCTGCATGCACCTACACCCTATGCGCCCAAGGCAGGACTATGCGCCCACATAAAAACCAGTGTGTTTTCTTCATGTGGGCGCATAACATCATTCCAACTCAAGAACGACTATAAAAAAGGGTCTCATCCCTCTTCAAAACACAGAACGTAGAGCATTTTTAAGAGCCAAATTGCTGCACTTCTTGCCAGTGAGCCGAGAGTTAGCAATTTTCTTAGATTTTCTTCTACTTTTGTAATCGGAGTGTCAACGGAGTAAAGAAGCAACTGCCGCTCGATCTCCATCGTCCCATTCCCCAGAATTCTTTTTTTGTACTCGGGGATCCTCAGCGCAGGATCTCTCAGGCGTACTCGATTTATGGTGCCTTGCGCCAATAAAGAAAAGACAACGTTTCTTCTTCTTTTTGTGTGTGTCCACAAAAATGGCGACTCTGCTGGTGAATACCTTTTCCTCCGACGAGAAGGTGGTGACGCATCCGATATCGACAAAGTGGGGAGTACTCAGAAGATGCTGATCGTAAAGTTCGATCAGCAGGCGTTCGAAGAGATGCTCTCGAGGGATGGCTCTACTCCCTCAAAATTAGCGAAGCCAAACAAGTCTCGCAAGACTTGGCTTCCGAAGGCTCGCTATGCATATCCTGCTAGTGTCATAGCAAATATGCAACTGGAGAACTCTGTCACATGGGCGCATGACTCTGTCACAGCAGCTCCCCAAATAGAGTAGGCTCACACCGTTCCGAGCTCTACTAGCCCAGTGACTTCTTTCCTACACAACCAACAACAGAGTGTTCGACGCTCGAGACTTGGCAAAGAAAAGCACTACGATGCCAAGAATCGGAGTGTTCGACACTCTGGACAAATCCAGTGAGGCTCACAAATGAAGGGGGCAAAGCTAAAAGAAAACAACACTACTCCACTGAGCATGCACCCAAAGCCATGTGCCCAAGGGGGTATTTGGGCACATAACTCTAATCAGAAGGCCTCTGTCTTCAACAGATTGGGCATCCAGGATCATGCGCCCAAGGCTATGCGTCCAGGCTCACTGGATCCATACTATGCGCCCACATCAAAGAGGCTCAGACACGCTACCAAGAAGCATGCGCCCAAAGCCAGTCTCCAAGGCCTATGCGCCCACAGCAAAAAGACAGGCCCCAACGCGTATAGCACGGGGCTGTCTTCAAGGACATCACAGAACTTAGGTATGGGGGTTGCCCCTGCACGTGAACTAAGTCTGGATGCGCCAACTCTCCTTACGAACCCGCATACAAAGCTCGGCGATATATGCAACATGGGTTGTAAGGCAAAACTCCCTTCCGCTGACTTACACGACATGATAAATCACAAGCGTAAAGCGAGAGAGGACATAACAATTCATAGTGCACATCTGTGCACCAGTATTGTCATCAACTATTGCTGCTCCAAAGCAACAAGAGTGCCTCAGAGATAGTCCGTGTTTCGACGGCTATATTTCTCTGACGATGAAAAGCCGCTGTATGTTTCATCCAACATGGCTTCATGGGGTCCCCCTCACGGAAGCCCCAAACAAAGACGGTGGACCACGAACCCAACTTTCTCTCTCAGTTCCGCGAGAAAAAGGAGAAGAAGTCTACCAACAGATGGCCAACGGGCTGTCACATCAGAAGGAGTCTATATGGGTACTCGGTCAAAGGCAAGATTCCGTATGGATGACGAAGACTCCCAATCTAGGGGCAGTATTTGTTGACACAAAGTCACAGTCAACCAAATATTAATAGAATTGACTAAATAATACTTGTGATAATTCAATACGACACATGAAGACTACATCCAGCACAAGTCAGACGACAGCTCAGTTTTGCAATGCAAGTCTTTTTTGAGTCTATATTTTATAACTTTATTGAGTCTAGACTTATGTAAGCTGAGTTGTGCTGAGCATCTGAGACTTAACCTATACCCTACCCAAGATCCAAAAGCTCTACACACATCCAAATAAGCCTGTTGGACCAATGACCCATTTTGTGCTCTGGAGACAGAGTTCGGGCCGAACTCTGTCCCCTAAAAATCAGCACCCTGATTTTTAGGGTTGGCTGGTTGCAAGTTGTCCAACGGCCAAATTTTTAAAAATTCCAACCAGAATTCTGGCCGAATTCTGCCTACCTGATATCCTATAAATAGGCCATAAATTCTCTCATTTTTAATCATCCAATCTTCTCTTCTCTTCTCTCTAAAGCTCAATACAAGTTATACCCTTCTTCATCTACTAGCCACAAGCTCCCTAAGCCTCAAGTGCTCAGCATTTTTTAGTTAGGAGTCTGTGCAAGAGTTCAAGAAGTCGCTTGGAAAATTCCAAGCATTGCCACTGCGATCTTTGTAAGAAGTTGACGTGCTCTTCTGAAAAAAAGGCACGGAGTGTAACTACTATTTCACAAATAGTGGATTTAATTCTGAGCTAGAGTTCTCAGGCCTGGACTAGTCCTCCACGAGGGAAACCAGGTTAAAAATCGGCTGTGTTTGCGTATGCTTTCTTGCTCCTTATTTATTTCCGCATTTACTCTGATTACTTTCAGCTTGTGAAAGAGTTTAATTTTTAATTGGCTATTATCGTTATAAACTCTATTCACCCCCCTCTAGAGTTGCCATATGTTCTTCAATTAGTATCAGATCTCCGTTCTCTCAACAAGGACTAACATCCTAAGCTGATCCATGGCAACCACACAATCCTTGATTTTCAATCACGGTGAAGGGCAGTCCACTCATAGGCATCCCCTATTTGATGGAACTAACTACACCTATTGGAAAATAAGGATGAGCTTTTATCTCAAGTCGCTAGAGTTCGACCTGTGGACCATCGTCACCGATGGTTACAAAAAGCCCGCCAGGATAGTTGTCAATGGTGATCTTGTTGAGAAACCACATGACAAATATTCTGACGAGGAGAAGAAACAGGCAAGTCTCGACACGAGAGCTATTAATGCTTTGTTCTGTGCTATAGACAGGAATGAGTTCAACAGGGTCTCAACATGCACCACCTCTCACGAAGTATGGAGACTTCTAGAAGTGACGCCTGAAGGAACCACCCAAGTCAAGGAATCAAAGATAAGCCGTCTCACTCAAGAATATGAGGCTTTCAAGATGAAGCAAAATGAGACGATCACGCAAATGTTCACAAGATTCTTCGACATCATCAATCCCCTATCTTCGCTCGGCAAACAATATTCAAATCACGAGAAGATTCGCAAGCTACGTAGGGGGCTACCAAAGATTTGGAACCCTAAGGTGACAGCCATCATAGAAGGAAATGATCTCACAACCATGTCCATGGAGACCTTGATAGGAAAGCTGATGACTCATGAGCTTGACCTCAAGGACTTCGAAGAGCCTGCTCCTAAGGCTAAGGAGATCGCCCTCAAAGCTCACCGACGAAGGACTGACTCCGAAGAGACGGATGATGACAACTCGGAAAGTGATGATCAAGCTCTCCTTGTCCGCAACTTCAAGAAATTCCTTCGCTTCAACCGAAGAAAGAAGGAACCACAAGAAGATGACGAAGAAGAGCCAACATGCTACGATTGCAAGAAGACAGGATACGTCCGAAAAGACTGTCCATTCTTAAAGAAGAACAACCGCTATGAGAAACCATACAAGAAGGCTTCCTCAAAGAAATATGCCAACATGAGCATTTGGCATGAAAGCGAAGCTAGTGAATCCGAGGAAGAAAAGGACTCTCCTCAAGACGCTGCAAACGTGTGCCTAATGGCAACGTCCGACAAGGTATCAAACGAAACTCTTGATGACTTCACTTTTGATAAACTTGGCGATGCTTTTACCGATTTACTTGATGATCATAAAAAGGTCATTGGTAAATATAAACATGCCAAGGAAAAGATCAAAAGTCATGAAGTCAAAATTCAAAGACTTTCTTTACTGCTTGATAACATTAGAGACACTTCACCCACGGATGTCACAAATGAGGTATCTAAGCTTAAAATAAGCTTACATGATGCCGAAGTACGCATTGAACAACAAACACAAGAAATCACAGCACTTAACACGGAGCTTGCAGAAGAAAAGAGTAGACACAAGATTTCTATTACTAAGATATATGGTTTGAATGCTAAGGTTACTGAACTGCAGGCTGTCTCTAAGAAATTAGAGACTAAATTGGGAAAACAGGTTGCTCAACCTCAAACCCAATCACATAAGACACACACAAAGCATGACACTACTCATACTAGTCAACCACGTCATCCACCGGCAGCTCATAATCATGCTTACATATACACACACTTTCATAAAGCACACAAACCATATGTACGTAGAAATAATTCTCATTTGTCACAGAATCATCATGCTACACATAGATACAATCATCACTATGTTGCACAAAATCACCATCACTCTACATATAGACATCATCACCATGCTATTCCATATAGACATCATCACCATGCTACTCCATATAGACATTATCACCATACTGCTCCACATCACTCAACATATAGACATCATCACCATGCTAACTCTACATATCATCATGCTACTCCATATCACTCTACTCATAGACATCATATGCATGCTCCTAACATAAATAGGAATGCTATATGTACTTATTGTAGATCACATGGACACATTTCACCACAATGTAGAATTAGAAGATTAGTAGATATAAAGATATATGCATGGTTTCCGAAAACTAACTTTTCAGGACCCTCAAGAACTTGGGTACCAAAGGTCACATCTACTCTTGATGTAGGTGGACCTTCCGTCCTCAACTAAGAGTAAGTGGATTCTCGATAGTGGATGCTCGCGACATATGACGGGAGACGCAAATCTTTTTGCATCACTATCGATGAAGAAAGAAGGATATGTATCCTTCGGTAACAACCTAAAAGGGTATATTATAGGTAATGGTATTATTGGTCATCCTCCCTCTTCCGTAATAAAAGATGTCTGCCTAGTGACCGAGTTAAAGCATAACCTGCTCAGCATTAGTCATCTTGCTGACCATGGATATGACATTAACTTTGGACAAAATAAATACTTTATTTATGATAGGTCAACAGGAGACATCGCTTTTGAAGGGATAAGAGAGGAAAATATTTATATTTTTTATTTGTCTAGAGATACTAACAATACAGGTAGATGCCTATATGCTCATAAGGATGAAAGATTACTATGTCACCAACGTCTTGGTCATGCCAACATGGATACTATATCCAGGCTATCGACTAAGAAGCTAGTTAGAGGCTTGTCCGACATCACATTCAAAAAGGACACGGTATGTGTCGAATGTGAATTGAATAAGGCAACCAAGTCCGCTTTTCATTCCATAAACTCTGTAAGCACTACTAGACCCTTGCAATTACTTCATATGGATTTATTTGGCCCTAGTAGAGTAGCCAGTCTTGGTGGAAAACTCTACGCTTTTGTCATTGTTGATGATTTTTCTAGATTTACATGAATTTTCTTTCTTACAAATAAAAGTGATGCTATTTCGGTTTTCAAGATTTTTGTAAAGAAAGTTCAAAACGAAAAAGGCTACACGATTACTCGAATCCGAAGTGATCATGGAGGCGAATTCGAAAATGCTGATTTTGAAAAGTTTTGTGATTCTAATGGGTTTGATCATGAGTTTTCTTGTCTAAGAACTCCTCAACAAAATGGTGTTGTGGAGCGGAAGAATAGGACTCTTGGCGATATGGCTAGAGTCATGTTGAACAAGTTTTTACTTCCGAAATACTTTTGGGCTGAAGCTGTCAGTACAGTATACCACATTTTAAATAGGGTGCTTATTCGTCCTATTATGAAGAAAACACCCTATGAGCTTTGGTTTGGGAGAACTCCAAATGTTTTTTATTTTAGAGTTTTTGGTTGTAGATGTTTTATCCTTAACACCAAAGACAACTTAGGCAAATTTGATGCCAAAGCTGACGATGGTATTTTTCTTGGCTATGCTGCCAAGAGCAAGGGATATAGAGTATTTAACAAACGCTCATTAATTGTGGAAGAGTCTACAAATGTGACTTTTGATGAAGATAACAGTACAGCAACTACTCTTGATGATGATGTTGAGCCATCAACTTCTACTCCAATGAATACTACAACCGAAATTAATTCTCTGGAGGGCTTGCCAAAGAAATTCTCTTTCAAGCCGTCACATCCAAAAAAATTTGGTAATAGATGAGGTCTCACGTGGAGTAACTACTAGATCATCATTAAGAGACTCTATTGCTAGCACTGCCTTTATTTCACAAATTGAGCCGAAAAATATTTTAGAAGCTTTTAATGATGAATTTTGGATTTCTGCTATGCAAGAGGAACTCAACCAATTCGAGAGGAGCCAAGTATGGGAACTCGTTCCTAGACCGGCTAATCACTCGATCATTGGTACTAAATGGGTTTTTAGAAACAAAATAAATGAAGATGGTTCAGTCACACGCAACAAAGCCCGTCTAGTAGCCCAAGGATACAACCAAGAGGAAGGTATCGACTACGATGAGACGTATGCTCCTGTTGCTAGATTGGAATCCATTCGGATGCTTTGTGCATTTGTAAATTTTCAAAATTTCAAATTATTTTAAATGGACGTTAAAAGTGCTTTCTTGAATGGATTTATTAAGGAGAAAGTTTATGTGAAACAACCTCCTGGCTTTAAAAATCACAAATTTCCCGACCATGTTTTCAAGCTGAAGAAAGCGCTCTATGGTCTCAAACAAGCCCCTAGAGCTTGGTATGAACGGCTAAGCAATTTCTTGCTTGAGAAAAGTTTTTCTAAAGGGAAAATTGACACCACACTTTTCATAAAATCTTTTAAAGACACTATTCTCTTAGTCCAAATATACGTAGATGATATTATATTTGGTTCTACTGATGAAATCCTCTGTCAAGATTTTGCCAAGTGTATGCAGACCGAGTTTGAGATGAGCATGATGGGGGAGCTCAACTACTTTCTTGGACTGCAAGTCAAACAAATGTCAAATGGAACTTTTATCTGTCAGTCGAAGTATACAAAGGACATGCTGAAGAAATTCGACATTGACAACGTCAAACCAATCAGCACTCCAATGGCTACTACAACTAAACTGGAACCAGATGAAAGCGGCAAACCCGTGGACCAACGTAAGTATCGAGGTATGATAGGCAGTCTACTCTATTTAACTGCTAGTCGCCCTGATATTATGTTTAGCGTTTGTCTGTGTGCTAGATATCAAACAAATCCTAAGGAATCACACATGACTGCTGTTAAGCGTATCTTTCGATACCTTAAGGGTACGGTTACAGTGGGCCTATGGTATCCCAAGTTAACATCATTTGACCTCATTGGTTACTCTGATGCTGATTTTGCCGGATGCAAGGTCGACCGTAAAAGTACGAGCGGTACGTGTCATTTATTAGGAAAGGCTTTAGTCTCTTGGTTTAGCAAGAAGCAAAATTCTGTCGCACTATCCACAACAGAAGCTGAATACATCGCAGCTGGGCGTTGTTGTGCACAAATTCTGTGGATGAAGCAAACCCTTAAAGACTATAATTTATCTTTTATGCACATTTCAATCTTTTGTGACAACACTAGTGCTATAAATCTCACTAAGAACCCCATTTATCACTCACGCACGAAACACATTGAAATACGTCACCACTTTTTACGTGATCATCAGCAAAATGGCACTATTAACTTAGAATTTATTGACACTGATCATCAGCTAGCAGATTTCTTCACAAAACCATTATCCGAAGAGCGCTTCAATTTTCTCTGTCGTGAACTTGGAATTTTGGATGAAGCTGTTATTAATTAAAATAAACCTGCATAAATATCGAGTATGTCTTGATTCTTTTATGATAAAATTGCTATGGGTACAAGCCGAAAGGGTCCTTCTGACAATAAGGCGTAAAAGCCTAAGCGACACAGTGCACTAGTCCTCAGGACTACCGCTAGCTGGGATCTGGCCCCTGCAGCTAATCCATGGCAGCTTCAAAATATTGAATTATGACATAATTCTTTGTTTATTACATGGTTCATTTTTAATTTATCACATGCTAAAATGCCAATTTTCAAAACTTTACTTTGCTTCAAAGTTAACTTTCTGTCATTCTCCACTTGAGTCTTTCTTGTATATGTCCTCACTTTCCTTTTCTTTTGGTCTCTCATACTTAACCATTTTTTTCTCTCCTCTTCTCAGCCTGATTTCTGTTTTGTTAACAGAATCCGGAATTCGGGCCAAACTCTGCCCTAACCAGAGTTCGGACCGAATTCGGCCTGGCTGTTCCACAACCGGGAACAGTCTCAGCCGCTGATCATAAATAGATCCAATGGCCCATATTTGCTCCGACCAATTGGAACCCTTCATATATATTCGGACTCTCCTCTCCTCCATTGCCACCTTTTCTACTTCTCCAAACACTTTTTCTCAAAACCCTAACCCTAGTTCTTCCTTTCTAGAGCTCATCTCTTCCCCAAACTCAAGGAGAAGGCTTATTTCACCATTCTCCTTCATTGTTCATCATCACTTTGAGTTATATCTCAACACTTTTCTATATCTCAATTTCTCCATTATTTATTGTTTCATGGCTCCACGTTTGTTCAATCGCGGGAAGAGACTTCGAACCGAGGGAGCGTCCTCTTCGAATGCTCCTCCTCGCGTTGAACCGTCCGTTGCACCACCCGTTGAACAACAACCACCTATCCACCCGTTGTTCAATCCACCTAGTCCACTTGACCCAAACATATTTGACGACCGAATATTTATATCACTCGACGCATCTAATGATTGGTTTAGTGATTTTCGGACACGTCCGGTGTTTGCGGGTCACCCTATCAATTTTACTATTTTCTCTCAATATGATGCACTTTTTCGTGACCTTTGCCTTGACGAACTTGTCACCACCAACTCGGTCATTTATCGTAGTGATATTCAAATGTTCTACAGCAACCTAACTCATGATGATACACATATTTATTCACGGGTTGCGGGCATTGACATCTCGTTTGATGATTTCGATTTGGCCGAATACCTTGAACTCCAAGAGCCAAACTCATGGAAAAAGCTTGTTGAAGCTCGATCGTTTCAATTTTCCGATGGGTCTTCACTTGAAAGCTTTAAGGACGACTTGTGTACCCCGAACATACGTCCTCGTAAGCTTTTGGCCAAGTATCTCAATCCCTATTTTTATGAACTTCATCGGATTATCTTTAACACCATTCTACCCAAAGCGGGATCCACCGATGAAGTCACCTACTTTGAAATCTCGGCCTTATATCACCTCCACTTTCATGTACCATTTAATCTTCCACGTTCCATGATGGACTGGATGATTAATTGTAGGAAGAAACCAAGATCCTTGGTTTATACTTTGTATCTTCCTATGGTATTTCGTGCGTTTCGCATACCACTTGATGAGTGCCAGTTCTTACCTGCCCCTACCTTTCTTTCAAAGGCACGGAGGCTTCAGGCAGCCGTTGGCTCACCAATCATGTCTGAGCATTCTGATGATGAGCCAGATGCCCCTCCTCTTGGACAGGATCCTCCTCCTCCTCCTGCCACTCTCGAGTCTCTTCAGACCAT
Organism: Iris pallida; assembly: GCA_029216955.1. Lineage (NCBI taxonomy): Eukaryota > Viridiplantae > Streptophyta > Magnoliopsida > Asparagales > Iridaceae > Iris > Iris pallida. The sequence goes on from JANAVB010033820.1 coordinate 19,357,946, forward strand.
GCTCCGCGATCGTTTCACCTTAGAGGATGATCGCTGGACTCAGCTGGATTACCGGACTATCCTGCAGATGAGTGCCATCAGCAACTCGCTGTACGATATTCGGTACTCCATGTCTCGCCATCCTTCCATGCCTATTCCTATAGAGCGGGACCCTAGTCGTGAGGGATATCGTATCGATGACCCTTGGGTTATTCGCTACTTGGATCCGGATGCGGCTTTCGTGGACCCTCGTCGTTCCTTCTCTGATCCATCAGACGACGCTGGGCCTTCACGAGCTCGATGATGGATATGGACTGCTACTTGCTGCTGCTACTGAGGATCATAGCTTATGTTTCTTTCTGCACTTTGGATTTTAGTTGCTTTTATGCACTTTGATTATATTAGACTTATTATTATGTGTGACTTTTGAGACATTTAGTAGTTTTATCAGTTTCTATGCAGTTTCTTCTATTATCTTTTGGTGTGCTTGCCAGTTCTTATTTGATTATGGTTAATTGCTAAATGCCAAAAGGGGGAGATATTTTGGTATATTCTATATTCTTTTTGTCTCTGTATCTGTGCTTTTGGAAGAATGTTCTTATCAGGCCAACATGATTCAAAGCCATGTTTACGGGGGAGCTATTTTTTAAGCTCGGCACAGATTACGGGGGAGCTATGCTTTTGGGAGCTATGTTTTTTGTCCTTAAATGTGTCCAGGTATGAATATTGAATATACAATTATTATTTTGTCAATTATCAATATGGGGAAGATTGTTGACACAAAGTCACAGTCAACCAAATATTGATAGAATTGACTAAATAATACTTATGATAATTCAATACGACACATGAAGACTACATCCAGCACAAGTCAGATGACAGCTCAGTTTTGCAATGCAAGTCTTTTTTGAGTCTGTATTTTATAACTTTATTGAGTCTAGACTTATGTAAGCTGAGTTGTGCTGAGCATCTGAGACTTAACCTATATCCTACCCAAAATCCAAAAGCTCCACACACATCCAAATAAGTCCATTGGACCAATGACCCATTCTGTGCTCTGGAGACAGAGTTCGGGCCGAACTCTGCCTCCACACAGAGTTCAGGCCGAACTCTGTCCCCTAAAAATCAGCACCCTAATTTTTAGGGTTAGCAGGTTGCAAGTTGTCCAACGGCCAAATTTTTAAAAATTCCAGCCAGAATTTTGGCTGAATTCTGCCTACCTGATATCCTATAAATAGGCCATGAATTCTCTCATTTTCAATCATCCAATCTTCTCTTCTCTTCTCTCTAAAGCTCAATACAAGCCATACCCTTCTTCATCTACTAGCTATAAGCTCCCTAAGCCTCAAGTGCTCAACATTTTTCAGTTAGGAGTCTGTGCAAGAGTTCAAGAAGTCGCTTGGAAAATTCCAAGCATCGCCACTGGGATCTTTGTAAGAAGTTGACGTGCTCTTCTGAAGAAAAGGCACGGGATGTAACTACTATTTTACAAATAGTGGATTTAATCCTAAGCTAGAGTTCTCAGGCCTGGACTAGTCCTCCACGAGGGAAACCAGGTTAAAAATCGGCTGTGTTTGCGTATGCTTTCTTGCTCCTTATTTATTTTCGCATTTACTTTGATTACTTTCAGCTTGTGAAAGAGTTTAATTTTTAATTGGCTATTATCGTTATAAACTCTATTCACCCCCCTCTAGAGTTGCCATCTGTTCTTCAGTATTCCCTCAGAGTCTGAAACAGATGACCTTCACACTGAGGGTAGCCTTCCAGAGGACGACGATCCCTTCGAGTCTGATGGCGACTATCTGCCTCCTCTACCTGAAGATGAGGGACTTGTCAACTCAGAGACAGACAGTATCAGCACCAGTTGTACTATTTCCTCTGTTCATCCTCGCATGTTATCTACATACATGGCAGACGGAGAAAGACCTGAAGAAGCCAGTGATCAGACCAGCAAACAGCTAGAGGGTCATGAAACATCATTCGCCAAGATCACTGATATGCTGACCAGTATCATGGCGGTCCAAGCTGCTGGGGCTGTTCTTCCACCTCAACAAAATATCTCGGCTCATGTTAGTCCAGCTCATAGCAACAACCCTCCTTCACTACAAAAGGAGTATCATTCCGTTGTGCCTCTCCCAAATCTTGTAAATGCTGGGGGTGGTCCTTCGCTAACGATGCCTGACAACCGTTCAGCAGCCGTTTTCTAATACCTGCTTAATCAACAAGATGCAATTGATTCCCTGGTCGCCCGTCTCGACACCATCTCACACAAAGACGAGCTTCCGAAGATGGAGATATCTCAACCTTATCCTTCTGAATAGGAGAATGCTACTTGCCCTCTTAACTACAAGCCGTTGACGCTAAATTCATTTGACGGGTTGACTTCTCCTCGGCAACACATGACATACTTCAACACGCAGACTCTACACTTACCCCGGGACGATCTGTTCTTGTCAAAGCTGTTTATTAGCACCTTGCAGGGGGTAGCTTTCGAATGGTTCTGCAGTCTGCCTGACAGCTGTATCAATTCTTTTAAAGACTTGGAGAGGTTGTTCCTCAACAGGTTTTACGAAAGTGGCATGCATGTTAGCATGTCCACCTTCATCGAGACCAAGTAAAGGAGGACTGAGTCTGTCATCGCCTTCATCGAACGCTTCAGGCGGCTAGCACTGAAGATGCCCTTCGGCATACCAGACTCAGAACTTATGGATACTTGTCAACATAACTTCCTTCCTACGGTAAAGTTTTGTCTGGGCATACATAAGTATGATACATGGCCCGCTTTTATTGGGGCCACTGATGCTGCTGAAAATGACATTCCCAATCTGGAACTACTGGGGTTGAAAGCACCCAAATCTGAAGACAAGGGCAAGCATCCTCAAACTATTCCTGTCCGTAGGGGTAAAGGAAAAGAAGTCCTGAAGGTCGACACTTCCAAAGGAGCTTCCAATTCTCACGGCGCCTCCGACAAGCCTAAGGAGACTTTCTCCTTTGACGAAGATGATGTCATTACCATTTTTCACACATTGACGAAGGGTAATAAACTTACATTGCCTCCACTATGACATCTTGTAGAGGCGAACCTACTCAACGATCCCAAGTACTGTCTCTATCATCAGTACGTGCACCATTCCACCAAGGACTGCATCATCCTGAAGAAAATATACAACAGCTTATCGACAGCCAAATGATCAACCTCGAAGCTGAAGACAATGTCGTATCTTCTAACATGATCTCTCTTCAGTTTGGTGACTTTTCTCCCACAGAAGTCCCAGACGGCGTGATCTCGATCCCGAAGACAATAATAGAAGTCGTCAACCTACCTCCAGCTCGCAACTCAACCCTGGTGTCATTCACGACTGAACGTAGAGAGATCATGTGGGTCCATCCGGACCTTGTGCAAGAGATGACACAGGGGGTGGTATCTCCCAAAGCAAAAAGGGGCAAGAAATATAAGTCATGCCATATGGTATCTTCTTCCATCTACGAGGTTCTATCTGGCGAGACACGATCGAAAAAGACTTATTTTTGGACATACGATCCTGCACAAGAAGAAGCAATACCTTCTCAAGCTCCTGCTACCCCCACAAGCTCAGAAGGTGCCAGCTCCCGAAGGAGACGCGGTTTGACAAGTCTCTGAAGGCGCCAGCTCCAGAAGGCCTGGACCGGCCCTACAACTTTGACATAATAGCACAGCTGGCCAATATACCTGCCAGGTTGTCTCTGTTCTATCTATTGCGACTCTCCAAAGAAACGAGAAAGGCCTTAAGCGAGGCATTACTACATGCCGACTCTTATCTTGCTAAAGTTAAAGCCCCCGCTGAAGACCCTGTCTCCTGTCCCTACTGCCGCAGTACTATAGAAGTGGTGCCCAATATCACCTTTTCACAGGAGGACATGCTACTAAAAAATAATCGTCATGATAGACCCCTGTACTGTACGGGGTATATCGGGGCGATCAAGGTGGACCACATGCACATCGATCCAGGATCCTCCCTCAGCATCATTCCTAGAAGTTTACTTCAAAATCTGAAAATCCCTATGCACAAGCTATCTGCAACCAATACAACTATCATGGCTTTCAATACTAGTCGAAGCCACCCACTGGACAAGATTCGCCTCAAGTGCCATATCGGTGATCTCCGAACGAAGGTTTCCTGCTATGTGATCGATGCCAATGTATCCTACAATGTCTTGTTGGGAGGTCCATGGATATATGAGAACGTGATCGTTCCTTCCATACTTCACCAGTGCTTCACGTACGTCAACAGCGACGGTGTCGTGAAGACGGAGTTTGTCGATGTCGATCCTTTTAAGGGCATCGAAGCCTACTATGGAGATTCGGTACTTTACCAATCTCAGCCCCCCAAGGATGACGGCAACGAAGCTGACAATGAAGCTGAAGCAAGTTCATCCTCCAATGACGGTCCCCAGATTATTCGAGTCAAAGGACGTACTACTCCAAAAGTACTCCGAAGCCTCTCACAATCTTGGTGAAAAAGAAGAGCCTTGACAAGGTTAAACCATTGACCATCACTCTCCGTAAGAACCCTGACAAGGTTAAACCTCAGGAGGAACCTGCTGAAGTCCGTCCTCCAAATCCTGAAGAATTATCCTACGTGGTGAACTTGGCCAAGACTGTGGCTCCTCTTCCAGATGATGATCCTCTCATTGAGTATATCAGTACTCATAATAATGTACCTTCAGCGGATGATGTTATCCCTAAAGAAGAACTTACATATTTTTTTAGTAAAGGTTTATCTTTGAATTACTCTGATGTCTATCAATCTGTAAACCACTACATAGATACGATATACGCTCTAGAGCACGGCATAAGACCATACCTCTGTATGTCGGTCACGACGCCTCACCTACGAGAAAACATTTACCCAGAAGACATCCACTACTTCATCGTTTCAGCCAGAAAGAAGGATGAAGAACTAATCATCTTCGGTCGAATAATTGGCGAAAGAAAGTTCGTTCCGGACTCTACTTCTCCCAAGCACAACATAGAAGCTGACTATGACTCTAGAAAAATGCAACTTTTTTGGTATAGTTGGCAGGCCAAAAATATTATCCAGAATATGGGATATGACATCAAAAGCGACTAGGGGCTAAATTACGGCCGGAGACGATGGTTGCCAATACGACACTTTGCTCATCCCGGCAAACCTGAGAACTACTATCAACAAAACGGTGTTGGTTTGGGTTATGTTACTCCTCCAAAAACTCCCGATAGATCAGATGATGAAGCAGATCGTTGTTCTCATTCTTCTGATTCCTTCCTCTGGGACTCAGACTCCAGCATTGACGACATGTTCAAAGCAATTCTGCCCATCAACATGGTTTTTATTGACCAAATTGCGGATGATGTCCAATCAATCGAGCTTGAACAATGGTCTCAAAAGATGGATACTAGGTGGGAGCTGTGCTTCGAACAACGTGAACCACCTACCGAAGACGAAGTCGTCCAAGTCAATTTAGGAGATGAATCATCTTTTAAACCAATCTTCATCAGCAAAAGTCTATCTGGCGATGAACGCTAATCTCTTATACAACTTATAAGAGAATACATTGATGCCTTTGCATGGAGCTATGAAGACATGCCAGGCCTGGACCCTAAAGTCGCCATACACCGCCTGAATATTTCGTCTAAAGCTAAGCCAGTAAAGCAGCAACAACGGCGATTCCGACCAGATGTTATGGAGGCCATCGAGAATGAAGTCAAGAAGCTCATTGACAGTGGATTCATTCGCAAAGAATAAAACCCTGACTAGGTTGCCAACATCGTTCCAGTCATAAAAAAGAACGATAAAGTTTGAGTCTGTATCGATTACCGTGATTTGAACTCTACATGCCCGACAGATGAGTTCCCTCTCACAGACATAATGATCGACAATACTTGCGGCTTCGAGCGGATGTCTTTTATGGATGGGTTCTCAGGCTACAACCAAATTAAGATGTTCCCCGACGATGAGAAGCATACATCTTTTCGAACACCGTTGGGGGTATACTGCTATATGGTGATGCCCTTAGGATTGAAGAATGCAGGGACGACATACCAGCGAGCCATGAACACACTTTTTTGTGATTATTTGCGTAAAACTGTGGAGTGCTACGTAGACGATATCGCAGTTAAAAGTCGTCTCAAGGGCAACCACCTCCAAGACTTGAGAACGGTGTTCGAACTAATGCGTGCACACCAACTCAAGATGAATCCAACCAAGTCTTTTCTGGGAGTCTCCAGCGGCAAGTTTTTTGGTTTCGTCATCACTTCAAAGGGTATACATCTTGACCCGGAGAAAGTGAAGGTTATCGTCGATATGAATCCTCTATGAAACATCAAAGAGCTATGCGAACTACAAGGAAGGCTAGCCTACATTAGACGATTCATTTCGAACCTTTCTGGAAGATTTCAACCATTCCTCTGCTCATGAAGAAAGGCGTATCTTTCGTCTGGACTGAACAATGTCAACGTGCATTCAACGACATCAAGAAGTATCTTACAAGCCCCCGAGTATTGGTAGCACCAATAATGGGGAAGCCCTTCTAACTATATATCCGCGCTATAGACCATTCTCTTGGCGCCCTATTAGCTCAGAAGAATGAAGGCGACCATGAACAGGCAATCTACTACCTCAGCCGCACAATGGTGGGTGCCGAACACAGGTACACACCAGTGGAGAAGGAATATCTTGCACTGGTGTTTGCCATCCAGAAGACACACAACTATGTGTCTGGACAGACTATCCACATCATATCTAAAGTCAATCCTCTCAGAATACTCATGACTAAACATGGTTCTCTCAATTCCCGTTTAGCTACATGGACAATGCTGTTGACTCCATACGATATGCTCTTCGTTCCTCAGAAGGCAGTAAAAGGCCAAGCATTAGCTGATTTCCTAGCAGCTCATCCGATACCAGAATCTTCCAAACTCTAAGACGAAATCCCCAATAAAGTAGTGGAGTCTAACACTGTAACTGATGAAATCCCCATTTGGCAAATATTCTTTGACGGTGCATCAAGAACATGACCAAAAGGAAATATTGTGGCCGAAGTTGGCATCGTGCTCGTGTCACATGATCATATAGTTATTCATCATGCATATTCTCTCATAGAACCATTGTCACTCCCCGATCCCGATATACGTATTCTTTCATGAATTCTGTACATGGTATCCCGTATTTAGCATGTGCATAATTCTATTTATTATTATTTAATAGTTGCATATAGCTTTTAAGCATGTCAATAGTGGAAGGGTTAGAGCATGTTTAGAGTATGGTTTTCTTAAGCCAACCCAATCCCTATTTACATTCTCTTCCTCACTCTCTCTCTCCTCATTCACTCTTCCATTTATTTCCCTCAACCACCATCCTTAGGCAAGTACAACTTGCTCAAAAGTGGAGATTTGTGTGTTTTTTATTCTTGATTTTTTCTTTGATATTATTTGTCTATATTGTTATTCTCTTCATTCTCTACAAGTTTAGTTCTTGGAGTTTTTGATTTTAATGGCTAGTTTTGTGTAGATCTAAGTTTCTAAAACTAGGGTTTTATGTATTTACATGATTTTGATCTATCAAACTTGGTTATTTTCGAAAACTAATGGTCCTAGGTTGTAGGAAATTCGATTCTACACAATTTTGACCTTTGAAAAGTTAGATTTCGACTTGTTTTGAGGAAGTTATGGCCAAAACAATATTTGGACATTTTCTATGTCATCTGTCCTGGTTTTGGCAGGAACGATAAATAGTGCCGCAGCCGCATGGATGAATAGTACCACAGCCGCAGGAATGAATAGTGTCGCAGTCGCATGGATGTATAGTGCCGCATGAATAGTGCCACAGCCGCATGGATGAATAGTACCGCAGCCGCAGGAATGAATAGTGCCGTATGAATAGTGCTACAGCCACATGGATGAATAGTGCCATATGCATAGTGCCGCAGAAGGCCGCATAGTGCCGCAGAAGGCAGAATAGTGCCGCAGAATGCCGCATAGAGCATATTTTGGCTGTTTTTGGCTGTTTTATGTCCTATTTGGCTGAATTGTGGACAGAATTTCTCCCAACTCTCGACATGAAAGTTGTAGATCTTTGTCTTGGCTTCAAGAATCTTCATGTCTCACTTTAACCAGAATTCATATGTGACTTTGGCACCTTGTGCACCTTGCTCCTTGTGCACCTTTTACCTTGTACATTGTCCGTGCGCCGTTAGGGCCACTTCATGACTTGCGAACACTTCATACCCTAAGTGCATAGTACCTTCTTGTTCTATTTTCTCTTGTGTCTTGGTCCTCATTCCTGATCTGACTCCTATGCGTATGCTGGATAACCCTGTGTGTGTACTAAGATATAATCTATGTGTGCACCGATGTGCTATCCTAAGTGCTAAGTGTTCCTATGTGATACCTGTCAGTACCTCCAAGAGTTCAGCATTTACATAGCGATTGGTCAGTAGCCATGATATGGTATGTGGTGTATTGCATTACACCAAGAAGGGGGTACATATGTATGACTCTATGAGCCAGTATGGATTCCTTCTTGGGGTACTCGTACAATGTACGACATCTAGGGGAGCGAGCATGTGACCACGACATGTGAACTCCGAGGATAACCTAGGAATTAACTAGGCAACTAACTTGGTAGATGCATTGGGTGGGAAGAATTCCGAGATCGTGCCATACTAGCCACCCCAGGCCCAGTTCTGACGTGTCGGGTTGGCCGCCACGGATATGGTTTCACTCGCCTATAGCGGATGGCTATATCCGACTCCTACGAGCTATGTGTTATATGTTTTAGCACGGTAGCCCTCCGGGGGACCGGTGCATAATCAATGTGCTATATGTCTTATGGTTTGGCTAGCCCTGCTAGGTTGACACGATCTGAGGATTCCTTTTAATCAGTATCGCGGGGATAACTCTGCCAAATATAGAAAGCCGCATGAATGAATGGCCGCTTGAAAAATGACTTGACTGTGCCTTGTAACTTCCATTAGTAGTCGAGGGACATGGACTGTCATAGTGCGTAGTCCAACCCATGTCCTTGTTTGGTTGTTTTGTTGGGCTATCGTGCTAGGACAGGCTGTGGACCGAGGTTACGACCGGAAGCTTTTATTATTACTAGTATTATTATTTTATTCATGGGTTTTATCTCACTCTTTTGTGCTCCCTTGTGGTACTTGCTATTCGGGGCTGACCCCGCTGGTTTTGTTTGGCCAGATCTCGTAGCAGCGCCTGAGGATCCAAACTTCCTTCCCGACGTCAATGGTGCATACTAGGAGCATTGTAGCACCCAGTTTCCCAAATGAGGGTAATTTTGAAATTTTGTGTTTATAATTATTTTAATAATGATATTTAATTCATGATATGATTTTTGGTGATTTTAAATCATTTTAAAATTATTTAAATCAATGACTTGTGGTTTTGACGTTTTGCTAGTGAAACCCTAGAGACTGTTTGACCTAGAGCCTAACCATGTGATTATGATATTTTAATTTCATTTTTGGCCTAAGAATATTTTTTTCATTTGACCTCTTTGAATTATTTTGATATTATTTTATTATTTATGATATTGTTTTGGGGTTATTTGAGTCGGGTTCGAATTTCAACTCAATCCGACTTGAAACAGGGACCCGGGGGTAGTTTGACTCTAGTGGGACCCACACACTAGTTAGGCATGACCTACATGATATTAATTTTAATCCACATGATAGAAATATTTTAGTTAGAGGTTAGACTAATTATTATGGATAAGGTTAGTATGATTAGAGACTTTAGAATGACTAATTTAGCCCCAACCAATTAGCCCTTTCCTAATACTCATAGAATAGGTTAGTAGGGGCATTTTGGACCTTACCATAATAGGACAAATAGCCCCATATGGCCAGCCCTTTGGGAGAGGATAGGCTCAAGTTCATTTCATTATTCTCATCCACACTCTCTCTCTTGTTCTTTCCCAAATTCCTAGAGAGCAATCCCTAGCAATTTCTCCACCAAATCCTTCCATTTTACCACCAAATCTTCTTCTTTCCTTCTCCATTCTAGCCAAGGAGGAAGCTACCCAAGTTTGGAAGGATTCGGAGCTCGTTCGTGTCCTTTTGGAATCTCTACGTGTCGGTGTCGCTCCGGGAAGGCTTTTCTTCGATTCGATCTACCGGAAGGTATAAATCCCTTCTCCTTTTCATTTTCTCATGCATATAGGTCTATTTTGAACCCATAGGAATGACCCCCATGGTTGTATCTCCATTTGTGTCTATTTCGTGTCCATTTGGAGGTCATAGGAGTGTCCTTTGTGTTGTGGTTGTGTCCATGTGGGAAAATCCCAAATTTGGACACACTATGTGTTGTTGTTATGTATGAATGAATTATTACATGTTTAATCTCATATTTTTGTATTGGAGATGTGTTCTATAGTGTCTCATATATATATATTAGTGTAGAGAGTGAGTTCTTGATATATTATGTTATATACTTGTGTTCTTTTGTCTCAAACGACCTAAATCCGTCATGATTTTTATCCACGTTTTTAATTTCAGCCCTAACTTAGAAATGTCATAACTTCTAGCTCAAAGTTCGGTTTAATCTTCCGTTTTTTTAAAAGAAGCGTATTGAAGTTAGCTTTCCAAAAACATGTATTAATAGGCCTAATTCTTTCTGTAACTTTCTGGAGAATTATTTGAGTGTCAACTGTACGAAAGACAAACGCGTTCTCGGTGTTTTTGCGATTCCGGGAGTTTCCGGAAACGAAAACGCGATCCGTTTGAAGTTTCGGAAAGCTAACACATAGATCTATAACATACTTTAATCCTAAATTTTAATTCATACTGAGATGGTACAGTATTGATTATTAGTAGGAGTTACTATTCGGCATATGTATTTTGTGTACCTTTGTGTGTAATATAATGTTCTATTTGATTTTAACCCATATTAATGTATATACATTATGTAATTAAATAGAGAATGCAAGCATGAGTAAATGGTTAAATAAATGATGTATGAGGTGTAAGTATCCTATCTAATGTAAGCATGTATAAGTATGGCGTGTAATGAATATGTAGGTTCCATAGTATGTAATGTATGGTGCATATAGTGGTGCAAGAGAATAAATGAATGATGAATGAATACAAACATGAATGTAATGTAATAATAGATGTAATGTATACAATATACAAGTTAATGAGATATAATATTCTATGTTAACACAAATCCTATATTACCTCATGTACCCCCTTACACTATGTTGACACTATCACACTTGACACATTGTTCACTTACACTTTGACACTCTTTGATATGTATACACTATGTATACCCATTTAACCCTCACTTGCCCTTTTGCCATGTTCACATACACACACATAGCCTCTTAAATAAGTATTTATGAATATAGTTAACTTAGCTATGTATGTATATTATATATATGTTAGCATATTGTGTTGTAATATATAAGTTTATATAACCATTTGAAATGCCATGATTATAGACCTAAAGTTGAATACCAATATATGTATGTGTATATATGTGTAGACATATATAGCTTAAAGTAATAGATTACCTAGTGTATATCCAATGTGAATTCTTGCCTATTTGAGTATTGAATAATTGCATGCTATATAGAGTTGGGTGTATGTTGGCTTATATAGCCTTGTATTGATGTGTGCTTGCTAGGATAGTCTTGGTTAGGCCTAGTAAGACTTACTGGGTTAGGACATGACCTAGTTTGACCTAGTTTGACTAGTGCAGTTGACCAGAGTTGACCAAGGGTTGACTTTGGCCTAGTTTGACCTAGATTCATGTAGAATGCATTGTAGTGCTTTATATTACCCTTCTGGACATGTTGTGACTTGTGCTGTTCTAATTAGGAGCCAGACACCTCACCTCGGACAGTATCTTTACCTTGGACATTCAGATATCAGGCGAGTACATTCTCTGATCATTTCATATCATGTTTAGAATTATTTTCCTGCTTTAAATTACTTTACTTGATACTGTCACGTTGGTCACACGGATTGGTACTATATGGATTTTTTCATGAGATGTAATCCCCCTCAGGAGCATCGGATACTGCATGTTTTATGCGTTTCACGAATCATCACGTATCTCTATGCTTCCTCTGATTCACGAATCGCTTGTGACACATGTACTCTCATGTTCACAGAGCCATCATGAATCACCTTCACGTATCACTCATTTTATGAGCCATGTGAAGTTTCACGAATCTTAACATAACTTGAACAAATCGTTGTGTATTGATTGGGGATGGGGGAGTAGAAATAGACATGTGAATATTATCCAAGTAGCTGTAGTCATGAATCACTCTCTTAGCTGTAGTCATGAATCTCCTATGTCATTCACATGTTTATATTTTACTCTGACTCACTAGTCACTGTTAGTTCTCTATGTATAGTAGATATTTCTATTACAGTTCTCTTTCTCTGTTTACATACTGTATTTCCTTCAGATCCTGTATCTTACTTTACTGCATGATTATATTTTCTAACCTGCTATGATCTGTTGAGATGTACTGTGCTCGCTCCAGTCCTGACTGGACCCGTTGATAAATTTTACAGATAGCCTGGAGGTTGCCTGCTAGCCTAGAGGAGACAGTAGAGGTTGCATAGATAGCTAGGGTTTTTGCTTATAGTTTATTTTCAGTTATCTTGAGTTGTATTTATGGATTACTGTATTTGAATTTTGAGATGTATTCTAAGTTTGTATCTTAGACACTTAGACTTCTATCTGTTGTATCTCTTTTCGATTTCATGTTTTATCTATCTTCCTTTATGCTCTACCTTAGATGTGATTGAGTTTACATTTTGCTATGTCACCCCCATTCGGGGAGTATAAACGGTTTAGTCTTATACTGTTAGATGCATTGAGACCTAGGACAGTGTTCTACAGCTGACACTGCGGCGTAGGCTGGGCGTTGTTACGTTCTCGTGCCCTAACTCTAGGGTGCGGGTCGTGACAGCATGGCAGGCGGGAGACTCGAGTGGGTTTCTTTTCCACCACTCTAGTATCTTTACTTATGTTCTGGTGTTTAGCCACCGGCACCTGTTTAGCTGGCTAATCTGGATATTTTGTCTTTGTATAATTTGTAATTAAATCAGACTGCAGCTGAATACAATTATGTACCTATGACTCTCTGGGCTAGCTAACTTATAAAGCTAGATCCTCATGATCATTTTGATGAAGCGTCGGGGACGCCTTACTGCTTTATCTCATATATTCATTAATTGATGTTTTCTTGCTTTGAATGATTGAGACATAGATGCTCTGTGAGACCATAGGAGACTTGATTGTAGCATGCACCCCCTTGTCTCTTGACAGCCATGATCGCCGTATGACGTTTATATACCTCATATGGAGCAGCTGGCCTAGTCCGTCTCCGTATTTCGGTTCTGGGGCGTGACAAGGTTTTATTGGTGGCCCATGCAGGTCTGATTTTCAGACTTGTGGGATATTATTATTATAAGAGTCTCAATCAAAACTTGTTCCCTTTGAATCTCTTGCCTCGATTTCTCTTCCCTCACCTTGATTGATAACTTGAATTGTATCCTCGAATCTTCCTCGTCCTGTCATTTGATATCATGTATCTTTTCCTATAGGGATGCTTCGTTCTCAGTAGCTGGTGAGGCCAACATGGAGGAACATCCAGTAAAGCGTGGCTAGACGGGGCAGCAGCCGGAAAGAATACCTTCTCCTGACCAGATCCGGGTGGAAGTGATATCAGAGCCAGTAGAACCGCAGGTTCTAGAAACTCCTGCACCCCCAGCGGTGCCGGCAACGACGACAATGCCTGATGCTGCAGCACTCCTGGAGGTCATCCGGGGATTTCTGGCCACTCAGCAGCGTCAAGTGGCAACTCATCAGCAACAGCATACCCAGCAGCAGGAACAGAATGTGCTACTGAATCAGGGGTTACAATTAGCCCTTGAAAGAAGTGTCAGAAATGATTCGGGAGCTGTCACGACCCGCACCCGGTATAGGGGCACGAGAAGTGGGTACGTCCAGCCTACGCCGCAGTGTCGGCGGTAGTAAGTTGTCCTACGTTGCTAACTAATCTCATGTAGTGAATATAAAAAGTACTTGTCCAGATATCAGCTCCGAATGGAGGGCAAGTAAAGGGTATGATCTACTCAAACACAGTCTAAACACGAAAAGATAACACAGAAGTTATACCTAATGAATTAAAGACAACAACAACTAACTACTAAAATAATACACCAATATCTCAAACCTACTTAATACAGACTCAATATCTTAACTTTAATACAACAAGCCAAAACATGAAAGCTAAAGTAGTCTACTAGCTAATCTCTTGAATCACTCCTGAGAGTCGGGACCAAAGGTAGCTAATCCCTCGCCAGGTCCATGGTAAGCAGGGCATGTGTCCTCAGGATTATCATCTGTAATATTTTCAACAGGTCCAATCAGGACGGAAACGAGTACAACTCATCTAGAAAAACCCAAGTAAATGATAAAGAACTATAAAGCAGTTATAGACAGTTTTATTGATGAGCATGGCAGTTTTATACAGGTAATGATGGCATAGAGAAACAGTAAGATACAAGAAAAGAAAGGTAACTAAAACAAGAGAAGAATCATGACAATGAAGACTGTAATAAAAACTAACTAAAAGAATATCATGTGTGAGTCCAGACAGTACGATATAAGTCTAATATAATCCCAGTGTGAGTCCAGTCCATATAATCCGATACCAGATGATTTCCAGTACAAGATGAGTCCAACAGTGATCAATGAATCCAGGATGAGTCCAATTATGATCTAACAGTGTGTTTTAAAATACCGAGGTCGACATGTAAACGGCTGTAGGTATCAGGCACATCTCTCACTGATCGGGCAAGAGATGGCTATTCTTCCGGTAGATTCCAGTGGAAGATTTCGGATTTGGGGTATGTCTATATGTCTTACTCAATATTTCTCCGCCCAGCAAGTGAATCCAAAATCGACAAAAGAATCGAGATGAGTCTGGCCAATACATGATGATTCCAGAAATGATTCCGAAATGATACCAATGACTCCAGTAATAGAGGCCAGCAAGTAAGGTATGTGTTGATACATGAATCCAGAAATATCCATACGTGTTGATACAGAGAATCATATAGAACTAACTAGAACTGAAATACAGTAATCGACAAATAAATGAGAGAACTATCAGAGAATGTACTCGCCTGATACTCTGAAAAGAGTAATGTAATATCAGATGTCTGTACCAGGGTCACAATGTCCTAAAATAGAGCAATACAGTTATGACATGTCCAAAATGAAGGTAAATGAAATCTACAATGCAATCTATATGAATTCTGAGCCAATCTAGGTCAAAGTCAAACTTGGTCAACACTACAGTCAAACTAAGTCAAATTAAGTCATACTAGGTCACAAGAAGTTAAACTAAGTCATACAAAGTCAAACAAGGTTAAACAAGTCTAATCTAGGTTAAAGTCAACTCTTGGTCAAATATTCTAGCCAAACTAGTTAAGTTATCTAGGAGTCAATAGTGGTCAGACTAGTCAATACTAGTCAACATGGTCAAGCTAGGTCAAAGTCTAGGTAAATCTTAGACTAACTAAGGTAATTTAGGTCAATGGTCAACTATCTAAGTCAATACTCCATAAGACTAACTCAATCAACCATAGGCTAACATGTCTTAGGATACCTAAGATACTACACCACAATGTTAAGGCATAACCAATTATCTATACAAAGTATATCACACATAAATACATATATATAATACCAACCTTAATCCTGTAATCAAGCTAATCCCATACTCCAACTCAAGTCATGACTCAACTCTAAGTATCTCACTTAACCCCATACATATCTTCATCTATATAGGATTACCCTTATAATCCATATGGTCAACCTAATCATCTAGTTAGGGTTTAGTCAAACCTTAGTCAAATAGTCCTTCTATGTTCATCCAAGTCATTTCTAGGTCAATTAGGTCATGGTTTGACCTATAGTTGACTTTAGTCAACCATGGTCAACAAGGGCCAACCATCTAGTCAAACTAGTTCTACTAAGCCTATTGGTCAATTCTAACTTGCTACTAACCATAGGCTAGTAATCCTAGGGCACTATGACATATATACATTACCTATATACATAGGCCATAGGCTAAGACATCAAGTCTATAACATATATGTTTACATATCTAATATATAGTCAAATATATATATATAATACCATAATCTATATATATATATGTATGTACCCATACACATCTATACAACCCTATATAGCCAACCTACATGATACCCACATATAGCCCCTCTATATATATACAATACCTATATATATATATATAATCTACATGTATACCCAACTATATATATAATACCATATATACCCAACTATAGATATGCCAATATCTATATACATAACCAACTAAATATATATATATATATATATATATATATATATATACCCATTCACATATATATAATACCCTTATATATATATAACATATATATATATATTTATATATATATATCACTATATATACATAACATATATACATATATAGGTAGAGAGAGAGTGAAAGGAGAGTGAGAGTGTGAGGGTGTCATGTGTGTGAACATGTGTGTGTGTGTGTGTGTGGACTGGACAGCAAGGGGGGGTTGATCTCAGGAATCTGAGATAGGGGGGAACACAACACACACATACATATATGCATATATATACATATATACCTACATACCTATATCTATACCTACACACACATATATACACTCACGTACTCACATACACACACACACATACATATATACATATATATACAGTATATATACACACAAATATACGTATATATATACATAGAAATCAATTTAAAATTCGTTTAAAAATACTGAAATAAAACAGTAAACTGTTCATAACTGAACAGTGGGGGGGGGGGGAACCAATTTCGATGCAAAAACCTAGCTAATACCCAAAACCAAGGGTTGGTAATCGTGTCCCCATGTGTACACGAGTCGTAGGTGTCCCTAGGTGTCCACCACGACACGACACAACGTGTCCAAGTGTCAAAAACCCAAATCGGGTAAATTGACAGTACACAGTATCACAGCGTCGTGCACGAGTTCATGTGTCTCGTGGACACGACACAAGGGTCTAGAAGTCTCGTGATCACGTGGGTAGATTCACCTAGGGTCAGGCTACACACCTAGGACCGTGATACGATCCCACGTGTCGCCGTGTTCGCGTACGAAGCGCGTATTAGTGCGCATTTTCACACACGCACAGCACAGGCACGGGTCGGTGCGATCTAGTTTTCTCTCGATCCACAAGACCAATTCGCCTAAAATTTTGTGTGCAGTGTGTCAGACACTAGGCGCACGTGTCCACAAAAAATCCGGCCATGAGAGGCCGTGTCGTGTCCTGTGTCTCCTCCGAGCAGCAGGGCACTGAACACGAGCGTGGGGCGGTCTCGTGCAGCGAGGACAGAGCCTCGTGGACACGACACACACATCGATACGTGTCGTGCTTGTGTCAGGGTGTAGCCTAGGTCTAGGGCTAGGGTTTAGGCCTAACACTTTGTGTCCACGTCGTGTCTAGACACGACACGAAGGCCGTGTCAGTGTGTGTTTTACACTGTGTGCAGTGTAGTGCACGGTCAGTGTGTGTCGAATTTCTCACTCGACACGACACGAAGTGTCAAGAAACTCGAGGGAGGGCTTGTCAGAGGGTGCCTCCACCTCTGTGCCAAGTGGCACGTGTCCACGTGTCCAATTCGTGTAGAAAACAGTGTCGGGTTTCAGGGATAGTGCACAGTATGTGCACAACGTGTTTGTGTCCATTTTGGATACGGACATGACACGATAACGTGCTCAGTCAACTAGGGTTGTGTCCTACATGTCTAGGGCTACCCAAAAATGTAATTTGTTTTGGAAAACAACAACTTTCAAACCATAGTGACATTTCACCAAACACTTAATTAAACACACAGATACGTGTCCGATACGGACACCAAACCCAATCCATATCCTACCAAACTTGACACACAGCCAGGGTTTATCTATATGCATGCAACCATGAAGAGAAAACACAATCTTAATAGGTTTTGTGAGTGTTTACCTATTGAGTGAAAACTCAATGAAAATAAGGTTTTGGGGGGTATCCTCTTCGCTTGATGGTGCCCAAAATGCTATGCAACCTAGCTAGCTAGCTCCCCTTAGCATCCTCAATAGTAGGGGATTCCAATGCAAGAAGTTTGGCTCAATTTGGAGCTAAAATGGCTAAATGGTGAGGGTGTGAAGGTAGAGGGAAAAACTAGGTTTTAAGTGTAATGAAAGGAGGCATGAATGAAGGGGGGTGCATATATATGGTGGGGGGTAGGGTTGGCTGCCATGGTTAGGGTAAGGGTAGATATTTAGGGTTCATCCACCTTAGCAAACTTAGCTCCTAAGGCTTTGACTAGGTAGATAGATATTTCTAGGTTTCTAAAATATCTAAGAAAGTAATATCTTAGATATTTCCAACCTAAGATATTTACACATAGGTTAACATCTAACATTAGCCTCCTAGGTTAGTGACTAATCTCTAGGTTAGGGTAAACTAGGTTAGGGACTAACATGACACTAATCAACTAATTAAATAATAATAAACTACATAAATCCAAATAAATTCTAATAAATTACCAAAATACCCTTTTCACTAAAAAGTGGTAATTTGATATCCTAATCACATGGTTAGGCTTACATGGTCATGGTTAGTCTCTAGGTTATGAAATCTCTAGGGTTTACACTAGGGTTATACTAGTAAAATCACAAAGTCATAAGTCGTGACTTAGAAAATAGTTTTAAATTAACTAAAATCACCAAAAATCATATCATGACTAAAACACCATTAATAAATAATAAAAATAATAATTTTTCAAAAATACTCTAATTTCAAAAAACTGGGTGTTACAAGTCTACCCTCCTTAGAGAAATTTTGTTCTCGAAATTAAGATAGTCGTACTCCTCCTAGGTCAAACCCCTAGTCAATCAAAGTCAAAAAGATAACATGCAATCATAGTCCTACTGGTCGTAATTCCACAGTCTTGAACTGGGTAACTACACTATCTAGTATATCACAAGCATATCCTGACAGGTACTAATGGAATCATACAACAAGATGGGAAAGGAAGGACAGAAAAGACAAACCTGCTAACCCGTCACCTGCAGCGTTGGTCTCCTCGACCGTCATCGCAAAAGCTCCACCCCTCTGGTGCTGAGCTACAGGTGGCCTAGCTCCCTTATAAGGAGGTGCAATAGGACAATCCATCTTCTGGTGAGTATCAGACCCACAGGTATAACATACCTTCAGCCTCTTCCTACACTGCTCCCTGATGTGTCCCTGCTTCCTGCAGTATGAACAACTGATCGTCTTCGGGTCCTGACCTCGATACTGATGCTGCACCTGCTGAAATGGCCTCTGCTGCCGGGGTCCCGGGGCTCTAACTGGCGGGGTCGAATGATGTGGTGTGGGAGGATGATATGTCTGCTGGTGTAGCGTTGGTACTTTCTGCTGGAAAGCCTGACGCTTGGAGGGTCCCTCAATGTGTTCAGAAGCCGACCTCTTGTAAGACAGAAGACGCTCCTCGATACTCCGGGCTAACTCTAAGCTCTGATAGTAGTCAGTCATACCGTTTGCCACTATAAGAATGCCAATGTCCGGAACTAGACCATGGCAAAACCTACGCGTCATCTCCTCTGGATCTGCAATCAGACTAGGAGCAAAACGGCTCAGGCGACTAAACTCTGCCGCATACTCGTCAACAGAACGGGTCCCCTGCTGGATGTTCTGGAATCGTAGCCCCATGGCTACCCTAGCGGTGGTCGAGAAGAATTTCTTCTTGAACTGGGTCTTGAACTGATCCCAAGTGGCCCTCCCTCTCGCAAACAACGGCTCATTCCGGAACCAAACTCCTGCCAAATCTATTAGCAGAAATCCCGCTGCCTCGACCTGGAGGTCATCCGGCATCCTAACTCCAATGAGCTTCCTCTCTACCGAATCTAACCAGTCATCTGCTACTACTATGCCCTCAGTTCCTAAGAACTCCTTGAGATTCAGACCCATGAAGTCCTTGATCGTCCCCGCTCTCTGCCGTGGCTCTACAGGTGGTAGGACCACGGTACGTTCCTCAGAATGCTCCATGCTCTGGCGGAGTAGGGTGGTCTGCTCCTGATGGGTTGCTAGGAACCCCTGGATCAGAATGAGCAGTTGGTTCCCGTCGAGTGTGACGGAAGCCAGGGTAGGTATAGTGATAGGGGGTGGTGGAAGTATTGGGTCCTGCTGGGACTGTGATGTGGAAGGTGGTGGAGGCATCTGGGTCTGTAGATCTGTGGAGTGGGAGAATGTGGTAGGTGAAAGTGTATCAGTCAACTGGTCAGCTGACTGGATGGGGAGTGTGCCATTCTCAGGTGAGACATACCGGGATGAACGAGTAAGCACCATCTAATTACAATAAAAAGGACTTATAAGGACTCTTTAAAGCAAAACAATCATAGACAAGAAAATCTAATTATAATAGCAAGCATGTGTTGTATTTTCTATGTTGCAATCCTAGTATTCCTCTAGGTGTTCTAAGCGTCATTCCTAATGTTGTCTAATTACCTTAAGTTCCTAATTGCAGGCATGCTTGGTACAATAACGTAACCAAACAATTTAGTCGACGAGACCTGCATGGGCCACCACTAAAAATGTGTCACGACCCGCACCCGGTATTGGGGCACGAGAAGTGGGTACGTCCAGCCTACGCCGCAGTGTCGGCGGTAGTAAGATGTCCTAGGTTGCTAAGTAATCTCATACAGTGAATATAAAAAGTACTTGTCCAGATATCAGCTCCGAATGGAGGGCAAGTAAAGGGTATGATCTACTCAAACACAGTCTAAACACGAAAAGATAACACAGAAGTTATACCTAATGAATTAAAGACAACAACAACTAACTACTAAAATAATACACCAATATCTCAAACCGACTTAATACAGACTCAATATCTTAACTTTAATACAACAAGCCAAAACATGAAAGCTAAAGTAGTCTACTAGCTAATCTCCTGAATCACTCCTGAGAGTCGGGACCAAAGGTAGCTAATCCCTCGCCAGGTCCATGGTAAGCAGGGCATGTGTCCTCAGGATTATCATCTGTAATATTTTCAACAGGTCCAATCAGGACGGGAACGAGTACAACTCATCTAGAAAAACCCAAGTAAATGACAAAGAACTATAAAGCAGTTATAGACAGTTTTATTGATGAGCATGGCAGTTTTATACAGGTAATGATGGCATAGAGAAACAGTAAGATACAAGAAAAAAAAGGTAACTAAAACAAGAAAAGAATCATGGCAATGAAGACTGTAATAAAAGCTAACTGAACTAGAATATCATGTATGAGTCCAGACAGTACGATATAAGTCTAATATAATCCCAGTGTGAGTCCAGTCCATATAATCTGATACCAGATGATTTCCAGTACAAGATGAGTCCAACAGTGATCAATGAATCCAGGGTGAGTCCAACTATGATCTAACAGTGTGTTTTAAAATACCGAGGTCGACATGTAAACGGCTGTAGTTATCAGGCACATCTCTCACTGATCGGGCAAGAGATGGCTATGCTTCCGGTAGATTCCAGTGGAAGATTCTGGATTTGGGGTATGTCTACATGTCTTACTCAATATTTTCCCGCCCAGCAAGTGAATCCAAAATCGACAAAAGAATCGAGATCAGTCTGGCCAATACATGATGATTCCAGAAATGATTTCGGAATGATACCAATGACTCCAGTAATAGAGGCCAGCAAGTAAGGTATGTGTCGATACATGAATCCAGAAATATCCATATGTATTAATACAGAGAATCATATAGAACTAACTAGAACTGAAATACAGTAATCGACAAATAAATGAGAGAACTATCAGAGAATGTACTCGCCTGATACTCTGAAAAGAGTAATGTAATATCAGATATCTGTACCAGGGTCACAATGTCCTAAAATAGAGCAATACAGTTATGACATGTCCAAAATGAAGGTAAATGAAATCTACAATGTAATCTATATGAATTCTAAGCCAATCTAGGTCAAAGTCAAACTTGGTCAACACTACAGTCAAACTAAGTCAAATTAAGTCATACTAGGTCACAAGAAGTTAAACTAAGTCATACAAAGTCAAACAAGGTTAAACAAGTCTAATCTAGGTTAAAGTCAACTCTTGGTCAAATATTCTAGCCAAACTAGTTAAGTTATCTAGGGTTTAGTCAATAGTGGTCAGACTAGTCAATACTAGTCAACATGGTCAAGCTAGGTCAAAGTCTAGGTAAATCTTAGACTAACTAAGGTAATTTAGGTCAATGGTCAACTATCTAAGTCAATACTCCATAAGACTAACTCAATCAACCATAGGCTAACATGTCTTAGGATACCTAAGATACTATACCACAATGTTAAGGCATAACCAATTATCTATACAAAGTATATCACACATAAATACATATATATAATACCAACCTTAATCCTGTAATCAAGCTAATCCCATACTCCAACTCAAGTCATGACTCAACTCTAAGTATCCCACTTAACCCCATACATATCTTCATCTATATAGGATTACCCTTATAATCCATATGGTCAACCTAATCATCTACTTAGGGTTTAGTCAAACCTTAGTCAAATAGTCCTTCTATGTTCATCCAAGTCATTTCTAGGTCAATTAGGTCATGGTTTGACCTATAGTTGACTTTAGTCAACCATGGTCAACAAGGGCCAACCATCTAGTCAAACTAGTTCTACTAAGCCTATTGGTCAATTCTAACTTGCTACTAACCATAGGCTAGTAATCCTAGGGCACTATGACATATATACATTACCTATATACATAGGCCATAGGCTAAGACATCAAGTCTATAACATATATGTTTACATATCTAATATATAGTCAACTATATACATATAATACCATAATCTATATATATATGTATGTACCCATACACATCTATACAACCCTATATAGCCAACCTACATGATACCCACATATAGCCCCTCTATATATATACAATACCTATATATATATATAATCTACATGTATACCCAACTATATATATAATACCATATATACCCAACTATACATATGCCAATATCTATATACATAACCAACTAAATATATATATATATACCCATTCACATATATATAATACCCTTATATATATATAACATATATATATATATATTTTTTATATATATATATATATTACTATATATACATAGCATATATACATATATAGGTAGAGAGAGAGAGTGAAAGGAGAGTGAGAGTGTGAGGGTGTCATGTGTGTGAACATGTGTGTGTGTGTGTGTGTGTGTGTGGACTGGACAGCAAGGGGGGGTTGATCTCAGGAATCTGAGATAGGGGGGAACACAACACACACATACATATATGCATATATATACATATATACATACATACCTATATCTATACCTACACACACATATATACACTCACATACTCACATACACACACATACATATATACATATATATACAGTATATATACACACAAATATATGTATATATATACATAGAAATCAATTTAAAATTCATTTAAAAATACTGAAATAAAATAGTAAACTGTTCATAACTGAACAGTGGGAGGGGGGGGGAAACCAATTTCGATGCAAAAACCTAGCTAATACCCAAAACCAAGGGTTGGTAATCGTGTCCCCATGTGTACACGTGTCGTAGGTGTCCCTAGGTGTCCACCACGACACGACACAACGTGTCCAAGTGTCAAAAACCCAAATCAGGTAAATTGACAGTGCACAGTATCACAGCGTCGTGCACGAGTTCATGTGTCTCGTGGACACGACACAAGGGTCTAGAAGTCTCGTGATCACGTGGGTAGATTCTCCTAGGGTCCGGCTACACACCTAGGACCCTGATACGATCCCACGTGTCACCGTGTTCGCGTGCGAAGCGCGTATCACTGCGCATTTTCACACACGCACAGCACAGGCACGGGTCGGTGCGATCGAGTTTTCTCTCGATCCACTAGACCAATTCGCATAAAATTTTGTATGCAGTGTGTCAGACACTAGGCGCACGTGTCCACAAAAAATCAGGCCATGAGAGGCCGTGTCGTGTCCTGTGTATCCCCCGAGCAGCAGGGCACTGAACACGAGCGTGGGGCGGTCTCGTGCAGCGAGGACAGAGCCTCGTGGACACGACACACACATCGATACGTGTCGTGCTTGTGTCAGGGTGTAGCCTAGGTCTAGGGCTAGGGTTTAGGCCTAACACTTTGTGTCTACGTCGTGTCTAGACACGACACGAAGGCCGTGTCAGTGTGTGTTTTACACTGTGTGCAGTGTAGTGCACGGTCAGTGTGTGTCGAATTTCTCACTCGACACGACACGAAGTGTCACAAAACTTGAGGGGGGGCTTGTCAGAGGGTGCCCCCACCTCTGTGCCAAGTGGCACGTGTCCACGTGTCCAATTCGTGGAGAAAACAGTATCGGGTTTCAGGGACAGTGCACAGTGTGTGCACAGCGTGTTTGTGTCCATTTTGGACACGGACACGACACGATAACGTGCTCAGTCAACTAGGGTTGTGTCCTACATGTCTAGGGCTACCCAAAAATGTAATTTGTTTTGGAAAACAACAACTTTCAAACCATAGTGACATTTCACCAAATACTTAATTAAACACACAGATACGTGTCCGATACGGACACCAAACCCAATCCATATCCTACCAAACTTGACACACAGTCAGGGTTTACCTATATGCATGCAACCATGAAGAGAAAACACAATCTTAATAGGTTTTGTGAGTGTTTACCTATTGAGTGAAAACTCAATAAAAACAAGGTTTTGGGGGGGGGGGGGGGGGTATCCTCTTCGCTTGATGGTGCCCAAAATGCTATGCAACCTAGCTAGCTAGCTCCCCTTAGCATCCTCAATAGTAGGGGGTTCCAATGCAAGAAGTTTGGCTCAATTTGGAGCTAAAATGGCTAAATGGTGAGGGTGTGAAGGTAGAGGGAAAAACTAGGTTTTAAGTGTAATGAAAGGAGGCATGAATGAAGGGGGGTGCATATATATGGTGGGGGGTAGGGTTGGCTGCCATGGTTAGGGTAGGGGTAGATATTTAGGGTTCGTCCACCTTAGCAAACTTAGCTCCTAAGGCTTTGACTAGGTAGATAGATATTTCTAGGTTTCTAAAATATCTAAGAAAGTAATATCTTAGATATTTCCAACCTAAGATATTTACACATAGGTTAACATCTAACATTAGCCTCCTAGGTTAGTGACTAATCTCTAGGTTAGGGTAAACTAGGTTAGGGACTAACATGACACTAATCAACTAATTAAATAATAATAAACTACATAAATCCAAATAAATTCTAATAAATTACCAAAATACCCTTTTGACTAAAAAGTGGTAATTTGATATCCTAATCACATGGTTATGCTTACATGGTCATGGTTAGTCTCTAGGTTATGAAATCTCTAGGGTTTACACTAGGATTATACTAGTAAAATCACAAAGTCATAAGTCGTGACTTAGAAAATAGTTTTAAATTAACTAAAATCACCAAAAATCATATCATGACTAAAACACCATTAATAAATAATAAAAATAATAATTTTTCAAAAATATCCTAATTTCAGAAAACTGGGTGTTACAAGTCTACCCTCCTTAGATGTCGCAGTCAGAGTTGGATAAGTTGCAGGATGTCGCAGTCAGAGTTGGATAAGTTGCACCAGCATGAAGAAGAACTGAAGGCGAAGCAGTTTATCCGAGACAACAAATCGCCCTGGGCAGCACCGGTGATTTTAGTACCCAAGAAGGATGGATCGACGCGAATGTGCATTGACTACCGGCAGTTGAATGCAGTAACAGTGAAGAACAAGTATCCGTTATCTAGGATTGATGACTTGTTTGATCAATTGAGTAAGGCCTGCATCTTTTCTAAGATTGATCTTCGATCTGGATATTATCAAGTGAGGGTCCGGAAGCAGGACATACCTAAGACAGCATTTAGATCGCGGTATGGACATTATGAGTTTCTGGTGATGCCATTTGGATTGACTAATGCCCCAGTCGTGTTCATGGACTTGATGAACCGCATCTTTCTACCCTATTTGGATAAGTTTGTAGTAGTGTTTATAGATGACATCCTCGTTTATTCCAGTAGTGAAGAAGAACATAAGAAACATCTTCGGACAGTTTTACAGACCTTGAGGGAGCATCAACTTTATGCGAAGCTTAGTAAATGTGAGTTTTGGTTGGATCATATTTCGTTTCTGGGACACATTATTTCTGGAGCAGGAGTGTCAGTAGATCCGAAGAAGGTTGAGGCAGTAGAGAATTGGCCAGTTCCAAAGACGGTAGCAGAAGTGCGTACTTTCTTGGGATTAGCAGGTTATTACCGGAGGTTCGTGGCAGATTTTGCCAGGATTTTGGCACCCTTGACGCGTTTGACGCATAAGGATGTAGAGTTTGTTTGGTCAACAGAATGTCAGACATCATTTGAAGAGTTAAAGAAGAGATTAATCTCAGCCCCGATCTTGACACTTCCAGTAGGATCGGGAGGGTTTACAGTGTATTGTGACGCATCCGGGAAGGGACTTGGGTGTGTATTGATGCAGCATGGTAAGGTGATAGCATATGCATCTCGACAGCTTCGGGACTATGAGAAGAACTATCCGACCCACGACCTGGAATTAGCAGCAGTAGTGTTTTCGCTTAAGTTATGGAGGCACTATTTATATGGGGATCGAGTAGAGATTTACACAGATCATAAGAGCTTAAAGTATGTATTTACCCAGAGGGACCTGAACATGAGACATAGAAGATGGTTGGAATTACTGAAAGACTTTGATGTAAATCTTCAGTATCATCCTGGCAAGGCAAATGTGGTAGCAGATGCCTTGAGCAGGAGAGGTGGTGCATTCGTCTTAACCTCGCAGAGGCATATTTTGGAAGATCTTCAGGAGATGGGAATTGAAGTGATCTTGCCACAAGATACAGGAGTTATGGCCAGTTTGCAGATTCAGTCTACTTTAGTAGAGCGGATCAGAGCAGCCCAGGCAGAGGATCCGCGAATCCAGAAGCTTCGATCAGAGTGTGAGTCAGGTCTCAGAAAGGAGTTAGTAATCCATGAGGATGGTACGCTTAGGTTCGAAAACTGTCTTTGTGTACCAGGTGGAGACCTTCGACATGAAGTTATGTCAGAGGCTCATAGTTCTCCTTATTCCATTCATCCCGGAGGCACAAAGATGTACCAGGATATGAAGTAGCACTTTTGGTGGAATGGTATGAAGAGGGAGATAGCGAGATTCGTATCCAGATGTTTGGTATGCCAGCAAGTGAAGACAGAGCAGCAGAGACCAGCAGGATTGTTACAGCCGCTTCCTATTCCGGAGTGGAAGTGGGAGCACATCACGATGGACTTTGTGACCGGTTTACCTAGATCTCCGACCGACAGAAATGCAGTTTAGGTAATCGTGGATCGGCTCACGAAGGTTGCATATTTTTTTCCTTTCAGAGTAGGGCAGTCTACTGAGCAGCTAGCAGAAATGTATATGAAGCACATTGTGAGGCAGCATGGTGTTCCAGTCAGCATAGTATCAGATCGGGACACACGGTTCACCTCTCACTTTTGGCGGAGCTTGCATCAAAGTTTGGGTACCAAGTTGAGGTTCAACACAGCCTATCATTCGCAGACGGATGGACAATCAGAGAGAACCATTCAGACCTTAGAAAATATGTTACGGGCTTGTACTTTAGACTTCGGTGGAACTTGGGAAGATCATCTTCATCTAGTAGAGTTCTCTTACAATAATAGTTATCAGGCAAGTATACAGATGGCGCCGTTTGAAGCATTATATGGAAGAAAGTGCAGGTCCCCTCTGGCGTGGGACGATGTGGGAGAACGGAAATTATTGGGACCAGAGATGATCACGCAGACCGTGGAGACAGTCAAGTTGATCAGAGAGCGGCTTCAAGTCGCGCAGGACAGACACCGACACTGGGCTGATCAACATCGTAGGCCTCTAGAGTTTGGTATTGGTGACCAAGTTTTTCTGCGAATTTTGCCTACTCGGGGTGTCATTAGTTGGAACCCGAGGAAAGCTTAGTCCAAGATTCGTTGGTCCTTTTGAGATTCTCGCTCGGGTGGGCGATGTTGCTTATCGGCTTGCCCTTCCTCCCTCGCTATCTGGCGTACATGACGTGTTTCATATATCTCAGTTGCATGGGTATGTCCCGGATCCGAGTCATGTCCTCGACCATTCAGAGTTAGTCGTTGGTACCGACCTAACTTACGAGGAACAACCCGTGTCTATTTTGGACCGGCGAGAGAAGGTGCTCAAGAACCGGACTATTAGCCTTGTCCGTGTCGCTTGGGGCCATCACACTCCGGAAGAGTCAACCTGGGAGCGCGAGGACGAGATTAGATCTCGGTATCCGTACTTGTTCGACTCAGAAGGTATATTTCTTCTCATGCCTTGGTAATCTGTTTACATGCTTGTTTTGCACCATTTTAAAATATACGATCAATGACTGCTAATGATAGGTTGATTGCGTAGATTGTAATTGCACCTTGCTTGCCCGGATTCCTCTATCATTGTCTTGGCTGAAATTCCGAGGACGAAATTTTTCTAAGGAGGATAGAGATGTCACTCCCGGCCCGATCCCGATATACGTATTCTTTCATGAATTCTGTACATGGTATCCCGTATTTAGCATGTGCATAATTCTATTTATTATTATTTAATGGTTGCATGTAGCTTTTAAGCATGTTATTAGTGGAAGGGTTAGAGCATGTTTAGAGATTAGGGTTTTCTTAATCCAACCCAACCCCTATTTATATTCTCTTCCTCACTCTCTCTCTCCTCATTCACTCTTCCATTTATTTCCCTCAACCACCATCCTTAGGCAAGTACAACTTGCTCAAAAGTGGAGATTTGTGTATTTTTCATTCATCAACCTTCGGAGTTTCTACACCCGACGGCAGCATCTTGGCCCTTTGGAGCCTGGGGCATGGACGTCATAGGACCAATCAGTCTGCCATCTTCCAGAGGACATCGGCTCATCCTATCCATAACCGACTACTTCTCCAAATGGACGGAAGCTATACCGCTCACCGAAGTGAAGGCGTCGAACGTAATCAGTTTTATCAAACATCACCTTATCTACCGCTTCGACCTACCTCGCAGGATCATCCATGACAATGGTCCACAATTCACAAGCTATACATTCTATCGATTCTGCGATAGGAACCGAATCCAGAACGTAGCCTCTACTGCCTACGATCCAGCGGCTAACGTGCTAACATAAGCCTTCAATAAAACTATCATAAAACTTCTTAAAAAGTTCATGTCTTTAAACAAGCGCGATTGGAATGAGAAGCTCGGCGAATGTCTACGGCCTATCGTACAACGGTCCGGACTCTAACAGGCAGTACGCCATTCTCTCTGGTTTATGGGAGCAAAGCAGTTCTTTTCCTAGAAATCCAGATTCCTTCTCTTCGAGTAGCCCTAGCCAGCGAGTTGACTACCGAAGGAAGCTATTGTCTGCGACTCCAGGAGCTCGAAGCGCTAGACGAAAAATGCTTGTTAGCTCAGCAGCGTATTGAGCTATACCAAGCACGCTTTTTCAGAGCCTTCAATTAAAAAGTGAAGGAAAGAATCTTCCAAGTCGGTGATCTAGTCTTAGCAGTGAGAAGACCAATGGTCATGACGCACAAAACAAAAGAATTTTTTTAGCCTAAATGGGAAGGTCCTTTCATCATAGAATCAGTGCATTCTAACGGTGTGTACCGATTAACCAAGACTGATGGTGCCTTGCTCATGATGCCTATCAACGACAAGTTCCTTAAGAGATACTATGTGTAATCTTTTTTTTACATAATGTTCACATATGTTCAGTCATATAAATGTATAGTGCGATGTTTATGTGATGCAAAAATTATCTAACTATTATACGTATTTCAAGAATCTTGAACATGCCTTGGATAATAGGTCCTCTAAACCCAGTGGAATCATTTCCGTTTTTGACTCTGTTCGAACTCGGTTTGACGAAAACAAGTCACGTCCCTATTACCTCTGAATTGTTTTCCGATAATTATTTTTCTAGTGGAATGATTAAGAAATGTTTTGCCATGTCCATATAACCTCTGAGCAAAGCATTCATCAAGGATAATCACGTCCATACTATATCTGAATTATCCACTCCCACCTAACGTTATATATATCTTTCCACGTCCATACTACCTCTGGTCAGATATAGAACATCCTCTGCTATTACGTCCATATTACCTCTACTAGCAGCTTCGTTCAACTTATTATCTATATTCAAATTTTTTTTGAATATAAAACGGATAATAGGTCCACATCAAAATTCTCCAGCGGAATACCAACCAGAAATATCCTTGCTACGTCCACATTACCTCTAGTTCCAATATTTCACAAAACCACATTCACTTTAAAAAGATTCTTTATTCTTTACTTGAACGTCTATCAAGAGACGAAAAAAAGGTATAAGAGCCGTGACGGATGGAAAAAAAGGAGTTACAAAGAATCTAAGGGATAAATAGACGATTGATGTTGTCCCTTAGAGCCGCTATTTTGACTTCAGACTTCGCGGTAGCTCGACGATGCGCCTCTTCTTGGCGAGCAGCTTCTGTCACGTCCCGCTCCCGTAGGAGCGATCGTCCTCGCTAAGGCGTGATACCGCACGGGCCTAGGTTGCGCCTGTGCAAGGCTAATCTCCAGAAACGGCCGATTTGAGCTAGGCCACAGAGTCGTACAGAGTGTCCCCATTTGCAGCAGAAAGTAAATAAACATAAATTGAAGCAAATTCAAACTCTTTATTGATTTTCAAGAAGTTTACAAGCGGCGCTAGGCCGAGTTTACAAGTCTCTCAAGCCCTCTCTCTCTGAAACATAAAAGGCGTGCCAAGTGGCTTACAAGATGGAATGATTCATGGTGATGTTCCGATACATTATGTCCTGTATATGGTGCTTCAGCTCCTTGCAACGCTCCAAGGCTCCAAAGTTAGCTCCACGCCTTAGCACGTTCTAGGAAAGCTCTGTACCCGACATCTCTTGCGTCCTGCAAGCAAACTGTGGGGTTATCAGTACATTGTTATGCACTGGTGGGGAGGCTAGCTCGCCCATAATGCTATCATTACCAAACACGTTATATTTACTTTTGTGCACCGTCTATCATTCATTTTCTTTCTAGTCTTGCCTTAGGATCAGATTCATGGCATATTTCATAACCTATCGCATGATGTCGAATTCAAGTGTTTGCATGGAAATACATACACGTCTTACCCATACATACCGTTCGGCCTTCCCTGTCCAAAGTAAACTAAGTTAGTCAACAATTCATATAAACTTTTAATGACAAGGGCGTGTCCCTACCCCAGGTCCTAGCACGTCTTAGGTGTGTTTTCTAACTTATTTGCACGAAGTACTCTTGATCATTTGGTGTGTTATATTCAAGCCTTGTTCAGAAGGTGCCTTGTTCAGTTAACTTAGATTACTTTGTTTCAATGCAAGGACTTGTACGTGGATTGCCACCAGCAAAGCCCACTTAATCTATATGCACCGACCGCTGGCTATGTGAGCCATCTGGACATTTACTTATGGTATTCTCATCTATCAAGCGTGATGGCTGGTACACCTTGATAGACTATTGAAGTACCGGCCCTACGTTTGGTTATATGCCCAAGCCCGTACACCTGTCCGCCCGTAGACCATGATTCCGCCTAGGCCGGCCATGACATCGTCGTTCGTTGCCTTGGAATCGTTTCACTCGTGCACGAGTCCGTCCACGACCATTTCGTATTGTCTTATCATTTTAACTTAACGGCTGTCTTTGAGCCATAGGCTGTCTCTGAGCCATAATGTGTTATCGACCAGGTTGGCGGCGGCGTCCGTGTAGCGCGGGTAGCAAGCCCCGATGCACGTCTCCGTCAAACATGTCGCTAACCATTCCTTTTTTCTTATCTTTTATTCATTCTTTCTTTTCTTTCTTTCACTGGTTCGTTCATTCATTGATTCATTCACATATTCATTCATTCATTCGTTTATTCATTCATTTACTTATTCATTCATACCATTATGCAACTCCCCGTGCGGGAGTCACCTTGGCGATCTATCGGTCCCGAAGTCTTCCAATGTTGCTATATTCTACTCGGAATGACTATGTCGATAGTCTTTCCGTTTCATTGTTGTAAACCATTCATTGTTTCATTGTTGAACGCATCGGGAACTTGAATGTAAGCTTGTGCCTTAGCACGAGTGCGGAGTGCGGTACGAGATTTCTCATATTTTCCATGTTCTTTTCCTTATTCTATATAAGCATACAAGATGGGATTATTCCCTTAGCTAGGTGCGTTGAGTCATTTATTAGCATGTACGGTGTTATCGTCTAACGATTCTAACAATAGTGTCCGTATTGTTATGTGTCTAGGCTAAGCAAAGACGGGTTCATCGGAGCCACCCACCTTAGCGATGTTTGCATCGGCCGAGCGATACTCCGAGCGCGCCTTTGAAAGTCTAAGTCTGGATTCATCTTGACGGGCCAATGTAAGTCTCGCATCGATTCTTCATCAGGTCGATGCCAACTCTTCGGGTCGACAACTCGCTTGAGTCATCGCACTTGCCGTTTGAATCGGCATTCCGCTAGGGTGGAGCGGGTCATTACAGCTTCATCCTCGAAAAGTATCAAACTCAGATGCCCTCCCTCCAACTTTGCTAGCTATTTTTCTAATTGGGCAGAAGTGGTGGCGCTCATGGCAGCCTGAGCCAAATAATCCTACTGCTTAGATGTTGCCGCCCTTAAGTCGGCTTCCAGTTGGGCGATCTTGTTCTGGATCTGCGCAATATGATTATACTTCTCGGTGATCTGCGCAGCCAGTTTATTCTTCGAGGCAGCACGCGCCTCACTTGCAGCGTTGAACTGACCATACTGGTCAGCTAATTCGTCGATCTCTCGAACGAGGGTGTCCTTCCTTGCCTGGAAAGTGGCCTTCTTCTTCGCAAGAGTCGTGATCAAAGCCTCTTCTTCTGCGCGAAACAGCGACTTCGGGCTCCGCTGCTTGGTATCCCGGAACCTGGCCACCTGACCCTCCAGGTCATTCAGAACTTTCCTCAGAGCATTTTTTTGCTCTTCATAACCGACAATGCTCTCGAGGGCTGCCACTTGGCATTCGACAACAGCCTTCACAGGGCCAAATGTAGCATTCCGATTCAGGACTCCAGGAAGCTTCAGTTTCAGCACATAGTGGAAAGCTTTGACGACTTCCTGGGCCATCTCCTCATCTTCAATGGAGGTCGTCGGGAAGGAGGCTTGGAAAGTTTCTTCCGCTCCAGGAAGGGGGTACCTGACAAGAAGCCGAACCTGACAAAAAAAACCATTCCACCAAAAATTACTCCTGATTATCATGTGTCACATCCACATTACCTCTGATACCGATAGTCTTTCGACTTGACACCTGTACCCAACCCGGGATAAAAGACACGGTGTCAAGACCACAAAATCTACCACGTTCATATTACCTCTGTTGGATTTTGTTTCAAATCTATTTGCTCGTATTCCCATATGCACAAAGGGGCAATAGGTCCAAAAAAAGAGAGAGGGGTCCCCCAGCGGGATACCTTTTACACAAATGTTGTATTCGGCCCACTAATACAAGCACCACAGATACCACAAGCAAAAACATGGAGTGTATTCTATTTTTTGTTTCAAAATCAGTTACATTCACAGGACTACATCTCATGAGCAAACCAAAAAGTTCTTCATCTCTTCATCTGGACAAAGAAGTAAAGGATTACATTGATGTCCAAAAAAAGCAAAACATAAACTACAGCTAAAGACAGACAGAAATATCAAGACAAAATATGGACATTTATGGGAACCCACGGATCCTAGTTGTGTTGAGGCATATATCATTCCCTCAACCATTTCGCTTATGAAGGATCCATTTGATTAAGGTCCTCGGCCTGGGCAGGAGGGTCAGAACTCCCAGTGCTACGTACTACTCTCATACTTGGGCTCCTCCTTCACAGCAGCTTCAATCTTGGGAGTAATTCCCTCCCCGATGGGCGTCAACTCTTCTTTTACCTCAATTTTTGGTATCACCTCCTCCTTAACGAACAGTGACTCTTGTTTGATAAAAGGAGGCAGCATCTCCTCATTCACAACGGTCTCAGCCTTCGGCATGGATGCTACAAGAATCAAAGACAGAAGAGAAAGCCAGACTCAGAAACCGTATAAAAAAACTAAGTATTGAAGGACTCTTATGCGCCCAAAGGGCTATGCGCCCAAAGGACTATGCGCCCAAAGGGATACGCGCCCAAAAAAAACATGTGGACGCATAACATACAACAGCACGTGGGCGCATAACATGCAAGTGGTATGTGGGCACATAACATGGCAACATGTGGGCGCATAGCACACAACAGTGTTGGCGCATGACTTCCGTGGGCGCATAAGAATGCTCACAGAAGTATGTTGCCTTAGGCGCATGCGCCCAGAAAAAAGAAAAGTTTGAGTGCCACAAATTAACGCTCGAGACTTTATTTTTTGAGGCGTGGCCTCACCCAGAATCGGGTCCTGGACTGGTGAGGACGCTGCCGCAGGAGGAGAGACACTAGGTGCAGCCCCCTTGCCCTTCGCAGATCTCTTGGCGGCCTTGGGAGACATGATTCGTTAAAGAAAGGAGAAGAAGAGTCTTTTGAAAGTTCTAAGAGAGGAGAATAATAAACTTTCTCTCTCCTTCAGAGCCTATTTATAGGCATGGGCCACTTCCTATGTGCCCATTATTTCCTATGCGCCTATGTGCCCATTGTGTAGTATGCGCCCACAATGGCCTATGCGCCCACGTGAAGATCCAGCCTCTTGTATACTATGCGACTGCCACTTGCTGACATGGACGACGTATGAAGGATGAACCTCTTCAAATTCCACCCCGATAAATCTGTCGGTTCAGATTTTCGAGGAAGATCTCAACAGTCGTCTCTCTGACAGGCTGGCCAAACGCTATACGCCCAAAGAGAGAGCCGTGCTATGCGCCCACCGCATCACAAGAAGACGGTCCATGCTTCTTTCAAAGTATTTCGAACTCGTTCAAGTATCGAAAACTTTGAAGGGGGACTTGTAGAAACATGAAAATTTTAGCAATGAAGCTCTATACGCCCAAGCCAATGAGGACATATGTGCCCAAGTTATCCTGTGAGGCTCTATGCGCCCAAGTCATCCTGTGAAGGAGGGGACATAGCCTGAAATAGGGCTATGCAAGCTATGCGCCCAAGCCTGACTCGGTCAAAGCCATGATCCAAACGTGCACCGAAGCGCACAACCACGTCAGTCTCCACGAGCAGTCATGCACCGAAGCATACGGCCATGTCAACACCACGACCAACCCACGATCTCGCAGCCTGCATGCGCCTACACCCTATGCGTCCAAGGCAGGACTATGCGCCCACATGAAAACCAGTATATTTTCCTCATGTGGGCGCATAACATCATTCCAGCTCAAGAACGACTATAAAAAGGGGTCTCATCCCTCATCAAAACACAGAACAGAGAGCATTTTCAAGAGCCAAATTGCTGCACTTCTTGCCAGTGAGCCGAGAGTTAGCAATTTTTTTAGTTTTTCTCCCACTTTTATAATCGAAGTGTCAACGGAGTAAAGGAGCAACTGCCGCTCGATCTCCATCGTTCCATTCCCCAGAATTCTTTTTTTGTACTCTGGGATCCTCAGGGCAGGATCTCTCAAGCGTACTCGATTTGTGGTACCTTGCGCCAATAAAGAAAAGATAGCATTTCTTCTTCTTTTAGTGTGTGTCCACATATGATGAATTGGTTTAAACACTCTTACCATTAAACCGAGCAGTAAACTTTCATCTTACTGTAATATTTTGTACTTATATCATTCCTGGACTAAGAGAGAGATATCACTAAAGACGTACCTAGTCTTCAAACGGCGTAATGTGGTCTGTTGGCCAAGCCGTGGTACTTGCAATGATTTTCTCTACTGTGTCGTTACCAAAACACGGCCTAAACAACAGAGCTTTGGGTTGTATCACTATATCTATCCAAACACGGGATGCACCTTGTCCAAGAGGATAACCGGGAACCGGCACATTCGGATCATCGGTGATCCATCGTCCAATTGCAACAACTTCGTTCTTATTTTCCATCCAATCGCATAACTTGCATTTTTGGTCCTTTGACAGACGATGATGTGACTACAACAAAGATTAAAGCTCAAAAATATTAATATAGCATTCGAGTTACAATACTTCTATTTGTAATTAGAGATATATTACCTGTGGAGTAGATGGAGATTTTGAAATGACCTTTACTTCAAAATCATTCTCGTCGCCACTGTTGTTCTCCTCCTCTTTAGTGCTCTCATCATTGCAGCCTTTGTATGGTAGCGGTTACCATTGATAACAAATCCTGAATAAGACACAACATGTTTTGAAGGGCCATGTGCAAGCCCTCTTAACATGTCGGATATGTTTCCACAGGATTGTCCCTCAATTTGTTCAAAATCAAAACAAAAGGTAAGGACATAAATTTTTTGGAAAATAT
This sequence comes from Iris pallida, assembly GCA_029216955.1. Classification (NCBI taxonomy): domain Eukaryota; kingdom Viridiplantae; phylum Streptophyta; class Magnoliopsida; order Asparagales; family Iridaceae; genus Iris; species Iris pallida. The sequence continues at coordinate 19,394,543 of JANAVB010033820.1, forward strand.
TGTGCTAAGGGTACTAAAAAAAGAAATTGGGACCTTCTGTTTTAACCGAGATGACAATTCCTTCGAATTACGATCTTGAAGTAAATTTTTATTTTGAACAAGGCGTCTATCCGAAAGTTTTAATTCCTTCAAGTGCATCCTAAGAGGAAAAACAATTTTACATGATATTAATTATGGATATTGGCAAGTTATGTTGGAGTTAGTATGTTTTCTTATAACTTACTCTAGATAAGGTTCGACTTCATCCATATTGAACAATACATGACGGTGAGCACTTTATAGCTGTTGTTTATCCAATGTCATTATTGTTCCTTTTGAAACAAACCAAAAAACAAACCAAAAATAAAAACAAATTATAAACGAAAAAGGAATGACTTACAGAGAGATGAGAATTTTGTGAAACTTTCTTCTTCTTCAACACTTCACAAATTTAGGGTTCCTGAAACAAACCAAGAACATCAAACATAATAAAAATACGTTAGGGTTTCTGAATTGTACATAGAAAAAGAATTTCTATCAGAGAAATTTGTTTCGTTTTTCATTCATATATAATATATTTTCAAGGATGATAATCATACGCCATAGAATTAGGGTTACTGAAACAAAATGAAAAAAAAAAATCGAGAGAAGAAGATGAGTCGGTTGGTCAGTCGTCGGTCGGTCAGACGATGAGTGGGTCGGTCGATCGATCGGTCTCTAGGATTTTTGTGAGGGGAGAGAGAGACAGAGAGAAGAAGATGAAGGATTTTGTGAGGGGAGCGTTACCTTTAGGGTTTCCTGAGGAAGAGCGGTTTCGTGACAGAGAGAAGGAAGGGGGAAAGTTTAGGAATTTTTGTGGAGGGTTTTCGTGGAGGGTTTTCGTGAAGGAGGACTGCGCTGTTTGGCCGATTTTGGGGAGTTGAAGGGTTGGGGAGAATACATTAAGGTTTCTTCAAACATAAAATATAGCATTTTGTTGTGGACGGTAGCGATTTAATTTCTGAATATCTAACGGACGGGAACGTCGATATTGAGAACGCTATAAATTATAAAGCAAAACTGGATCGCTCTATAGCAGTCACAACATGATATAACTTAATTTTTTTAAAATAAAAAAAAACTGTGTTGCTTCTCCCATGATTGGAATAGTAGATAGTTCAATTGTGAGCATTCGATTAACCGAACAGAATTACCAAATACCAAATTCGACCGAAAATCGAATAACAAAAATTGAAACAAACCGAAATATCCCATATCGAACCAAACCGAACGGAATAAATTTGTTCGAATTTCAGTTTATTTGTTTAACCAATATTTCAGTATATTTATAATTTTTTTTGTCAATATATAGTTACTAAATATACAAAGATATATTTCGTATATATATTACTAAATTTTTTTTTTGGTTTACCAGGGGAGAGGAATTTTATATAAAATTTCTGAAAGGTTAGTTTGATTTGAAGAGTATTCTGCAGACTCCTTGGCATAAATTTTTTTTTACGGTAACGATTTAATCCCATTACGACGTTGTAACTTATATAGCATCCAAAAGGTGATATAGTCTTTATTTTAATCATGTAAAATATATAGAATACGATGCTGCTCCTAATCGAACTGGATACCTTACTTTGACATACGGACATAGCAACATAAGCAGCGTCCAGAAAAAAATATACCTTTAACAGCGTTCATAATACGCTATATAAAGTTCTGTTAACAGCAAAATAGCAGGGAGACATAAACGCTATAGATAAACTGCTATTGTATGAACTTTTAATAGCATGCACTTCACAATGAACGCTATGGATGATGATATTATAATAGCAGGGAGGCTCGAACGCTATAGATAAATATTCTATAGATAAACTGCTATTGTACGTTCTTTTAATAGCACTGCGGAATAAACGCTATTGATGATGACATTCTATAGCAGGGAGGCTTGAACGCTATAGATAAACTGCTATTGTATGTCCTATTTGTTGTAGTGACGGAAGCTGACCGGAGAGATGGTGAGTCTATGTCTCGAGCTAATCGTTGTCGCTGCAGGAACGACGAGTGCAACTCTGGAGTGGATAATGGCGGGCATCGTAACGCATCGAGAGGTGCAGAAGAAGCTGATGGAAGAGATCGAGAGCGTGGCGGGAGAGGAGGAGGAGGAAGTAAAGGAGGAGGACCTGCCTAAAACGCCCTACCTAAGGGCGGCCATCTTGGAAGGGCTACGGAGGTACCCCTTGAGCCATTTTGGGGCGCCCCACGAGATGACGAAGGAGGTCGAGCTCGAGAAGTATGTTATACCAAGGACGCACTGGTTCTTTTCATGCTAGCGGAGATGGGTTCGGACAAGAAGGTGTGGGAGGAGCCGGTGGAGTTCAGGACGGAGAGGTTCATGCCGGGCAGGACGGGGGAAGGGATCGACATAACGGGGAGCCGAGAGATCAAGATGATGCCGTACGGAGCGGGGAGGAGGATTTGTCCTGGGCTCGGGTCGGCCATGCTTCACCTGCAGTACTTCGTCGTCAACTTGGTGAGAGAATTCGAATGGGAGGTCGAGGACGGAGGAGCGGTCGACTTGTCCGCGAAGTGCGGAAATATTTTGGCCATGAAGAATCCCCTGCGGGCTAAGATTACCACGAGGAGGAGCAGGGCTTAGGGCGTTTCGTTAGTTGACAAAATGTGGGTTTGGACTTTGGAGAAGGAACCTAAATAATGTGTTTGAATTGAGATGGTTTTCTTCTGAAGTTGCCAATTTTGTTATACAAAAATGTACCATATTATCCATAACATGTCAACGAAGTGGCAACAATTTTAGTATTAGAAAATTTTGCAAATAAGATATTTTATTATAAATTTTAAAAATAAAATGAGTAATTTGCAAAAAAAATATGTTATCTGTAACATCAAAATAGTTATCAGTATCCATAACATGTCAATGAAGTGCTTTGTCTATGTTCCTAGAAAAGTCAATGGGTTGCTTATACATTAGCTACTCATTCTCATCCAGTTACTTGTTTATATCAAGTTGCTCTACCATGTTACAGACCATATATCACCTTAGATATGGAAAACAATTGCTCTACTGATCTATAAAGTTAATTTTATTTGTAAAAAATAAATAAAAAATAACACTTTTCGAAACAAAAACTTCTAAATGGATAACAAACTTTTTTGAGAAAATTATGTAACAACACCATAAATAAGGGACTTGTATTAAAAGAAAAGAAAAAAACTAACTTATTCTTTGTGAATGAAGGGTTGGATTTGACAAACCATCACCAAAAGACTAACAAACGCGGGACAACATCCAGAAAAAATAAGATGGTATGAAACTTATGAATTCAAATGCTTGAAAAAAATGGTGCAAAAGCTTTTAAAGATGTACACGCGAATAACTAACTACTATAAATTTATCAAAAATAATTTTAATAAAAATAAAAATAATTGAATTATAATTAATGGAAATACCGATTTTTTGAATGGCATGTGGATATCGTTGCATTTTGATGTTTAACTTTTGTTCTCGAACTCACTCTAGAATTTTGTCATCACATATTTTTCTCAATTCCTTATACATTGTCGTCACGTCATCATTATGGCATGGAAGATGATATTATCCAAAAATTTGGGTGATGAATAGCATTTTGAGGCCTTAAAAGAGTTTGTCTTGTTATGTGTTGAGATCGAGTGGGTTTAGTCATTAGTGATCCGGTCTTACCATTCAAATTTTAAGACAATGTCTAATGTGTGTATATATTTCAATATTTAAGCTATCATTTATTTACTTATATATATGATGCTTTGTCTATGTTCCTAGAAAAGTCAATGGAGTTGCTCATACACTAGCTACTCATTCTCTCCTCTCTAATATTATTATTCCAGTTGTTTATATCAAGTTGCTGATCCACCATGTATTTCAGACCATATCATCTTAGGTATGGGAAACAATTGCTCTACTGATCTATAAAGTTAATTTTATTTGTAAAAAAATAAAAAATAACACTTTTCAAAACAAAAACTTCTAAATAAGCAACAAACTTTTTTGAGAAAATTATGTAAAACACCATAAATAAGGGACTTGTATTAAAAGGAAAAAAACACTAACTTATTCTTTGTGAAGGTAGGGTTGGATTTGACAAACCATCATCAAAAGTACTAACGCGCGACAACACCCTGAAAAAATAAGATGGTATGAAACTTAGGAATTCAAATGCTTGGAAAAAAAAATTGTGCAAAAGCTTTTGAAGATGTACAAATAACTAACTACTATCAATTTATCACAAATAATTTTAATAAAAAATAAAATAATAATAATTGAAGCATAAATAATGGAAATATCAATTTTTGAATGGCATGTGGATGACGTTGCATTTCGAAGTTTAACTTTTGTTCTCGAGACTCGCTCTAGAATTTTGTCATCACATATTTTTCTCAATTCCTTTTACAATATATATATATATATATATATATATATATATATATATATATATATATATATATATATATATATATATATATATATTATTTAAAGGATTCTTGATAATTGAGTGACTTTAGCATGTTCCTGAAATTAATATAAGAACTGTTAGGTCAAGCCTATTTAGAACTTTTGTGTAACAGTAGTCTGTACCAAAAGCTAATTTAAAATTTTAGTGATTAGTTAAAATCAATGCTAGTGAACTCATGTTTAAGCTCTGCTAAGCATAGCTACCCATGTGATCCTTTAAATGGTACTTTGTAGTAGTCACTCCAGAATGATACTGTAGGTATGTTTAATATTTTATGTGTACTTTTCTAAATGAGAATAGGGGCTCTGATGCAACATTAGGAATATTACTTACATATATATAGCTAGAGTATGTGTGCTAGTTAGTTAGCATTATTTTCGATATAGTTAGCTTATTGATAATGGATAATTAGCTAGTTTTAACTAATGTCATTAATTAGAACCTAATCAACTTGTACCAAATCAGGTGGACTTACAGACATTCTTTCTACTACCGATCTTCCTGAACAAGGCAAGTACTTCTATGATTTTGATTCATTTACTTCATGTCATGTTCTTTTCATATTGTACACATTGCTACACGATATGGCCTTGTACTCTGGGTCATGTTCTTTACTTGTACATTGGGGAGGAAAAATACTACAGATATGTGACCAAAGCTCAACCTAGGATTCATGTTAGGTCTCACATCGTGCACGTGGGATTATAAGTTGTACCATTACTTGTGCTTTCATGTACTTACCCCAGCCGGTCACATATTCTACTATGTATTTCAAAATAGTACACATGTCAAGATTACTTGTTATATATTCATGTTCAGGTTCAGATTATGCATTTACTTTTCATGTAACTCATCACGTTGTACTTGTTTCATTATCGTAGATTGTACTTTGCTCCGCTCCTGACTGGATATGTTGCAGGTGAGCTAGAGGCCATATGTGATACCTATTATGGACAGAAGTCCAGGGCCATAGCTGAGCAGGATGACACAACTCAGGACTTAGAGGCCGAGGAGGCTTAGACTAGTTTCTTTTTAGCAGACTTTATTTCTTGTTGTATTGGGATTGTGGTTGGACTTCACCTTATATTTTGTACTCGGATCTGTTTCAGGTATTACTTTAGATGATGTGATGTAATAATGGCTAGAACATATGATGGTGTACTATGATATATGCTGGGACGTTTAGATGATGTGATGTATTACTTTTATATTGTCTCTTGAGTTTTTTTTGACTTAGTACAGCTTACTTCGTTGTGTCTACCAACAAAGTCTGGACGTATCCGATTATTCAGAAACGAATCGAAACTAATTTACATTCCTGATGGATAAAAGGATGAAATGACAAAAATAATCTAAATATAACATAAAATTCAAATTAGTTCTCCATCATTTTGTATCCATTAAAAAATTGTGCTCGGAAGCATTTGAAGATTTGTGCATTAGTATCAATTTATTACAAATAACTTTAACGCAAAAAATAGCAATCGAGTTGTTACTGATAAATATATCCGATTTTGGAATCACTTGTGGGTGGTGTCGGATCTCGATGTTGAATTTTTGTTCTCGGGATCTATCTAGGCAGGGACGTCGAAAGTAGAGAAGAAGAAAATGGATTTGTTATGGAGACCCAACTAGGCGGCGACATCGAAAGTAGAGAAGAAAAAATAATAGATCAACTCTAAAATTTTGACATTGTACCATACAAACTCAAAAGTATACAATGGACTGTCTCGACCTGCTAGCCACTAGTAGAAGAAAGCTTTAACATTTATATTTAAAATAACTAAAATATAACATAAAATACACACCAATTCCTAGTCACTAACTCTACACACTAATAACAATTATAAACAACAAAACTTTGATCTTGTTGCCCCAGGTTGACAAGTGGGAGACAGACATAAGATACGCCCTCCATACCAAATAAACAATTGTAAATTGTAATCAAGCTGCCCAATTATGAGCAAAAACCCAAAGATCTTTATTTCAATTGTAGGTAGAAAATGAGGTTTTCTTTCCTTTTTCTTTTTCTTTAATTTTTCTTTTTCTCTTTCTTCCGCCTCAAATGTTGATTTCCATAACACTTGCATACGTCTGGACTGCAAATAGTGTCCAAACGCAACCTAACTGCAATTCTAAGCCGGCCCCTTATTGATGGTCGTGTTTTAAAAGAACTGGCACCTGAATTAAATTACAGCAGTACTAAGTTGCTCGTACGGTCCTGATCCGTGAGCCGCGTGTCACCTGTCCATTGGAGGGGGGGGGGGGGGGAGAGGGCGGGGGAGGTACGGGAGTCGCAGGCATGGACCCGTTGTGTACAGGGAGGACAATGAGAGAGTGACACGTCGGCGTGCGGTCACGCACGATCACCCTCCAGTGGACAAAATATAATTTTTTTTCTTTTCTTAAATTAATAGTCGAAGTTGACCAATATTTGACTTCTTTTTTTGGGAGTGTCGGCTATTGCGAGAAGACCAATATATATACATTTTTTTTTTGACGTCGGAGTGCCGGCTATTGTAGAGATGTGTTTATTCCATCCACTCTTTGGTTGGAGCTCATAAACATTTTAGTTTCATAAAAGAAAGAGGTAGCAAGAGGGTTTAGATTTTTCAGCAAGAAGTTTGAGAAAGCAATTTTTTTTTTTTCCTAAAAGGACCCGCCTTTTGATGCGACGGTAAATTTTACTGTTTTATCACCAGGGCCGGCCCTGGGGCCGTGCCAATAGTGCGGCCGCACAGGGCCTCCAATTTTTTGGGGGCCTCAAAAAAAAATTAGGATTAGTTTTGTAATTTTGTATTTCAAGTTATTCATTTTCTTTCTCAATTCCTACTCTACAAGACCTCCAATTCTTGGATCCCTATTCTCTATTGACTCTAAGATTCATATTTATAATCATAGAAAAAAAATTAGGATTTCTTAAAGATATTGCTCTAACCGGTGTGTTAATTGCTATTTTGTTTCTAAAGATCCCTCAATTGTTAGATGAATTTATTTTCTACAATAATGATCAAATTTTTTTTATATATATAATTTAAGAATTTGGATGTGCAGGCATATTTATTTAAGAAATAATGATGTCGAAGACCGGAGCTCTTGGTCTTGTATCAGGTTACTCAGGTCCATAGTCGGTCATATGATTTACGGGACCTATGACAAAATTTAAAATTTGGGCCATTGTTCTCACATAAATTAAAAAAAATAGCACTTTTACAAGCAAAATCATCTATTAAACTATCAAAATCATCAATCAAACTATCATATTTTTTTCCGATTGGAGCACTGGCTTTTTTATTGCTTCCAGATTGGGTCTTTGTTTTTTTTTTCTTTTTTGATATACCTAGTCTATTGTAAAATTACGGGACTTCCAAAATTGGGGGCCCATGACGGTCGTCCACCTCGTCTGTGCCCTGGGCTGGCCCTGCTTAGGTCTTGGAGGCTCTAAATTGTGTGATTACATATTACTTCTCATTTGGGTATTGATCGTTATTCATTTTATTATATGTTTTCATCAACAGAAAAATTTGACGCCAGATTTAGACAATTTAACGGTCAGTACGTCTTCTATCTAAAACAACTTTATTATACTATATAATGTGTTTGAATATAGATAATTTGAGCTTTAATTATTTTGTTAGTAACTACCTATAGATTCAGTTATAATATACAATCAAGTGCATCTCCAGAGATTTTGATAAAGACGTATAATAATATATTTAAAAATATGAATAAATAAATTTAGGCCACATTTTAAAATTCGCACAGGGCCTCTAGTTATTAAGGACCGGCCCTGTTTATCACAAAGGATACAAGTTCGAATCCAAAAACTTATATATATATATATATATATATATATATATATATATATATATATATATATATATATATATATAAAGTACATCTTGATTTTTTCCAGACTTCGCCATCGTAGTAAAAATGTTGAATAAAACCTAAGAAGTTATTCGGGTCTTCGGATCTAACAATGTATGACAAATTATTACCTATCACTTTTAACTTAATGCCTTTGTCCAAATGCACTGGGATTGTACTTTTTGTTGCATTGCAAAATGAGAACATTTCCACCCCCTATCTAGAAATATCACATACTACTAAGAAATGGTAAATTTTCAAGTGTAAAAATATTTGGATCATGTACTATTGTCTAATCTGTATAACTTGATTTTGTTTTTGTTTTTTAATAAATGAATGTTGTACTGTCAAATTATATATCGTACTCTCTAGCTTTAAAAATGTTATTTATTAGGGCACATTAAAAGTTGATCAGGACTAGCCAGGATTGGAGCTAGCCAATGTTTGAGAAAAATTTACTGGGGCTATCCAAATTTTCTACTCATGGGGATGTCCAAACCCCACCCCCCCAAAGCCCAAATTTCACTCTCATTTCTAAATTTTACTCTCTTCCAAATTCCTAGCTTTCTTCTTCTTCTTCTTCACCATTTCCATTCTCACATCTCCATCAAAATCCTAGTTTTCTTCTCATCATCTTCTTCTTCTCCACCATTTCCATCATCACCATCTCCATCAAAATCCTAGTTTCCTTCTCATTCCCAATTTGCACCAAAAAAATTAAATAAACCCTAAAATTCATGGAAATAAAGCTTAAATACTTCATTCCTCACAAAGAATGCATGAAAATAAACCCTAAAATGCATATTTCACTATATTATCAAGATTGAAATAAATCCTAACATTTTTTTCATTCGGAAATTTCGACTTTAGGACTGCCAGAAATTGTGGCAGTCCTGCTGTAGAGCATGTTCCTTTCAGGACTGCCACAATTTCTGGCAGTCCTCAATACTTCTAGGACTGCCAGAAATTGTGACAATTCTGCTGTACATCGAGTCTATTTCAAGACTGCCACAATTTTTGGCAGTCTCAATACTTCTAGGACTGTCAGAAATTGTGACAGTCCTGATATGAACCCAATTCTTCTAGAACTAGGGTTTCTCCATAGTTTTCTTCTACAACTAGAATTTTATGCATAATTCTTCTATGAATAAATAAAAATTGGTTAATAGACTAATAGATTAATAGATTTGATAGATTTGATAACCCAATTTCTTCTACAACTCGGGTTTCATCCATAATGCCCAAACAAGAAGAAGAAAAATAAACTAGGGTTTGGAAAACGAGATCTGAAAAATTAGAAGAGAGCAAAAATCAAATAAACTAGGTTTGAAAAAATTGATGTTCTTCTTGTTGTTGTTGTTATTGTTGTACTTCTTCTTCTTCTTCTTCTTCTTGTGACGAAAGAGAGGAGAGCAAAAAAAAAAAAAAAAGTTGACTTATATACTCACATGATGGCTAGTCCTGAGTAATTTTTTCAATGGCAAACTTGTAAATAAATTAAAGTTTACTTTTGGCTAGCCCTGATCAACTTTTGATGTGCCCTTATAAATAGCTCTTTAAATATTAAGGAAAGAAAGGTTAGTTTGGAATGAAACTATTTTTTTAATTGTCTTCATCAAAAACTACTTATATAGATAATAATTTTTAGTTTAATAATCATATATATTTTATATGGGTGCGGCTATTCGCACCCCATGAATTACTTAGTACATTCCAAAATAAATTTTTTCTTCCTATCCTACTCCTCCCTCTCCACATGAGCAGCTGCTTAGCACGCCCACGCCCCCCCCCCCCCCCCCCCCCCGCTCCCTCCTCCCGACGCCCCTCCGCCCCTCCTCCGCCTCCGCATCCCCCTCCTCCTCCACCCGACCCTTCTGCTCCCCTCTGTCAACCCTCATCTTTCTCCTCCTCCTCCTCCTCCTCCTTCTTCCGCCGACCCTCCTCCTCCACCCGACACCCCCCTACTCCCCTCCCGACCTCGGAGGAGGAGGAGGAGGGGTCAAGGGTTGGGGGAGGAAGAGGAGGGTCGGCGGAAGGGGAGCAGGAGGGTCGGGTGGAGGAGGAGGGGGGTCGGCGGGAGGAGGAGGAGGAAGATGAGGGTCGGCGGACGGAGGGAGCGGGAGGGAGGGGGGGGGGGGGGGGTGTGCTAAGCAAGCTGTTCATGGAATGAGGGTAGGATAGGAAAAAAAAAAAATGAGATGTGATAAGCAACTCATGGAGTGCGGATAGCCGCACCCATTTTATATATCTTTATTAAACATACTTTACTTTTACGGAAGAAAAAAAAAATCAGTTCTAGTCAATATTAAATACTGATTTTGTGCATGATTATCAGATGCCATATAAGAGCATCTCCAACCCTATTGTGAGTTTGAAAAAATGGTTGCCACATAGGAATAACAACCATTTTTTCCAAAAGTACTTCTCCAATGCAAATGTGAAATTAAGTGTGGAGTTGACATGGCAATGACATGGCAAAGACAATGTGAAGTTGGTTGTCTAGATCTAGACAATGCACTTCACAATGTCTTTATGTCCACATCATCATTTGTGAATAAAAATATTTATAAAAAGAAGTAGAAGAGTAAAAGTTGTCTTGGAAGTTGTAAACATTATTTGTATTGTCTTCTCAATACTTTTGCATTGGAGATGACTTTTTAAACCCATTGTCATTTGTGAATATAACCTTGCCACCTATACAAGACATTGTCTTGTCCCTCATGCCACATAGGATTCACAACACAAAATAAGACAATAGGGTTGGAGATGCTCTAAATAAAATAGATCACCATCAAATGATTTGGATTCCACTGTTCGAAATGTTGCCACTTGCCACTATGATTCTGTTTCTAGTCTTAGGTTTTTTCAAAAATCTAATTTGGAATTGACAGAATTAGCCTTTCCATTTGGTTGAGGGACTTGCACGTTTTGACCATGTAAATTTTGATCTAAAATAACAGGACCCATTCTCACCTGGTTCCAACCGAATAGATGCCTACAACAAACCTTAAAATCCTTCACTAGCGTTGGCATGACGGCTTGTTGGACCAGGTCCTGATCCTGGTCTATCAAATCTTAGACCGGGTCCAATTGTAGAATTAGTAGACCTGGAACCAATCCGGAGTATGAGCCGATTTCATTCAAACGGACCCAGTGAACATGTAGGGTGTTTGAGTTGTATTTTAATTTTTATATCCAGTTGTGTATTCAAGTTTGGTGGCGACATAAAATTTCCTTTTAGGAACATATGAGCTCAAGTCAATATTATATCTTATGTGTCGACTTCTGTCAAGTCACCTTGTTATGTAATAAATTGGTGTCATAGCTCAAAAACTAGTATTATAATATTCCAATGTTACAAGTCAGACTAATTGAGCACAACAGTTCCTTGAAGATAAATTTTACTGAGACGTACACGATACGTATAATCAGAATCAACTCGACTTTTCCTACTTGACTCCTCCTAAGTTGGAAAAATTATACGGTTTGCCTCCTAAGGTGGAGTAGGTCATCTGATTTGCACCTAGTAGTGGTACGGTCTGAAAATGTGCGATTCGCACAAAGTAAAGTGGTGTGGTTTGGTGACCGTTCAACTTAAGTTCGTGTTTGAAGATCGATATGACAATATATGTTAGATCTTATGTTGCTCGACATTAACTAGAGATGAATTAAGGTGAAAATTACCTGATTGTATCGTACAACTTTTAAGTTATATCATACCTCGTAAATCAACTCACTCACGTGGAAAATATATATCGAACTCGAGTGGCTCTTGTGGTTACTGAGAGGTATAAGATCCTGATTGGGTAACGGAAGAGCAGTGGATCGAGCCACGGGGACGTATTATTACTTCCACTTATTTGGTAGGAGTTGTCCCATAGTATACAATGTAGCGTGCACAAAATCTCGTGCGTATCGCCAGACATCTCAAAATAATATGAAAAATGTTATATATTCCGGTCCGGCCCGGCCGGGCCCGGCCCGGCCCAACCTCTCAAGTCTGAGTGGTAGCCAAGTCGGCTTAATTGCAAGGAGCGGTCTTCCCTCCTCTTGTGTTTAAATACTCTACAACATTGTACTCAACCTCCATGGCACTCATATCGTGACCTCTTCCTCTTCTTCCCAAGACATCACAAACATTCCTTGCTACTAACTCCCTCCAAGGAATGTCCCCGCGGATGACCGACCACCACCGGAGCCCCTCCGCCGCCACCATGACCTTCCTCGGACGATCGGTCCTCAGCCTCCGCCGCAACCAAGTCGTCTCATGGACAACTACCACGAAGAGGAGCTCCAAGACCTCGACCTCTTCCAATCCTACGTCGCCGACCGCCTGCTCTCCCTGCTAGTCCCGCCGCAGGCGGAAAAGCCGTCGGCCGACCGCGACCCACACGACGTCCTTCTCGTTCCTGCAGAGGCTCCTAGATGTCTTCGTCTCCTGCGAGGACGAGTTCAAGAACCTGCTGGCTCGCAACCCAGGCCCGTTCGCCAAGCCCCCCGTCGACCGCCTCCTAGCCGACCTCCTCGACCGTGCCGTAAAGTCCCTCGACATATGCAAGGCCGTCAGGCAGAGCCTCCAGTCCCTCCGCCACTGGAACCGCAACGCAGACATCGCAGCGTCCGCCGCGATACCGGCCCACGCGCAGTCGCCGGGACTACTGCCGAGCGAGGGCCATCTCAGGCGCGCCAAGAAGGCGCTCGCCAACCTCCTCGCCTTCTCCGAAGCCGGCAACCCGGTCCTCCAGGAGCCGAGCGCCGGCAGGAAGCCGGAGAGGGCGTGGTCGTTCCGGTGCAAGGCTGCCAGTGCCAGGGGGGAGAGCAGCCTGCCGCACTCGTACTCGAAGAGCTGGTCCGGCCCGAAGCAGGTGCAGGCCATGTCGGCCGGCCTCGCCGCGCCCCGCGTCGGGGACGCGGGCGGCGGGTTCGCGGTGGCGGTGTACACCATGAGCTCGGTGCTCGTGTTCGCGATGTGGGCGCTCCTAGCTGCCTTCCCCTGCCAGGAGAGGGGTGCCGGTTCGGTGTCGATGATGCCGGTGGTGACACCGCCGAAGCAGCTGGCGTGGGCCGCGGCGATGTGCAGCCTCCAGGAGAGGATCGCGGAGGAGGTGAGACGGAGAGGGAGGAGGGAGGGGATACTGACGGAGTTCCTGAGGGTGGAGAAGTGCGGGAGAGAGCTGATGGAGTTGGCGGCGGGGGAGGAGGGGGGACGGAGGCGGTGGTGGCGAAGGCGAGGGAGCTGGCGAAGGCGAGCGGGAGGCTGGGCGAAGGGTTGGGGCCATTCGAGAGGAAGGTGAGGGAGGTGTTCCATAGGGTTGCGGACAGCAGGGGGAGGTGATGAAATTTCTGGAGCAGAGCACTACGTCTGCACCTCCTTTCCTTGTTCTCTAAAGAAGATGATATTTTGTCCGCAGTTTATAATTGCGGACGTGACCGTCAGCCGATGTGGCAGTTATCCATTAGCCTTCCCTGCTATCTCTGGATCACATCCGAACCAGGGGCCTATGACAAGCCGTTAGGTCGGCCGGCGGTCACGTCAAGATTACAAACCACGGATAACAGCTCCGGTTCTCTAAACATGAAGGAAATTATTGTTTGGCTAGTATGATTGTGGTGTTTGTTACTTTGTGATCAATCACTCGTTCCTTGACTTGGAAACTTTGCAATGGCGATTGTTGCTGATAGATTGCTTAGAGACTTAGAATTGTTCGACAATGATGACACGTTGTGCATCAATGTTCTTTGAGAAATTAATTATTTTTGCCGTCTTATATATACTTCCTATGATATCATGTTGGAAGCATATATACGAGCGTAGTGTCCATAATGTTCTTTGAAAAATTAGTTAATTATTTTTGCCATCTTATATATTATTATCATGTTGGAAGCATACTAGCGATTGAGAATTATAGCATGTTGATCTCTCTTTAAATCATGTATTTCCGTCATCAGTGTGTGCATACCACGACGGTGACACAAACTTATGTATTAAAAAAAAATCTTTTTTTTTTCCGCTTCTTAATTTTGGCTTCTCCATCTTCCTTCCGAAATTCCTAAACTCCAAAGTCCTAAGTAAAATAATATATTCTCCAACTTTAAATCCTAATACTTAGATCACCGGCAGTGAATTTTCGACAAACCTGGTCATGTGTTTTTCAAAGTTTTCTGACCAAATTTTTTAGACTTGTGGTCTTTCTCCAACGGAAATGGCTCCCAAAATCGAGCAAGTGGTTATAAAAAACCAATCCGATAAACTATTAGGCTCATCGAATCCATGATAAAACATTTGGGAAACTCCCAAAGAACCCAAGGTTGTTTTCTTCACTTTCTTCTTTCAATTACAAACAATGCCAGAAACCCGCAACAGGATGAGCCGTCTGTCTGAATTTTGGGAGTCCTATAGTGCACTAGGATTGTCAAAATTTTGACACTCTTAAAGACAAAAATCTCTATAATGAGGTGCCAAAACTGGCAATCCTAGTGTATTAAAGAACTGTCAAAATTTTGGTAGTTCACGGACAAGGAGTTGTATCTTTCGAACTTCTAAAATTTTGGCAATCCATAGAAAGATATTTACGGACTTAGGACATCCAAAACTTTGACAGTCCATAGAAAGAATGCTATGTATTTAAGCACTACCAAAATAAGTCATATCAGCGACGTAATTAGCGACGCCAACTTAAAATGTCGCCAATATTTTGGTTTTAGCGACGCCAAATTTAAGCGTCACAATACGTCGCTGGTAGCGACATACAGCGACATATCACTACACAAAATGCACTCATTTAGCGACGGATTATTAGCGACGGACTTATTCCGTCGGTATTAGCGACGGTTTCGTGGCCGCTCAGCGACTGCTTACCGACTACAATCCTTTGTCATTTTTATTTTAATTTTAGGGGGAGGAAAGGTCGCACATCCGTCGCTAGAGTGTCGGTGTTTAGCGACGGAGTTTTAGTCGTCGCTACACAGTCGATTATTTTGGCGAAAATTGTGTAAAAAATTGGCGGGTCATATTTTCGACGCCTTAGCGACGGATGTGCAGTCGACACTTATCCAAAAAGGCGACCGATTGGCGACGGTGTTTTACCAGTCGCTCGTCCGTCGCTAAATAAACGTTCCAAACTTTAAATGGAACGGCGGGGGGAACTTTTCGCATTCCCCCCAAATTCACTCTCTCTCCTCTCTCTCTCGTCGTCGGCCGGTTCGGTGTCGGCGTCGGTGTCGTTCGTCGGCGTCGGTGTCGCGTCGTCTCTCCTCTCTCTCTCGAAGGTAACCCCCCCTCTCTCTCTCTATCTCTCTCTCTCGGTTATAGGGTCTGTCCGTCGCGATTGGGGCTGGGCCGTCCGTGGCTGGCGGCTGGCTTGGGTCGGGGGCTGGGCGGTGGCTTGGGGCGGAGGCGTCGGGGTCTGGGAGGCGGGCTTGGGGTTGGGGCGTCGGGGGCTGGGCGGGGGCGTCGGGGTCTGGGAGGCTGGCTTGGGGTTGGGGCGTCGGGGGCTGGGCGGCTGGCTTGGGTCGAGGTCTGGGCGGTGGGCTTGGGGCGGGGGCGTCGGGGTCTGGGAGGCGGGTGGGCTTGGGGCGACGGGCTGGGCGGTGGGCTTGGGGTTGGGGCGTCGGGGGCTGGGCGGCTGGCTTGGTCGGGGGCTGGGCGGCTGGCTTGGGGCGGGGCGTCGGGGGCTGGGCGGCTGGCTTAGGGTGGGGGCGTCGGGGCTGGGCGGCTGGCTTGGGTTGGGGCTGGACGGCTGGCTTGGGGGCGGCGTCGGGGGCTGGGCGGCTGGCTTGGGTTGGGGGCTGGGCGGCTGGCTTGGGTTGGGGCTGGGCGGCTGGCTTGGGGCGGCGGCGTCGGGGGCTGGGCGGCTGGCTTGGGGCGGATGCGTCGGGACTATTTGCAACCGACGCACACCCATAAGCACTCTTCATATATATGCAACCGAACTACTGGGCGGCGGGCTTGGGGCGGCGGGCTTTGGTCGGGGGCGGCGGGTGGCTTTGCTTCTCAAATTCATCTGAGTTTATATATTGGCTAAATAATGTGTTATCCATATTGGGTGTTCCATTAGTTTGGTGGTGTTTGGATTAGTAAATATGAATATATGGGGTTTGGATTCATGGTGTATATGTTCACTGTCTCAAGGACAGTGCGAGTTCTATCAGTTGTGTGCTTCTGTATAGATGTATATATCTATACATCTAGCTGTGATATACATATGTGTATGTGACAATCTCAGTTCGACGGACTAGTTACCGGTTAGCGACGGATATTTCCAGCTCCATTAATTGCATTAATCTACGGTACGACATGGTGACGGATATTCCCTGCAGCCATTCGACTGGCGAGGCAGAAACTATGTTGCCGTAGATAAAGTTGCCTGTCCTCCGACCCTCATCCCTCGGCAATGATGATACGACGACCTATCACTATATCTTATATAGTAGTAGATGATATCTTAGTATTACATTAGTGAGTTCATCTTGATTCTGTTACGTACGTCCTTCAGATACTAGATACGATAAGGTTAACATATACTACATGATATGTATACAGAATATAGATGATTCACACTAATGTATGCTAGAATGAATCTTGGGTTGTGTTCTGAGCCATCCGTTCTCACACTGAAAACACATAGGGATTAGAAGTGTGAGAGCGCCAGAGAGAGTGAGAGCGCCGGAGGGAGGGGAGGAGGAGAGAGTAAAATGGTACGACATGGTGAAGTAGTACTGTATTTTGGCTCCAGTTCCAGCTCCATTTGATCTACGGTACGACATGGTGATCAGGACATAGTACCTGCAGCCGTTCGACTGGCGAGGCAGAAACTATGTAGCCGTAGATAAAGTTGACTGTCTTTCGACCCTCATCCCTCGGCAATGATGATACGACAACCTATCACTATATCTTATATAGTAGTAGATGATGTCTTAGTATTACATTATGTGAGTTCATCTTGATTCTGTTACGTACGTCCTTCAGATACTAGATACGATAAGAACATATACTACACCATATGTACAGAACATAGATGATTCACACTAATGTATGCTTGAATGAATCTTGGGTTGTCTTCTGAGCCATCCGTTCTCACACTTGGCAAAAAATCGAATTTTTTATACTTTATCGGCTTTCGAAAATGTACTCAAATTACATGATGGTTCCTTTAGTTAGCTTGCTTCTGTTACAATTATATTATTTGTGACTATCGATCTTACCAGATGGCACCCATGACTCGAGGAGCGGCACGTCGTTTGAGGAAAACAGTGAATGCTGAGGTGGCTCCTCCTACAGTTAAGGAGGAAGTGGCACCGGTTGCTAGTGAGACCGGGAGTTCTATTCATCCAGCACCGGTAGCTAGTGAGACCGAGAGGACTCTTCATGCAGTCCTTGCAAGGGACGACAGCTCTCATCGCGCCAAAAATCTCGCTTTTTCGAGGTGGTTGCGTGAACGTATCACTGAGCGTTTGTGTGAGCAGCGTGGTTCTCATTAGCTATTAGTACTTATTTGTATTGGACTATTTGTATTGGGTTGTTTTTGTATTAGACTATTTGTATTGGACTACATATTGAGTTGTTTTTGTATTAGACTATTTGTACTGTCCTCCGACCCTCATCCCTCGGCAATGATGATACGACAACCAACAAGAGAGAATACTAGATCCATCTCAGTATGACGTATACTCTGATAGATCACAATTACAAGAATGATATCAGTAGTGGGATTCAGTGCTGGAGGAGATATTATCAGAGAATACGTCCTACTCAGATGGGTCTTCCACCGTTACTAATTTTTTCTGACAGCATAGTAGATGTGCTCCGTCAACAGATTCTTGCTCCGAGCCAAAACTTTGTCCCGGAGCTCAAGTGGACATCCTTCGTGTAGAGCTCGAGTGAGAGGTTCCTGACAGCATGGTGGTCTCATTTGTCAAAGTATCCGTGCTCATCCCACATTGGTTGTGGGACGAGCACGGATACTTTGACAAAGGAGACCACCATGCTGTCAGGAACCTCTCACTCGAGCTCTACACGAAGGATGTCCACTTGAGCTCCGGGGCAAAGTTTTGGCTTGGAGTCAGATTCTGTTGACGGAGCACATCCACCATGCTGTCAGAAACAAATAGTAAAGGTGAGAGACCCATCTGAGTAGGACGTATACTCTGATAGTATCCCCTCCAGCACTCAATCCCACTACTGATATCATTCTTGTAAAGGTGATCTCTCAGAGTATACGTCCTACTCAGATGGATCTCTCAGAGTATCCTCTCCGGTTGGTTGTGTTCTGAGCCATCCGTTCTTACAGAGGGTCCTATTTTGAATTCTATATTTGTATTTTGGTTTCTGTATTTTGTATTTTGGTTTCTGTATTTTGGCTCCAGCTCCATTTGCATTAATCTACGGTACGACATGGTGATCAGGACATAGTCCCTGCAGCCATTCGTATGTACATATTTGGTCTATGTGATTCTTGGATAATTGGTGTGCATTATATATGGTTTGGTTTATGCATATTTTTGTGAACAGGAAAAGTGTTGCACCATATGTACAGAACATAGATGATTCACACTAATGGTGATCAGGACATAGTCCCCTGCAGCCATTCGACTGACGAGGCAGAAACTATGCAAGTAGCCTTAGATAAAGTTGACTGTCCTCCGACCCTCATCCCTCGGCAATGATGATACGACAACCTATCACTATATCTTATATAGTAGTAGATGATGTCTTAGTATTACATTAGTGAGTTCATCTTGATTCTGTTACGTCCTTCATATACTAGATACGATAAGAACATATACTACACCATATGTACAGAACATAGATGATTCACACTATTGTATGCTAGAATGAATCTTGGCTTTTGTTCTGAGCCGTCCGTTCTGATCAAGCATCTTCCTTCTCCTCTCCTCCACCATGGCTCTGAACAAATCTGCTCCTCCCTCTACTTCCCTTCTTCTTATTTGACTCTCTCCAACATATGACATCCACCTCAAGTGTAGAGTCGGGGGAGAAGTGGACAGGAAGAGGAGGGAAAGCAGCACAGCCGGCGGCATGACCCGGAGGAAGTACAGAGGTTTTCTTCAACAGCCGTAGGAGAACTATAAGGATATATCTTTTTAGCGACATGTCATCTTGTCAAAGACCCTTCATGTGAATATCATGTTACCGCAGTGTCGGAAGACTAACATGTCATAAGTTTTTAAGCCGTGTGATATAATCTTCCCAACTCTTTCCTCCTCTGTAGTAATCTTGCATTATTACATAGCAGGAAAGAGTTTTGAGGATTATGTCAAAACACGGCTTAGAATCTCGCTTGACATGTTAGTCTTCCGACACCGCGGTAACATGATTGTCACATTAAGGGTCTTTGACAATGTGATATGTCGCTAAAAAGATATATCCTTATAGTTCTCCTACGGCTGTTGAAGAAAACCTCTGTACTTCCTCCGGGTCATGTCGCCGGCTGTGCTGCTTCCCCCTCCTCTTTCTGCCCACTTCTTCTCCCCCGACTCTACACTTGAGCTGGATGTCATATGTTGCTGAGAGGTCAAATAAGAAGAAGAAAGTAGAGGGAGGAGCAGATTTGTTCAGAGCCATGGTGGAGGAGAGGAGAAGGAAGATGCTTGATCAGAACGGATGAATCAGAACACAAGCCAAGATTTATTCTAGCATACATTAGTGTCATCTATGTTCTGTACATATGGTGTAGTATATGTTCTTATCGTATCTAGTATCTGAAGGACGTAACAGAATCAAGATGAACTCACTAATGTATGCTAGAATGAATCTCGGATTGTGTTCTGAGCCATTCGTTCCGATACTTGGCAATTAAGCCATTCGACTGGCGAGGCAAAACTATAAGGCTACTTGCACGTTCTTCCAACTTTAAATTACAAGATTACTATATTAGGTTAAATAAATCACTAACCTCATCACGGTGAGTCTTAGTGTAGCACTCAAATGTGGGGCACCTGTAATCTATGTGAGTTCATCTTGATTCTGTTACATCTTTCAGATACTAGATACGATAAGAACATATACTACACTATATGTACAGAACGTAGATGATTCACACTAATGTATGCTAGAATGAATTTTGGGTTGTGTTCTGAGCCATTCGTTCCCATACTTGGCAATTAAGCATGTGAAATAGAACTGATTATGTTTAGTTTGTCTTACGATACAGATTTTCACATCCAAATTGAAATGGATCGTTACTTCGTTGATCGTACATGGGTGTACTATAGCGGATCAACCTCCTGGATCGTAGGTACTTATAAGTATTGACCGTATCGGATTAGTATCGATCTATCGTTTTGGTATGGGCCGTATCGGTTGGTATTGGTCTTAGCGAATTGGTATCGTCCTATCCGATATGTATCGGCCGTATAGCTAGGATTCATATTGGCCTTATCGATTTGGTATCTGTCATATCCGATAGGTATCGACCGTATTGGATTATTATATACCATTTCGGATTAGTTTCGTAGAAGGTTTAGTAACAACTGTACTTGGATTTCTCTCTTCTAGAGCTAGATTACCATTGCAAGAGAGTCACGAGAGCGTAAATGGCCAGTTACAGAACATACATACTTCCTTTTCAATCTCGCTTTTCCTGATGGAAAAGGAAGTATGTATGTTACTGTAACTGGCCAATCACGATCTGGTGATTCTCTTGCAATGGTATTCTAGCTCGAGAAGAGAGAAATCCAAGTACAGTTGTTACTAAACCTTCCATGAAACTAATCTGAAATGGTATATAATAATCCAACACGGCCGATACATATCAGATATGACCGATACCAAATCGATAAGGCCAATATGAATCCTAGCTATACGGCCGATACATGTACATATCGGATATAGGACGATACCAATTTGTTAAGGCCAATACCGATATGATACGTCCTATACCAATCCGATAGATCGATACAGGCTTGATATACTAGATACTAAGTACATCTGGCCTATACCAGCGGATCCACAAATTACTGCACGATAGGCCCAACGACTCCAGTTACATCCGGTTATTGGTGAGTACATGATTACATAGTAATTCTGTTAGTCTTGTGATACAGATTTTTACTCATGCTACCAATGTCACAACTTTTCCAGTGCTGCTCCCTCTAATGATGATGAACGCAAAAAACCAACGTCACAACTTTTATAACTTGAGTAAATTTCTTTACCCTATATGAAAATTTCTGTTGTCAGAAAGATGGCTCCTAGGACTCGTCGAGGTGGTGCTGCTAGTCGAGGAAGGGGTCGAGGCAAGAAACCCTTGGAGGTCGACACGGAGGAAGTCTCCGTCGTCAAACAAGAGCCGGTGACTGTTAAGGAGAAGGTGTTACCAAAGGTCGAGGTCAAGAAAGAACCGATGACCATCAGGGAAGAGATTGCTCCCAAACTTGAAGCTAAGGAGGAGCCACCGTCAGAGAGTAGTAGCATCGGGACCGACCCTCCTGTCCCTACAGAAGACCTCAACCAGATTGAGCCTTCGTATGCAAAGTGGCTGATAGAATGGTACATGCCTCAACACAACTATCATCCCTGGCTGTGAGAATTCATCGTCTGACTTGTGGTCATTGTTGAGGCGAAAGTCGATTTTCCTATGTGTTTTGGAATATTTGTGAAAATTTTGGAATATTTGTGTTATGATCGGTCGCCAGGATTGGATATTAGGTTACTGTAACTGGCCAACTCTTTCCTATGTGTTTTGGAATATTTGTGAAAAATTTGGAATATTTTGCAATGATCGGATTATAACGATGGATATTAGGTTACTCTTCCGGATAATTGATGTCTATTTTATATTAATTTGGTTTGGTCTATATGATTCTTGGATAATTGGTGTGCATTAAATTCGTATGTGCATTACTTGGTCTATGTGATTCTTGGATAATGTGACTGCATTATATATTTGGTCTGTGTGATTGTTGGATAATTGGTGTGCATTATATATTGGTTTGGTTTATGCATATATTTGTGAACAGGGAAAGTGCTGCAATTTTTTTCCCAAAAAACCCAGTTAGCGGCGGACTAGTGACCGTGTAGCGACGGATACTCCCAGTTTCCGACGGGTTGTCGACGGGTAATCCGTCGCTATCTGGAGTTTTTAAAATGTTTCCAGGCAGCGACGGGTTATCGACGGATTATCCGTCGGTAACGTTCTGGTGGTATAAGCTTCGACGGACTAGCGACGGAAAGGCCGTCGCCAGGGCGACTGGTAGACAGCCGCTAATCAGTCGCTCTAAATAGTGACGGCGTAGCGACGTCAAATCCGTCGACATGGTTCTGGAAATGCATGACAATTTCAGAACCATGGCGACGAATAATCAGTCAGAACTCCGTCGCTGTGGCGTCGCCGTAGCGACGGGTTAGCGACTACGATTCTGTCGCCATGGTGCTGGAAATGCCAAGCTTTTCAAGAACCTGCTCGACGGATAGTCCGTCAGGAATTCGTCGGAAAGCGGTCGTTAATTACCGATGCCGACGCATTAGCGACGGAATGATACAATCTGATACGCTGTTACGACGGGTTACCGACGAAAATGTACGTCGCTATAGCCTACACAGTTCAGTACTTAAAAGCTGAAGTGGACGACAGTCCGTCGGACATCCGTCGCTAAGGCTTCGTATTGTAACGTCGAGTATCCGTCGCTAGTCCGTCATGTGACGACAACTTAGCGACGGAAGGTTATTAGCGACGAGCTGATTGCCGACGGATGTTTTTGACCAATATCCGTCGGTACTCGGTCGCTAATTGTATTTACCGTCGTCTTAGCGACGGATGTGGCCGTCGCTAAAACGATAAATTTTGGTAGTGTATTGCGACTACCTATAGTCTAATAAAAATCAACGTCGTTGATTTGTCGGAAAACGTCGCTAGTTTTATCAGTTCAGCGACGTTTAGCGTCGCAAAGTCTATAACGTCGCCGAATATTAAACTAATACCGACGCTTTGCGACGTATTTCGGGCGTCGCTAATTTCGTCTAAATAGGGTTCCTTGGTTCCAATTTTCATTTCTTCCTCTCCCCAAATTCTTTGTTCCCGCCCCTCTTCTCCCGACCTCGACGACAGCCCGACCCCCTTCCCTCCGGCGTCGCTCATCCTCCTCCTCCACCACGAGCTCCTTCTCCTCCCTCCGGCGAGCCCCTTCTCTTCCTCCTCCTCCACCGCGAGGAGACTGAAGGTAAACCCTAACCCTAATTGAGGTGTTTTTCGTGTCCAAAATGGACACGGAGACACATTACGACCATGTGTTCACTGATACAGTGTGTTCGTGAGGTTTTGGACACTTTGTGTCCATTTGTTGGACACGTGGACACCCCCAAGCTTGCATATATATGTATTTCACCTCTGTACACTTAATCCCCTCCTCCTCCACCACCGAACTTGTCCTCCTCCTCCTCTTCCACCACCGTGAGGAGACTGAAGGTAAACCCTAACCCTAATTGAGGTGTTTTTCGTGTCCAAAATGGACACGGAGACACGTTACGACCATGTGTTCACTGATACAGTGTGTTCGTGAGGTTTTGGACATTTTATGTCTATTTGTTGGACACGTGGACACCCCCAAGCATGCATATATATGTATTTCACCTCTGTACACTTAATCCCCTACATACACTTGTGTATTTTCGTATTAATTTGGATTTGCATATTGGGTTTGGGTTTCGATATAGTGTTTGATACATTGTTTCACCTTGCAACATTCCTACACTTATTTTAGACAACAAGTATATGAACCAATTAGTCAACATCTATTTGTTGAAGTATGGTACTCCATTCTTCGTAAGTTCTAGCTATATATGTCTCAAGATCCAATACTCGAAAATCCCAAGAAGAAGAAGAAGAAAAATAAAATAACATCGCTCAACACCCTATGACAACTCTTTGTAGAATTGTGTTAAAGTATGAGTTCTACAGTATGAGTTCTATAGTATGGTTCTCTTTGTAGGATAAAATGACATTGCTCAACCCTATCGATCCTCCATACAAGTCTTCCTTCATCTATTGTCTTAAAGTGTGAGTTCTACAGTATGGTTCTCTTTTACTAGTATATATAGACTAATATCCTAAAACTTGACTTATACAACTTAGAAATGGCTAGTTTGACCAAGTTGGACTAGTTTAGCTTAGAGTTGGCTCGGTTGGACTATACATAATATATAGACTAATATCCTAAAACTTTACTTCTACAACTCAGCCGATATGAAATATTGTAGACACGGGTGATATACCGCCGCGATAATCTCTGACCGCCGCACGCACAAACACGCGAAAGAAAAGTTAGCAATGCGAAAAGAAGATGACAGATAATCTCTGACCATTTAACGTAAAATGTCATGTGTACATATACTGCAGAAAGTGTAGACCACATGAACTGACAATTGCATATCATTCACTACCTTGATGTATCTATCTTACAGAATTATGGAGCTGAATTACTATCTGCGAAATCGTACTTGGATGTACAACTGTCATCCTGATGACATGTGCGGTGTGCGGGATGAATTCATAGAGGGTACACCAGTTACTGCAGTTTGCCAAGGCGTTCCCTCAGTACATGGACGGTACCAAAATTAAGTGTCCGTGTGTGAGATATCGCAACTTGAAATATCATCCAGAAGTGGATGTCACATATCATTTATACTCGAAGGATTTTACGCCGAATTACTATCAGTGGAGCGAGCACGGAGAACTTGTGTCTTTAGCATCGGAGTACGAGCCTTATGTGGATGTCCACAACAACGCTCCTTACGATGATGGGTTGGTGAACATGGTTTTCGACGCGGCCGGGCCTAGTTTCGATCCGGATGATCATGATGCACCTGAGGAGGCACCGAACCCCGATGCTGCACAGTTCATGGAGTTGCTGGAGAATGCAAGGACTCCATTATATCCTAGTTGTGAGGATCATTCACCGTTGGAGGTGTTACAAGATTGTTGAGCATCAAGTCCGATTTTAACATGTCGCAAGATTGCTACAACCGTCTTATGGAGTTGCTTATAGAAATATTGCCTGAGAGTGCGAAGTTGCCTAAAGACTTCTACCGGTCTAAGAGGATGGTTAGATCACTCTGGATGGGATACGAAAAAATCGATGCCTGTCGCAACGGGTGCATGTTGTACTACAAAGACGACAAGGATGAAGACGCCTGCAAATTTTGTGGTGTCGATCGCTACAAGGCATGTGGTAGAGGAAAGTCTGTCGGTGCCAGGAAGCCTACCTCTTTAATGCACTACTTGCCGTTGACGCCGCGGTTGCAGCGGTTGTTTATGGTGAAGAAAACTACAGAAAACATGAGTTGGCATAAGCGGGAACATACCGAAGGAGTGTTGGATCACCCATCTGATGGAGAAGCATGGAAGCACTTTGATCGAGAGTATCCAGATTTTGCTTCTGATCCGCGTAATGTCAGATTGGGCCTCTGCTCCGACGGTTTTACCCCATTCGGACTTTCGGGATCCCAGTATTCGTGTTGGCCTGTGATCGTAACCCCGTACAATCTACCGCCTTGGATGTGCATGAAGACTCCGTATATGTTTCTCACGTTATTATCCCAGGTCCGAACAATCCGAAAAGGAACATCGATGTGTATTTACAGCCGTTGATTGATGAGTTGAATCAGCTGTTGGAAGTAGGTTCCAACACGTACGATGTATCTAGAAAACAAAATTTTCGGATGCGGGCAGCACTTATGTGGACCATCAACAACTTTTCGGCCTATGGAATGTTATCTGGATGGAGCACGCATGGTCGTCTTTCATGTCCGTATTGTATGGACAGCACTAAGGCTTTCCGTTTGAAACACGGAGGCAAACCGTGCTTCTTCGATTGTCATCGACAATTCCTGCCGAAGGATCATCCGTACCGGAGGAACATGAATGCTTTTCGTGCTGGCGTTGTGGAGAAGGCTAATCCCCCCCAAGGTGGACCGGATACACGATATGGAAAGAGGTAAAAGATTTACCAAGAGCTATTGAGCAGCCTGCTACGGGCTACAAGTGTGACGGATTTGGTCGCACTCATAACTGGACGAAGAGGAGTATATTCTGGGATCTTCCATATTGGAGCACCAATCTGATTAGACATAACCTTGATGTCATGTATATCGAGAAGAATGTGTTTGACAACATAATTAATACTGTAATGGACGTAAAGGGGAAGACGAAAGACAATCCAAAGGCTAGATTGGACTTGGAAGAAATATGTAGACGTCCTGCATTGCATTTGATAGAGGACGGGAATGGAAAGTTGAAGCAGCCTAAGGCAATTTTCTTACTGGAGAAGGAGGATAAAGTGAGACTTTGTAGGTGGATTCAAGGTCTGAAATTTCCAGATGGGTATGTTTCGAACTTGAGAAGATGCGTCGACCTCAAGGAGAACAAACTGACAGGTATGAAGAGCCATGATTGTCACGTATTCATGGAACGGTTAATTCCGATTGCATTTCGGAAACTCTTATCGCAGGCAGTTTGGGATCCATTGACGGAGCTTAGCATATTCTTCAGGGACCTTTGTTCTAAGAAATTGCTCGTTGAACGTCTAGAAAAGCAAGAGAAGGACATTACGGTAACACTGTGCAAGCTAGAGAGGGTGTTCCCTCCTGGATTCTTTGACTCTATGGAACATTTGTCGATTCATCTTTCCTACGAGGCACGTGTTGGTGGACCCGTCGAATATCGATGGATATACCCGTTCGAGCGATATTTGAATCACCTAAAAAGAAAGGTGAAAAATAAGGCTCGGGTCGAGGGTTCTATTTGTGAAGCCTATATTCTCGAGAAGATTACAAATTTCTGCTCCTCCTATTTCAAACCTCATGTTGCTACGAATAGAACGAGGGCTCCGAGAAACGACGACGGATATCAAGAATTTAATGATGGAATACTGAAAGTATTCAATGCATCCGGAAAGCCTTCGGGGAAAATGAAGAAGAGATATTTGAATGACGAAGAGCTAAGGACTGCTCAGTTGTATGTATTACTCAATTTCGACGAGGATGAAGTGGAGAAGCTAGAGGGGTAAGTAACTCAGGATGATGAGTTTACGTCATCTCAATGTAATAGTATAAGCTAATATTGTACTAATCGGCGGTTGCTTCGTTATTTTCCAGCACATATAATGATGAGTTGAGGCTGGTTAGACCCTACCTAACAGATGAAGCATTAGAACAAGAAATGAGACGTCATTTTCCTTCTTGGTTGAGCGAATATGTAAGTAGCTCGGTAATTACTGGCCTCTTCTAATGCAACTGCGCAATAGATAACTTATTATCGCTTCTTTGATATTCAGGTCGATCGTCTAATTTCACCCGAGATTGAATTAATTAGAACTCTTGCCAAGGGACCAATTACTCTTGTTAAAATATGGCCAAGTTACTGTGTCAATGGCTTTCGGTTCAAGTCGACAAATGCTCCGATCAGAGACAGCTTCCTGGATCTTGATTCCACGAAAAACAGTTGTTTGTGTATCAAGTCTTCGAACTACAAAGACGTCGATCCAGGAAATGATTTCTTTGGCATCTTGCGAGAGATTGTGGAGTTGTCATATAATAATAGCAGAGAACCTGCAAAGATCGTGTTGTTCAAGTGTAAATGGCTCGATCCGATTGAAAATCAAGGTTGGAAAATTGATAAGCATGGTCTTCTGGATATAAACTACAAGCGTAGATATCAAGGCTACGAACCGTTTGTCCTAGCAACTCAGGCTCAGCTCGTGCACTTTACAGCTTATCCGAGACGGGAAACAACGAAGTCTGACTGGTGGGCAGTATGCAAGACTAAAGCCAGAGATACTTTTGATGTTGACGAAAAAGCTTACCAGGAGACGAGCTACCTCTTGTAACCAATATTATCGATGTGGACTCCACGGAAGTTACGCATTACACGACACATAATGTAGAAGATGTAGAATTATCCGAAGAGGAAGACGAAGCCGACGAAGGCGAAGATGAAAGTGAAGATGAGGAGGAAGAGGAAGATGAGGTCGAGGAAGACGAACAAGATGATTATTCTGAAGATGATTGAGAGAGATATTATCTGAACTTAGATGTTTCTTCTAGAATACATTATATGGACTTAGATGTTTATTGTAGAATGTATCATCATATGTTGTCTTGGTTATTATCTTGTCTTTGTTGTACTTTCATATTTCTAGTCTCTATTATTTGTTGTACTTTCATATTTCTAGTCTCTATTATTTGTTGTATTATCATATGCTGTTATCAAGTATGGCAGGTCATCGCGAAGCGTACCGAAGGGGACAACGAGGTCACTCTCCTCCGGTACTTCCTACAGGTACTGCTAGAGGACGGAGTTTTCCTTTGGTACCTCATTCTGGTACCGGCTCTGGATCCTCGTCGCCGATTACTCCTCATATCGGACAGTAGGTGGGCCTGGTGGGACGACGTCACGTGGCATATCTCCTGAGACGAGTAGTTTCAGGCCTGTTGAGAGTGATCGCCCGTCTAGCGTTCCTACTGCTGATACGATAATGGAGACGGATGAGCAGATGGCGGAGGCTGCGGCGACGGCCGAGGCGGCGGCACCGACGGCCGACCAGCATCATGCAGATGATGCGTGCGCACCTCCGGAGGAGAGGAGGACGGAGATCTGGGCCGACGGTACAAAGTAGGTGTTTTGGTTTATAATTTTTTCTTTCTGTTTTTATCATAATTTAACTTTTTTCATGAATATAATATGTTTGTATAGATATCGTCCCCCATAGGTACAGAGACGTCTAGGCCACATGCTGAGGCATAATTATGGTGGTGCTTGGATTAACTACTCTGAGGCTCCGGACGAGAGGAAGGCCTTCTGGTTTGCGTGCTTCAAGGTTAAAATATATTTGCTTTTAATATGAATCATATAATTTTGTATATTATATATAACTGATAAATATTTGGTTTGTGCTCTTCTAGGATATGTTTTTCTATCCACCGCACCGGGCCGAGCTTATCGAGGGGATGTTTCCTGCCG
This sequence comes from Iris pallida, assembly GCA_029216955.1. NCBI lineage: Eukaryota > Viridiplantae > Streptophyta > Magnoliopsida > Asparagales > Iridaceae > Iris > Iris pallida. The sequence continues at coordinate 19,423,869 of JANAVB010033820.1, forward strand.
TCGCTGCCAAGCTGATCCGCGACTCTATCAATGATCAGAAGGATCGTGATCGTGCCGGAAAGTCGATCCAAGGTTGGATCACCCCTGATCAATGGAATGCGATGAAGGCTCGATTCGAGGAGCCAAGTACAAGGAGAAGTCGGAGAAGGCCAAGGCGGCTAGGCAACATGTCTCGAAGTGGTACGGTGGGTTGATTCCGATGACAGAACATTTCCGTCGTCTGGTATGTCTTCCTCTTTTAGAAATATTATTTTAATACAAAACCGATAAATTATTACTAAGATAATATATTTAATTACAGGTAAGGAAGGTCGGTAACGCCGACATGGTGACCGTCTTCCTGGCCACCCATCGTCGCGGCGCTGACCTTATTGACGAGAGGGCCGAGCAGACTTATGTAAGTATTACAATACGTTATCTTAATTTAATACTTCGTGTCAATTTTAATATAACTTAGTAAATATGATGCAAATAAATATTCATGTAGTTAGTAATAATAAGTACATTAATTAGAAATTAGAAATAATAAGTACATTAATTAGAAATTAGTAATAATAAGTACATTAATTAGAAATTAGAAGTTAGTAATAATAAGTACTTTCTAGGCCGAGTATCAGAGGCTGCGGGAACGGGCGGCTGCTAGTGCACCTGGTGCAGGCGAGGCCGGTACTTCCTCGCAGCCCACTCAGGCTCCGTCGGAGGACGAGCTGTGGATTGAGGCCGCTGGTGGACTCCGTAGGGGTACGTACTACGGTACGGGATCCTATGGCGCCCTAGTTGCGATCCAGTCCTCTAGGACATCTCCTGCTAGTGTGCATGGTCCACAGCCGTCCCAGGAGTCTGTCCGAGTCCACCAGATGATGGAGTCTCTCCGTGATGACCTGCTACGACGGATCGAGGAGCAGTCTCAGCACGACGATCCTGCGCTGCTAGCACGATTGGATGCGCTCGACCGCGGCATTATGGACCTCAAGGAGACGGACTGAGAGGATAGAGCGCACCGTTGGAGGGTTAGAGCGCATGGTCACGGAGCTGCAGACAGGACAGGTGACCATGGCCTGAGAGGATGAGATTGGCGCAGGAGTCGATGGTTGCGAGCAGTGATAGAATGTTATCTATCATGGATTCATACCACCAGCGACTTGCAGCGTTGGAGCGTGCTGGTGTTCCGGGTGCGCCCTTCATCGTCGTCGACTCCGCCGTCTCCACCGCCATCTTCTTCGACACCGACTCCACCGACGTCACTGCCTCCATCGGTATCGATTTCACGTGAGGAGTATCAGTTGTTCTTATCCCTTCGTCGCGGCGGTGCCCCTTCTGTACCAGATTCCTAGTAGTCCTAGTTAGGACTGTTTCTGTGTTTGTTTCATTCTTGTTTGTGACTTTTTTCATTCGTTGGTTATGTAGATTTGGATACTTGGTTGTTTGGATACTTGGTTATTTGGATATTTGGTTATTTGGATATTTGGATATTTGGTTATTTGGTTAGTTGTTGTGTGATTGTTGTAAACTTGGTTATTTGGATATTTGGTTATTCGCAATTATCGACGTCAAGTATACAAACTTGGTTACTTGTGTACAGCGAGAAATGGACATTCTATGATTGTTTGGATCCTATTCTACAGTGAAAAATGGTTATCTTTTTAAACTGCAGGGAGAAATGGACATTCTGTATTTTTTTTTTTTGCAGATGTAGCGACGTTTACCGACGTTTACCGACGTTTACCGACGAACACCGACGTAAGTTTGCGTCGGTAAACGTCGGTAAATATGCCATATTTTCTAGTTTACCGACGCTTTAGTGACGTTATAAATGTCGACGAACGTCGGTAAACGTCGGTAAGTTACCGACATTTAGCAACTTCGATCATGTCACTAAACCACCGACTGTTCGTCGGTAATACGTCGGTAAGTTACCGACGCGTAGTGATACACAGTAATACGTCGGTAATCCACCGACGTCACGACGGTAGGCGTCGGCAATATACCGACGTATATATACGTCGGTAAACGTCGATAATGGCGACGTTTTGCGACGTTTCGAAGATTAGCGACTTACATTTCAGTGACTATCACGAAACGTCGGTAATTTCGTCGCTAACTTTGTCACCCCCATTTCCTGTATTTCGTATTTGTACTCCTAATTGATTTTGGCACGTATTTTATTTTCTTGACTTGCAGATTTTGGTTTCTCGTAAATGGGTTTTGGACCATGGCTTGGTTTTATTTTGTGGAAGTTGGTTTGGTTTGGTTCATCATGAGTGGAACACTTTAACCTACACTCTACCCTCAACACAACACAACCACCCTCATTATATCTCCACCAAACTTTCTCTCTCCTCTTTACTCTCCATTAATTTTCTTCTTCTTCCTTCTTCCACACAACTCCCCAACCCATTAGGCAAGTGCACCTTGCCATCAAATAAGCACCACTTTTATTTGTCCATTAGCTAGATTAGGCCATGGAGAACAACTTTAGAACTTGACATTTTGTGATTTGGAGTTTCCTTTGTTCTAGATCTAGGTTTTTACTATTTTCGGATTTACATGGTTTTGATCTATTTAACTTTGATTTTTGTATGTTTTGATGCTTCCATGTGGAAGAGAATTCGATTTTACTCAAGTTAGAACTTTGAAAATCTAGATTTGGTTTTAATTTGGCTAAGTTATGAAGAATTGAAGTTCTTGGTGTTCTTGGACTTGCTCTCGGCCAGGAAGAACAGCCCTCTGCCTTGCGCTTTTTAGCGCATGGCCGATTGCGCACCCCCGGCCTGTGCTCCTAGCGCATGGCCGATTGCGCAATCACTTGGCCAGTGCTTTGCGCTGCGCTGGATTGCGCTGGCGCAAGCTAGCCATGCGCAAGCCAGCCATGCGCAAAGTAACCCTGCGCAATCGACCATTGCGCAATCCACCCCTGCGCAATCCTCCTGTGCGCAATCATCTGCTGCGCCATCCACTCCTGCGCAGTTGGTACCCTGCGCAGCTCACCCTGCGCAGTTGGCCTCCTGGCGCACTTGACTCCTGCGCAATCTAACCCCCCGACCCCTTGCGCAAACCATTGGCTCTTGAAGATTTGGTTTTATTTTCTTTAAGCCTGGCTCTTCTATAGTCCTATATATATTGATATTGTATTAGATATTTTACGTCCATTTTATATCCTTACGCCTTTTGTCATGAACTTGATTTTTACTTAATAAGTTTGGATTGACCATTGTACTTGGCATAGTATGACAAGGACCTAGCATAACACGACAGTGACCCGTAGTGGTGCATTCCTGACATGACCAACCTGACATGACAGTGACCCGTAGTGGTGCACTCCTAACAAGCACCCTGACATGATTTATCTTGATAACTTGATAGTGGCCCGTGGCGGCGCACTCCTGACTTGACTTGACTTGACTTGTAACTTGTAATTAACTCGTATAATCAACTTGACACCGTGGGTGTTCCTGCTTGCTTGTTTGTACAATCCACTTGTCTTGTCTTGCATCATGTCTAGGACGCGACTTCCTGGGTACCCCGGCCAGGAACTCGCGCTAAATTGGATTAGGCTAATTATTAGATCAAACTAGAACATGGAGAATTCCCAGTCACAGGCAATCTCGTTATCTGGGCGCTTTAATGGACTTGTAGCTTGCCGACGAGTAGAGCACATTTCCAGCACACTGTCATGTGTTGCACCCTCTAAGTCACCTAAGGGTACATTTGTCTCCCGGACAGTGTACCCACCTATAACTCTCAACCTGCGGAAGGATAACTGGATGGTCTGCAGGGCTTGGGACTGGAAATTCTCACTTGCATCTTGTTAGTAATTAGGCTTGTGATAACCCTAGTTAGTTAAAGTAGTAAGCCGTAGTACTTGCCTGGCCGATTGTGAATGAATGGTGTCCAGCTCTGTCTAAGTCTAGTCTAGCCCCTGCACCTGGAACTCTTGATCTTGATTGCTTTACTTATTTCTAACGATAAATGGGTAGAGACAGTGAGCTATTCAGGCGAAGGGGTACAATCCCGGTCCTTGTTTGGTTTAAGGATTGTAACCTGGCTCCCGGAATGGTTCCACGTCCCTAGTCGTTTATCGCCCTGTGTACTTTACTACTTGTACTTCTTTATTTTCTGATATGCTGGCTTTTGTTCTTATTTGTGGCCTCCTTTGTGGCACTTGCTCTTTCTGGGGTTTGACCCAGCTGGTTTTGTATGGCCAGATTTCGGAGCAGCTCCCGAGGATCTACCAAGCTTCCAGCCCAATGGTGACAACTAGACGGAACCCGGGCCAAGAGTGGGTTTTCCTTTTTGTTTCACCCATTTATATGTAAATTTATTCTTTTGAGGCGTTTAGCCGACGAGCATCTGTTAGCTCGATGCACATTTACTTACTGTCTGCCTACGGACTGTAAACATGATTAACAAATCCTAGGGTTGATCATGTATGACTGAACTCTTGCTAGTCCTATCATTTTGTACGACTAGCTTCATGATCATCCAATATATAATATTTGGGACGCCTTATATATATATTTGATGCTCTAACATCTTGTAACTCTGTTAATTGCTTGAGATTGAGACAATAGGCTTGACCTTAAGAGACTGCTGGCTTTCATATCTAGACAGCCGTGACCATATAGTTGAGATGTATTCTATTTCAATATACGTAGCTGGCTATGTCTGCCCCCGCTCTCCAGTATTCTGGTTCTGGGGCGTGACACGGTTTAAGTGGTGGCCCATGCAGGTCTTGGCATTCAAGAAATGTGAGGGTTTACCGAATAGATGTCTCAATCAATATCCGCCATTGATCTCTGCTCGTATCTTCAAATCCCCGAGAATCTCGACCTGATCACATGCTTGTATCATTGATCTATCCTGGTCCTTTTCTTACTGTTCCCTATGTCGTCTTCTTCAGCGGCATTACTCCCGGACCTGCCAACCAGCCAGAGGAAGCTCGACAAGCACCCCAGCGCCAGAAAGATCAAGCTCAGCACTCTGGAGTAGCCTTCCGAGTTATGCTTCCCGGAGGCTCGGAACCTCCAGTTCAGGCAGCTCCGCCCGCTCAACTAGCTAGACAGGATGAGGGACCTTTGGTAGGGCTTATCAGAGAACTACTTGCATCCCAAGATCGTCGAGGCGACGCCTTACACCAGGAAGTTCATGATGCACTAAACCGAGGAGGTCCCCAAAGGAATCAGGCGGCCAACAGTTTCAAGCGCTTGAACCCTCCCTTCTTTGACGGCAGTGAAGATGCGATTGCCGCAGACGCTTGGCTTCAGGATACCGAGGTGGTTCTAGAAGCAGCTAGGACACCTGAGAATGAGAAGGTGGCGGTGGTACGCCTACAGTTGTTAGACTTGGCTCGCGATTGGTGGGCGGCTCAGGCCATGGGGTTAGCGGCACCAGTCACTTGGGCGACGTTCAGAGAGAGGTTCCAGACAAAGTACTTCGATGCGGTGGCACGGTACGACCTGCAGACCCGGTTCACCAACTTGAAGCAAGGAGGCAGGACGGTCGATGGCTATGCGACCGAGTTTTCCAGGCTGAGTAGGTTTGCCCCCACTTTGGTGGCGACCGAGTTCGATAGGGCTCAGCGGTTCCAGCAAGGGCTGCACTTAGAGATATTATTGGCTGTGGAGCAGTTCGAGCACCAGACGTTCGATACAGTGTTGAAGGCAGCAAGGAGGCATGAGTACACCTCCCGAAGAATTGTGGACAAGACCGGAGGCAGGAAGCGGTCCCACAACCAGATGCACCAATCTTCAGCTCCAGCCCCGGCAGCTAGGGGTATAACCATTGGGACTCCGAGGCGGGCGGCCTCAGTGACGTCGGTTCAGCATTCGACCCCGACGTACCCGCAGCAGCAGAAGCAGAAGCAGTCTTCCGCGGGTAGGATGTTCTCATTGCGGGAAGCCGGGCCATGTAGTGGCAGAGTGTCGTAGGGCACAGGGATTATGCCTGGCTTGTGGAGGAGCAGACCACCAGATAGGGACCTGCCCGAATAGGGGAGGTCCATCATCATCCAACCTTTCTAGTTCTTCGGTGAGAGGATCAGCCCCAGCTCCAGTTCAGCAGCAGCAGCAGTACCCGAGGCCATTGTTGCCTCAGGCCCAGGCCTTTCAGCAGCAGAACCAGCAGCAGATCACCCAGGCTCCAGCACAGAACCAACAGAGGGGTTTCCAGCAGAGAGGACCCGCAGCTAGAGGTCAGGCTTTGATGATGACCATGGAAGAAGAAGTTGCACCAGGTGAGGTAGTGGCAGGTACTATTCTCGTCAACACCTTTCCAGCATCTGTATTATTTGATTCTGGTGCATCGCATTCATTCATGTCTGTACGATTCACGACACAGATAGGGTTGGAGCCCGAGTCATTATCAGTGAGGCTCAATATACTTACTGGTAATGGTCTTGTGGGAGTAGATCGAGTGTTTTCCTTGTGTCGGATCGTAGTTAGCGGTAGAGAGTTTCCCGCTAGGCTCATAGAGTTCCCTATGGCAGACTATGATGTAGTCCTAGGCATGGATTGGTTGAGGAACTATTATGCTAGAATAGACTGCCATGCTGGCAGAGTTGTCTTTAGTATTCTCGGAGAGCCAGAGTTTTTATTTTCCAGAGGCGCCGTAGAGCCATCTCCTCCAGTATTGCGGATGGCAGTAGCAGCAGTGCAGTTGCCCCGGATAGTTGAAGAGTTTCCAAATGTCTTTCCAGAGGAACTTCCAGGGATGCCACCAGAGCGGGAGATCGAGTTCACCATCGACTTGATTCCCGGGACAGCACCAGTATCAGAGCGAGTCTACAGAATGGCGCCTTCAGAGTTGGAGATTTTGTACAAGATGATTGAAGAACTCAGGACCAAGGGATTCATTCGTGCAAGTGGATCGCCTTGGGGAGCCCCGATGCTTCTTGTGAAAAAGAAGGATGGTACGTCTAGGCTATGTGTTGATTATCGTACCTTGAACTCAGTGACAATCAAGAACAGATACCCTCTCCCGAGGATAGATGACTTGTTTGATCAACTCAAATGGGCTTCAGTTTTCTCGAAGATAGACTTGCGGTCAGGATACCACCAGATCAGAGTCAGAGAGCAGGACATCCCGAAGACGACGTTCAGATCTAGGTACGGGCATTGGGAGTTTCTAGTTATGCCCTTTGGAGCGACCAATGCGCCGGCAGTGTTCATGAACCTCATAAACCGTATTTTTATGCCTTACTTGGATCAGTTTGTGATAGTGTTCCTTGATGACATCCTGGTCTACAGCAAGAGTGAAGCAGAGCACGAGCAGCATCTCAGAATTGTCCTCCAGATTCTCAGAGAGCACCAGTTGTACGCCAAGTTCAGTAAATGCGAGTTTTGGCTCGATCGCATTTCTTACTTAGGTCACATCATTACCAGAGAAGGAGTGGAAGTGGATCCCCAGAAGATTGTGGCTATCGAGGCATGGCCAGTACCCAGCTCAGTGGCAGAAGTTCGCAGCTTTCTTGGATTGGCCGGCTACTACCGGCGGTTCGTCTCTGATTTTGCAAGGATTTCAGCGCCGATGACCCAGTTGACCTGCAAGGATGTGCCGTTCGTTTGGACAGCAGAATGTCAGGAATCATTTGAGAAGTTGAAGCGAGGTTTGATAACGGCTCCCATTCTCACCCTTCCAGATGGGACCGGAGGATTCATAGTTTATTGCGACGCTTCAGGCAGAGAATTGAGATGTATTTTGATGCAGCATGGGAAGGTAATTGCTTATGCGTCACGTCAACTCCGTGATCATGAGAAGAATTACCCGACCCACGACTTGGAGCTAGCAGCAATAGTGTTTGCACTTAAGTTGTGGAGGCACTACTTGTACGGAGACAGAGTGGAGATATTTACTTATCATAAGAGCCTGAAGTATGTTTTCACCCAGAAGGATCTTAATATGCGACAGAGAAGATGGCTCGAGCTACTGGTGGACTACGATGTGGATTTGCAGTATCATCCAGGGAAGGCCAATGTTGTAGCAGATGCGTTGAGCAGGAGAGCCGGAGTCTACCTTCTAACAGCGCAACCAGAGCTATTGGCAGATCTTCAGAAGATGGAAATTGAAGTGGTTCTTCCAACCAGCGTGGCATTGATGGCCAGTCTACAGATTCAGTCCACCATAGTTGAGAGGATCCGGACCGCACAGTTAACAGATTCCAAGATTCAGCGGCTCAGAGCAGAGTACGAGGCAGGGAGAAGGCCAGAGTTATGTATTCATGAGGATGGTACACTTCGACACGGCACACGTCTTTGTGTACCCAGTAGAGATATCAGACAGGAAGTCATGGCAGAGGCTCACAGTTCGCAGTATTCCATTCACCCAGGCGGCACGAAGATGTACAGAGATATTCGTCAACACTTTTGGTGGAATGGTATGAAGAGGGAGATAGCCCAGTATGTCTCTCGATGTTTGGTTTGCCAACAGGTCAAGGCTGAACATCAGAGGCCAGCTGGACTTCTTCAACCTTTACCGATCCCAGAATGGAAATGGGAGCACATAACCATGGATTTTGTGACTGGGTTACCCAGATCTCCGACAGGCAGAGATGCTATTTGGGTCATTGTGGACAGGCTTACCAAGGTGGCACACTTTCTTCTATTTATAGTTGGACAGTCGACGGCACAGCTAGCAGAGATGTATCTCAGGCAGATCGTCAGACTTCACGGAGTGCCAGTCAGTATAGTATCAGACAGGGATACGAGATTCACATCGCACTTCTGGCGCAGTCTTCATCAAAGTTTGGGGACTCGTCTCAAGTTCAGCTCAGCATATCATCCGCAGACAGATGGGCAGTCAGAGCGTACTATACAAACTCTCGAAGATATGTTGCGGTCGTGTACCCTTGACTTTGGTGGTTCGTGGGAGGATCACCTGCACCTGGTGGAATTCTCGTACAACAATAGTTTCCAGGCCAGTATCCAGATGGCACCCTTCGAGGCTCTGTATGGTAGGAAGTGCAGATCCCCGTTAGCATGGGACGATGTCGGAGAGAGGCAGATGCTCGGTCCAGAACTGATTTCTCAGACGGTTGAAGTGGTCAGAAAAGTCGGAGATCACCTCCGAGTTGCTCAGGATTGCCAGCGCCATTGGGCCGATGCTCATCGGCGTCCCTTAGAATTTGCCGTCGGCGACCATGTATTCCTTAGGATCTCGCCTACCCACGGTGTCATTCGTTTTGGCGTACGGGGAAAGCTTAGTCCTAGGTATATAGGGCCGTTCGATATTCTGGAGCGAGTAGGCGATGTGTCCTATCGTCTCGCTCTTCCGCCGTCGCTAAGTGAGGTACATGATGTATTCCATGTGTCCCAATTATGACGGTACATCCCGGACCCGAGCCATATCCTGGATCATTCGAAATTGGTTGTTGGTACCAACCTTTCGTATGAGGAGAGGCCCGTGTCTATTTTGGACCGGAAGGAAAAGACGCTCAAGAACAAGACTATTAACTTAGTTCGTGTTGCTTGGGGTCATCACTCTCTAGGTGAGTCAACGTGGGAGCGTGAGGACGACATCCGATCGCGATATTCCTACCTGTTTGACTCGTGAGGTATAATGTCTTTCTTATGCCTTACGCTTTCCCTTCCTTGCTTGCATTGTATGATTGTATGATTGAACTGCTTAACGTAGCTTGCCTGTGCTTAGTATAGCTTGTCGTGGCAATCTCTAGCTCCTTGATTAAATTCCGAGGACGGAATTCTTTGAAGGTGGGTAGAGTTGTCACCCCCATTTCCTGTATTTCGTATTTGTACTCGTAATTGATTTTGGCACGTATTTTATTTTCTTGACTTGCAGATTTTGGTTTCTCGTAAATAGGTTTTGGACCATGGCTTGGTTTTATTTTGTGGAAGTTGGTTTGGTTTGGTTCATCATGAGTGGAACACTTTAACCTACACTCTACCCTCAACACAACACAACCACCCTCATTATATCTCCACCAAACTTTCTCTCTCCTCTTTACTCTCCATTAATTTTCTTCTTCTTCCTTCTTCCACACAACTCCCCAACCCATTAGGCAAGTGCACCTTACCATCAAATAAGCACCACTTTTTATTTGTCTATTAGCTAGATTAGGCCATGGAGAACAACTTTAGAACTTGACATTTTGTGATTTGGAGTTTCCTTTGTTCTAGATCTAGGTTTTTACTATTTTCGGATTTACATGGTTTTGATCTATTTAACTTTGATTTTTGTATGTTTTGATGCTTCCATGTGGAAGAGAATTCGATTTTACTCAAGTTAGAACTTTGAAAATCTAGATTTGGTTTTAATTTGGCTAAGTTATGAAGAATTGAAGTTCTTGGTGTTCTTAGACTTGCTCTCGGCCAGGAAGAACAGCCCTCTGCCTTGCACTTTTTAGCGCATGGCCGATTGCGCACCCCCGGCCTGTGCTCCTTAGCGCATGGCCGATTGCGCAATCACTTGGCCAGTGCTTTGCGCTGCGCTGGCGCAAGCTAGCCATGCGCAAGCCAGCCATGCGCAAAGTAACCCCTGCGCAATCGACCATTGCGCAATCCACCCCTGCGCAATCCTCCTGTGCGCAATCCATCTGCTGTGCCATCCACTCCTGCGCAGTTGGTACCCTGCGCAGCTCACTCCTGCGCAGTTGGTACCCTGTGCAGCTCACCCTGCGCAGTTGGCCTCCTGGCGCACTTGACTCCTGCACAATCCAACCCCCCGACCCCTTGCGCAAACCATTGGCTCTTGGAGATTTGGTTTTATTTTCTTTAATCCTGGCTCTTCTATAGTCCTATATATATTGATACTGTATTAGATATTTTACGTCCATTTTATATCCTTACGCCTTTTGTCATGAACTTGATTTTTACTTAATAAGTTTGGATTGACCATTGTACTTGGCATAGTATGACAAGGACCTAGCATAACACGACAGTGACCCGTAGTGGTGCATTCCTGACATGACCAACCTGATATGACAGTGACCCGTAGTGGTGCACTCCTAACAAGCACCCTGACATAATTTATCTTGATAACTTGATAGTGGCCCGTGGCGGCGCACTCCTGACTTGACTTGACTTGTAACTTGTAATTAACTCGTATAATCAACTTGACACCGTGGGTGTTCCTGCTTGCTTGTTTGTACAATCCACTTGTCTTGTCTTGCATCATGTCTAGGACGCGACTTCCTGGGTACCCCGGCCAGGGACTCGCGCTAAATTGGATTAGGCTAATTATTAGATCAAACTAGAACATGGAGAATTCCCAGTCACAGGCAATCTCGTTATCTGGGCGCTTTAATGGACTTGTAGCTTGCCGACGAGTAGAGCACATTTCCAGCACACTGTCATGTGTTGCACCCTCTAAGTCACCTAAGGGTACATTTGTCTCCCGGGCAGTGTACCCACCTATAACTCTCAACCCGCGGAAGGATAACTGGATGGTCTGCAGGGCTTGGGACTGGAAATTCTCACTTGCATCTTGTTAGTAATTAGGCTTGTGATAACCCTAGTTAGTTAAAGTAGTAAGCCGTAGTACTTGCCTGGCCGATTGTGAATGAATGGTGTCCAGCTCTGTCTAAGTCTTGTCTAGCCCCTGCACCTGGAACTCTTGATCTTGATTGCTTTACTTATTTCTAACGATAAATGGGTAGAGACAGTGAGCTATTCAGGCGAAGGGGTACAATCCCGGTCCTTGTTTGGTTTAAGGATTGTAACCTGGCTCCCGGAATGGTTCCACGTCCCTAGTCGTTTATCGCCCTGTGTACTTTACTACTTGTACTTCTTTTATTTTCTGATATGCTGGCTTTTGTTCTTATTTGTGGCCTCCTTTGTGGCACTTGCTCTTTCTGGGGTTTGACCCAGCTGGTTTTGTGTGGCAAGATTTCGGAGCAGCTCCCGAGGATCTACCAAGCTTCCAGCCCAATGGTGACAACTAGACGGAACCCGGGCCAAGAGTGGGTTTTCCTTTTTGTTTCACCCACTTATATGTAAATTTATTCTTTTGAGGCGTTTAGCCGACGAGCATCTGTTAGTTCGATGCACATTTACTTACTGTCTGCCTATGGGCTGTAAACATGATTAACAAATCCTAGGGTTGATCATGTATGACTGAACTCTTGCTAGTCCTATCATTTTGTACGACTAGCTTCATGATCATCCAATATGTAATATTTGGGACGCCTTATATATATATATTTGATGCTCTAACATCTTGTAACTCTGTTAATTGCTTGAGATTGAGACAATAGGCTTGACCTTAAGAGACTGCTGGCTTGTAGTAAACCCTCATATCTAGACAGCCGTGACTGTATAGTTGAGATGTATTCTATTTCAATATACGTAGCTGGCTATGTCTGCCCCCGCTCTCCAGTATTCTGGTTCTGGGGCGTGACAAACTTTATTTAGCGACAAAATTTGTCGTTTTAGCGACGTCTTTATGCGTCGCTAAAACGACTTATTCTGGTAGTGACACTACAAGAAAATGCATATTCTGCGACATGCGGAATATGTAGCCGAAAGACAGATTTGTGTCGCCAATGAGTTTCTGCGACATATCTCGTTATGTCGCACGCATGTCGCCGTAGCCTTGTCTGGGAAAGTATACGGCGACATGAACACACCATGTCGCGGAAAGATACCCACTTTTGGCGACATCACACACATATTTTTTAAAATAAGTTTTGGCGACATGTGTCGATTATGTCGCAGAACGTTAGTACATTTGGCAACATAACACATGTCGGGGAAGAATAATTTTTTAAATGTATACGATATGACTTTCTGCTACCTAATTTGTGTGATGTCGCGAAAGCTATTTTATACTATTTATGTGTTAATTTGTTGTATGATTTTTTTTTCTTTTTGCATATATTTTTCAACATAAATATGCAAAAACCTTATTTCAAAATTAAATTACAAAGTAAAATTTCTATTAAAAGAACTTGATAACAAAGAACAAGAAGTTATAAACAAAACATGATATCCAATATAATATCATAAAACTGTTATCTCAAAAATAATCCATTAATGCAAATATCTTAACAATTTCAAGTAATTCATTCAACAAGACATGTAATGTATTCCACAAACGTATTGTATTCCAGCTTCGAAAAATATAATGTAGAAAAAAATATTAATTCATGTCTTCCGGAAAAAAAAATTGCTCGGGTCTCTTTCCAAAATTTTTGCATGAGTCTCTTCCCAAAAAATTTGCATGAGTCTCTTCCCAAAAAATTTGCCTAAGTCTCTTCCTAAAAAATTGACTTGTCGTTCATGTGATCCTGCAAAAAAAAAATTAAAGAAAACAAAATTGTAAGTAAAAAAAAATATACTAAAAGAATGAAACTAAGATTGAGAAGATGGGACACAATCAGCTTAAAGACAATCGATGCATAATTTACAGGATAACAAATGAATGAGGATGCCTACCATGAGGATAATTCACTACACCAAAAAGGGTTATTTGAAACGTTTAGCATTTTGGGCTTTGGAACAGTAAATAGGTGTTTCTAGACCTTGGAACACTTGTTAACTTTTCCAAACTACTAAACTGTTCCTAAAATTAAGTTGCTTAAAATTAAATAATTTTTTTATTTTTTAGAACATCATACGTCCTACTCATATGATTGATAGAAAAGTGTTCCAAAACTCTCTTTCATTCTAATTTCAATTGTACCCACCCGCACCCCCTTTTCTTCTGTTGCTCGCCCCCGTGCACCTATTACCTCTGTCAACAAGCGAAAGGCCACTACTGCCACATGTTCCACCATCGAATGTTATACTGTCAGAAACCTTCTGATTTTGGTCCGGTAAATCCATTTCTCTCCTTCTTATTCTTCTAATTTCTCTTTTATTGTCTTCCTTTTTGAGCAATTTCAGAGAAGAAGAATAAACAGTGGATTCGATTTCTAGGGTTTAAAAACCCTTTAAATTCTTTTGGTACATATCTAATCTCTATATATAGGATTTTTTAATCTCAGTTTGGTAATTTTTGGAGTTATTGATTTATGGTCGGATTGTCATTCTCTTCAGATTTTGGCTAAAAGTTGTAATTACTAAAATAGGGTTAGGGTTAAGGTTAGGAAACATACGCATTGGTTTTCTTCAACTTATGCATTGGTTAGGAAACATATGCATTGTCGTTCTCTTCAGATTTTGGTCCAAGTACTGTCCAAGTACACGTTGGAGCCAAAGTCAATTACTAAAGATTCAATTTCTGTAATATTTGCCTTTGCTTTGTTTCCAAGTACTGTGTAGGAAACATATGCATTGGTTTTCTTTCTTCTCTAAATTAGGGTTAGGGTTTCGATCTTCAACTCCAGGTGACTTTAGTAGTAGATTTCTTCTATCCTTTATGATTTTAGGGTTTTTATTCTGTAAAATAGGGTGCTAAATTGTTGTCTCTGGACAAAATTAGGGTTTTATTTTGTTGATACTTAGAATTTTTGAATCCATGAGTTATTTCTTAATTGTTCATTTCTTTGGTAGTAAAGATTCTATTTTTGGAATATTTAGCTTTGTTTTCGTCCAAATATGCAGGAAACCTATGGCTTAATTGGGATGATAAAGGAAAATTTGCAGAATCGTCAACTTGGGTATTATATTTTTTACATGATTTATGATGTGCTCCATGCCTTTGGGGCTGGTTAATGGTTTTCGCTGTTCAGAATCAGAAACACAATCCCTTTTGCTTCGCTGGTCAAGATAGTTTGGGTTATATGCCCAATTACTTATGCTCAAATAAATCATGATTTCTGTAAATCTTTACTCAAGAAACAGGCTAGACCTAACCTCATAGGTAACACCGACACCCCTACTTTTGACGACCCTTTCCATGGTTTTTGATATTAACATGACAATGAGATGTTCTCTAGAGAAATATATCATAAGCTACAGTTTATGTTGCATAGACACAGATAAGATACGACATGATAACAACAAAGCGACACAGAACCTATCTGGATTATGAGCTTTATCTAGCAAAATACATGTATCTAAGTAAAAATTCTTAGCTATTTACTTGATAAATGCATGCCTAATCTTTTTCTTTGCTCAACCAGATCCAAGTAAGACAATATACATATCATTGGTCTCTTTGGAAAAAATTGAGCATGAAGGTTGACATATCCATTAGTGTCATCAGCACTGGTAATTGGTGGAATACGCGGCCTTCTCCAAGCCTTGTTCCTTTTTTCTGAACCATTTCCTAGCTTGAACTTCATGGTATGAAATCTATAAGTAGATTCTGAAGCCTACAATTTTACCTGTCAAGTTGTTCTCACCTAATAATTAGTAGGATCAAAGGAAGCTCAACTTCTTAATTATATTTTAATGCTCATGAAACCTATTGACAAGCCCTAAGATGCCCTAAAGATAGTGAAACCTTGGCAAAGAGGAAAGTATAAAATGGAGTAAGAATTGTAAGCAAGACTGAACCTTTTCATCACTTCTCGAAGGAGATAGTGAACTAATAGGGATTGTGTTTGCAATTATGTTATGCTCCACATTTCCATTAGGCATAATATACTCAGGGGTCACCAAGGTGATACCCCTGTCGATTCCCTCCTCGATCATCATTTTCAGTTAAGCTGCAGGCTCTGCAAGAATGTGGAAGAACTGATGTGAACGGGAGCATACATAATTATAAACACCGGAGAAACAAGTGCTCAAGCACTAGTGATTATTTTCACTTATAGGGTGTCTAACAATTTGCAACTATATTTTTAGTATCATAAAGCATCTTCTTCCCATGCTAATAATAACTGAATGAATGAAAACGCTCATCAAACCTATAGATTCCTTTGCAAGCCAATTTACTGGAGGAAGAAGGCATTTCGTAAAAGTCAACAATTGGACAAGAAACCTAAAATTGGACCTCATAAAGCCATAAAATAGTTTAGGGTATCAAGTTGAAAAACTGAAATAGTTGAGTTATGAATAAGCCATAAAAAATAACGATATTAAAAAAATCATTGCAAGTTAATATGATTTCAGACATAAGCTTGGGATTACAGTGCAACTTATGATATAAAATGTCACTCCGGCTTTACTTCAGCATAAGATTTCAAACAAAAGGATTATTTTACACAACTTCACTCGATTTGCTAAACTATGTTATACAACAAATAACAGTCCCAAAAGAAATCCAATAAGATGTGAAAGATTTTGAATTTTAGAGTTCAAATTTTGGTAACGAAAAATCTGCAGCATGGACACTAGAAAAGTCGAGTCTCGTGCCCGTGTCGTGTTGTATCATATATGTACTATTGAACATGGTAGGAACTCTCATAAATACACAAGGATGTGTCAAGTTTGATGTCATGCATATATCTCCGTATTATTATTGAGCTGTGTCAGCATTTGTCTCCTTGCAACATTGTGAACAACCAACACTTTCCGAGTACTACATCAATATGAGAAACCCTTTCAGTACTAAAGCCATAGTATATCCCCCAACTGTGGAAAGAAACGCCATATCCTATAATCAGTACAAGATAAATAGGTAACAACCAAGCTGATACTTCACAGTTTATAAAACTTAGATGCCTGCATTTTTGTAAAACTTAGATGCCAGTATTTTAAATTTTGCATACCTCTTATTGTATGATTGATTCCCTTCTGTTGCCTGTTGCATGCACAAGGTTAAGATTGCACCAGTTGGGCCTTGTGATCCTTTGTCCTTGTCAACCTGTCAAATAGTAAGTTTCGGCTCCTTGTAACATGTTAAAAGAAAATGTACTTTCAGTCAAATAAATTGCCTTTACTCAATTATATAAAGCACCAGCTGTGACGATATACCTGTTCTCAGAAACAAAGAGCTTTAGAAATGGAATGGCAACTACTTGGTGTATCAACTTAAGGGAATCTTTACGGCAATATTAACTTACATCGCCCACTGCATCCCATGTTTAGCGAAAGCAGATGAAATTGGTGTGTCTGGATCCATGGCAAAATATGGTACCATGCCAACAACAACAACAGATACCATCATATATAAGAAGCAGCATACAGACAATGACGATGCAATACCCCATGGCAAATCACGTTGAGGATTTTTTACCTGCAAGAATAAACATAGTAAGCATTATGAAGGATAGTCAAAGAAATTATCAATCAGAAAAGTCAAATCCAGCATCTGAAATTTCTGGTAATCAGTAAACAGTATGAACTCAATAGTCAGCTAATTGCAACCACAAGTCATACCTCCTCAGCAGTGCTAGCAACTGAATCAAAACCAATGTATGCAAAGAAGACAGTTGCTGATCCAGCAAGTATCCCATTTACTCCATAAGGAAAGTATCTGAGAGCCAAAATGAACTTAGAGGTAGTAGCCATACGAAAATCACCAAATGAGGTTCAACAGGTTACCCTTACCCGCTTGTCACACTATATCCCACCCAACCAGTCTAAAATCCAATATATCCACCAGCAATGATGACAAATAACATGACAAAGACATTTAATGTCGTGACAACAGATTGTACAAATGTACTCTGCATAGGCAAACACCAAAGTTAAAACTTTTAAAGATACCAGAAAGCAAGAAAAACAGTAAACTTTGCATCAATAAAAAGCTCTTATCTCCTTTATCCCCACACATAGCAGACCAGTGACGATTAGTACAAGAACAGCAGCACATGGATCAACAACAATATCAAGCCATGGAATTTGAGCACGTGCTAGGAAAGAAGGTAAACTGTCTGGTCCACCAAAAAACAAGGCCTAAAACAACAAAGAAATGTGGAATAAAGTAAAATAGCACATCCAGATACAGCATTTCACATCTTCAACTCTAAACTTAAAAGTTTTCTAACTTTGAAGGGCATTGCCAACGAGTTACTTGACTAATGCTAATAAGTAAGCTGGCATGACTAGAATTTGGGCAAGGGAAACATTAATATATGGCCAAACAGGAAACTTACATTAATTATGTTGAAGATGACCAAATTCTGCAAGGAATCAAACCTGAACATGGAATTTCTAAATAGCTCATCCTGCCAATTAATATGTCAAAGATGACGCAAAGGCCACCGTTCAAGTCACATCCATTCAGAACAATGATACTCAAAATAAGGATCAAGTATCCAATTTGCTGCAGTCTAACCTATTGAACTAAATAATTTATCCAAAACCCAAAAGTCAATGATCAAGATCTTCACTGCTACATAGACTCAAACATGTGCATGAAAAAAATTCCATAAGGAAACAACAAAGGAAATAATTACAGGGGGAGGTTCTGATTTCAGATACTTGTAATAACTAACACATCAATGGTTCCTGGAGAGAATTTGGTTGATGCAGTGCAACTTCAGATGACTGAAGCTTCTAGCTAGAATTTATAGTAGCATTCCCCACAACGACACTGGAGCTTCTAATGGCAGTATTTAAAACCAACCGCGTAACCTAGTACTAGTAGGTATTTCTCGTGTGAGATATACACTCTAAAAGCACAATAGCATGCTTGGACTGACTAAATTATAAACCATGGTTATGAATTGTGCCTCCAAATGATAACTTGGATGTTTCATATATCAGACTGATATTTACAATCTAAAAGCATACTACCATACTTGGACTGACTAAAGTATAAAACATGATTATGAATTGTGCCTCCAAATGATAACTTGGATGTTTCATATAGAAAATTTGCACGGCTTTGTTACTTAATGGGAGCAACGCCACAGTCATCAGATATGAGTAGATTATCAGATTAATCGTGGACAGAACTTCAAGATGGAGGCAGGCATACTAGAATGGAAATACACATACCAAGTTTGGGGTTATCCCCCATGCCACAGCTGAGCCACCAATTGTATATTCCAGTATTAGTGCCCAACCAATTAGCCATGCAACACTGTCAAAAGAAAATCGCACTTACAGTAAGCATTCTCACTTCCATCAACAGGAACTACTGACAGTATATTTTAGTTTTTCCTACACATCTACTCTGAAATTTGTGTCAACAAGCATTGTAGCGAATAAAAAACATGATACTTAGAAAGACAAAACAAATAAAATGATATCTTTATATCATAAGCAATTACCCTTCTCCAACACAAATATATGAGTAATGGTAGGCGCTGCCTGCAGAAGGGCAACGACTTGCAAGCTCAGCGTAGCAGAATGCCCAAAGTGCAGCAGCTATTCCAGCTATTAGGAAGGAAAGGGTCAGCGCTGGTCCTGCGTGCTCTCTTGCCTTTACTCAATTATATAAAACCCAAAGAAATGTCTTCAAGCAATATCTTAACCTTTCTGGAACATAGAAATCTCCAAATCCCCATCAATTACAGTGAGGACTGACTCAATCAACAAAGACTCGATTTTGGCAACAACAAAACCCTAACCAACATCCCACGGTACAAAGTGTCCTAAAATTGAACCAATCCATGAATAAAAACTACAAACAAACACCAACTAACATCAAAATCTCTAAAATAAACCTCCATGAGCAACAACGTCAACTGTGTCCAAAAAAAATACATACTTAGAAGTAAAACTAAAGAATCCAAATTATAATAAATAACATAGACTAAAAGTGGCATAATTTGTAAAAGTATGGAATAAAAAAGTGATCAGTATTCCATCAGCATACTTAAATTACATCAATAACAAAAGACTACCAGTAAACACTAATTACCATCAAATTTTCAAACCCAAAAAAAAACCCCCTCCATGAGCAATAAATTAGAAACAAGCACAAATTTCGTTCGATCACAATATCCCAGCCTCATAATCAACAAAAGAAACAATCTTGGCTACAAAAAACCCTAATCGACATTCCCAAATCCCCAAAAGCATAACCTCCAGCCAATCCAATAAACCCTAATTACAACAAAATCTCCATGAGCAACAAAATACAAACAAGTCATAGTTGGAGGGGGGAACGGATATTTTATTTTTACCTATAGAATCCGAGATCAGGAGCTTCATCCGACCCGGAGGAGCTGTCGCTCGAGGCCGAATTGGCCGCAGACCCGCCACCCGACAGCCCGTTGTCGTGGGCCACAGAGGGGAGCGGCGAGGAGAGACAGGGGCGGGGCAGATGGTGGCCGTGGGGCGCTGGAGCCGGACCCGACTCGCCGCGGCACCCGTCACCGCAGGCTGTGGAAACATCTTTCTTCTTGTATTTACTTCGATAGAGTGAACACAATGTTTGGGGGTTTTTTATTTGAGGGTTTCATTTGTAGGTTTTTTAAGGTTATTATTAATTATAAAAAATTATTCCCTACATAGCTACATGTCGCCAAAAATTAATTAACTTTTTGCAGCAAGTGAATGTATGTCGCTGAACATTTATTATCCTTTTGCGGCATGTAGATGTCGCAATATGTAGAGAATTTTTTGGCGGTTCTTATTTTTGGTTTCCCTCTCGTAAATTTTATCTGGATTCTGCGACATACCAAAATTCATGTCGCCAATACATATAAAATATAGCTTTTGGAGACATAATAGACCCTATGTCGCTAAAATATGTTGCTAAAAATGCAATTTCTTGTAGTGTGAAGACTGTCAAAATTCTGATAGCCCTTGTGCACTGAGGGACTGCCAAAATTTTGGCAATCCACAGACAAAGTTTTGTCGTTAGAAATACAAGAACTTGCTACTCCCGCAATGTACTCGATTGCGGGAGTCGTCCATTGTTAAGCATCCTATGGGATGACCACATACAATACTAAGTAAAATACTAAAGAAGAATCAATTAAGAGAGAGCCATCGTTGTTTGAGCATATTGAATAGAGTTTAGAGCAAGTAGGTTTAGGTACCGTGATCGAGGAGGTGGTCGGTTCAAACAGGAAGAGTGGCAATTCAAAAACAAGGAAAAAAAGGTCTATGGACACCATCGAGGGGATTGATAAATTTTTATGTTGTCGAGCTACATACATTAATCAATTTTTGAAAGAGGCACGGATACATATGGTCGATGGTTGACACTCCAATGGATGGTCATTAGAGATTTCATGCACTTGCAAGACATTTGGGATATTCCCAGAATGGCTGGTGGAGACAACTTAGAGAAGAGTTATTTCAAGAGTTAGAAACTCATCTTCCTTTCTACACCAAGATACACATTGAAGAAATTGTATATTCATGCATGTATGTAAATAGTAAATATCACATTTGATCGTAAATATCACATTAAATAAGAATAGAGTGAGGGCAAAGTTACTGTACGTGCGAAAGAGTCATGCAATCCGACATTGCCCCGAAGCCTTCGTGGAATGCAGCTCCAAGCTCGTTATAAATGTATGTCAATATACCGTTACCGTAAAAAATCTCTTCAAAGTGATCGACATCATTGACTTCCTAAACATGCTTTGCATGTGTATAGTCGTTTCGGACTTGTCTGGAATGTCGACACACCCACATTCCACAGACCTCTCTCATTCTTCCACGAGTTCTAAGTCTCCTACATCATCGTCACTTGCATACCCTTCAGCTCATCGACTGAAATTTCAATGGAATACTATAGGACTTTATAAAGTAGGGAAGGGACATCAATTGATCCACATCGTCCCAAATAGTCGGAGGCATATCTCAGGTACTCATTATATGTGTGTCATTCTGTCATATTCTTGTTACTGTGCATCATAATTTTAGCATATACTTTCAATTTCAATATTTGATGCACATCGTCCAGGTAATTGTCATCTCCCCACTTGGGAGATGGAAGGTACTAGTCTTCGGATGCCACCTCTTGACGAATGCGAAAATTAATGAATACATCGTCCACCCTTGTGCATAGAAGAATGCTATGTATTTAAGACTGTCAAAATTCTGACAGCCCTTGTGCACTGAAGGACTGCCAAAATTTTGGCAATCCACAGACAAAGTTTTGTCGTTAGAAATACAAGAACTTGCTACTCCCACAACTACTCGATTGCGGGAGTCGTCCATTGTTAAACATCCTAAGGGATGACCACATACAATACTAAGTAAAATACTAAAGAAGAATCAATTAAGAGAGAGCCATCGTTGTTTGAGCATATTGAATAGAGTTTAGAGCAAGTAGATGTAGGTACCGTGATCGAGGAGGTGGTCGGTTCAAAAAGGAAGAGTGGCAATTCAAAAACAAGGAAAAAAAAGTCTATGGACACCATCGAGGGGGTTGATAAATTTTTATGTTGTCGAGCTACATACATTAATCAATTTTTGAAAGAGGTACGGATACATATGGTCGATGGTTGACACTCCAATGGATGGTCATTAGAGATTTCATGCACTTGCAAGACATTTGGGATATTTCCATAATGGCTGGTGGAGACAAGTTAGAGAAGAGTTATTTCAAGGGTTAGAAACTCATCTTCCTTTCTACACCAAGATACACATTGAAGAAATTGTAGGAGGCTTGTTGACTAGCATTCCATGTACAGATCCTATTGTTGGTGAAGACTATTACATGTCGTTGCCATCTATTGAATTTATATTCGTCGACAAATATACGATACCAATTGTATATATTACTTTCAAATACAATGAACCATACCTTCTTTCATATGTGTGCTCTGCCGGTCGACCACAGACAGACACTCTATGTGCTATAGGATATGTTGGATAGCACTTTGGCGTCCCAAGATTTATTGGTCATTCACATGTTCATTCACATGTTTTTTTGTAATATCGTCAAGGGCCAACCTTATTGCAGGCATTGTCTGCTTGAGTTTGGCATCTTTCTTACTTGGTCTCCATCTGCACATCCTAGGAAGAGACTCCCCAAAATCTTTGTTGAGTGTAGCCTATTTTTATAAAAAAAAAAGTGCTGGTATACCGACGCATGTACGTAAACAGTAAATATCACATTTGATCGTAAATATCACATTTAGAGTGAGGGCAAAGTTACTATACATGCGAAAGAGTCATACAACCCGATATTGTTCTGAAGCCTTTGTGGGATGCAGCCCCAAGCTCGTTATAAATGTATGTCAATATACCGTTACCCTAAAAAATCTCTTCAAAGTGATCAACATCATTGACTTTCTAAACATACTTTGCATGTATAGTCGTTTCGGACTTGTCGTTTCGGACTTGTCTGGAATGTCTGAGACACCCCAAGACTTATAACACATTACACAGACCTCCTCATTCTTCCACGAGTTCTAAGTCGCCTACATCATCATCACTTGCATACCCTTCAGCTCATCGACTGAAATTTCAATGGAATACTATAGGACTTTATAAAGTAGGGAAGGGACATCAATTGATCCACATCGTCCCAAATAGTCGGAGGCATATCTCAGGTACTCATTATATGTGTGTCATTCTGTCATATTCTCGTTACTGTGCATCATAATTTTAGCATATACTTTCAATTTCAATATTTGATGCACATCGTCCAGGGTAATTGTCATCTCCCCACTTGGAAGATGGAAGGTACTAGTCTTCGGATGCCACCTCTTGACGAATGTGAAATTACATTGTCCACCGTCCGACATGACTACTTGGCTAAAAAGTGCAGACCGGTGGCTACAACTTGGTTCTTGACATAGTCATCCATGTCTTCCAAGTCCTATGTCTGACACTTTTCTCATGATTAATGATTCGCAGTAACCATTCTGTCACTCGAAAAATAGACAGGTGAAATGAAGTTAAAACCAACAAATTATAATTTCGGAAATTAAAAAAAAATTGTAAAACAAAGGCAAATGCAAAAGATGATTTACTATGCACTTGCATTGTGGTTCCATATCTGATATGCAATGTGGTCCTTGAAAGATTTCAGGACAAACTAATCATTTGAACAAGTCTCAATAGAAGGTCTGGCGTGGAACGGAAAATTTCATGAGAAGCAAAAAAATTTACAAAAATTGCGTAAAAGAAAATTGTAAAATGAGCGCAATCGCGCCCAAAAATAGGGCGAGGTCGTCAAAATTCCTCCTTAATCCCATCCCTTCTTTCTTAATCTTTTCTTATCTTGTCTTAATCTTTTTTTAATCCGGATTAATTAAAAAAGTGCGCCCATAAAAAAGGGCGCCAAAATTCATTCTCCTTAATTTTTTTAATCCGAATTAATTGAAAAAGCGCGTCCATAAAAGGGGCGTCAAAAAAACGCGCCCTTCGTTAGGACGTGAAATTTCAAAAGCAACAGTGTACTAACTAATGTAACAGTGTACTAACTAATGTAAATTTATATACAACAGTGTACTAACTAATTGAGTGGGGTTCAAAAGCAACAGTGTACTAACGATTGAGTGGGGTGAAAAAGGATATGACTTAAAAAAACAGACAAAAGCAACAGTGTACTAACTAATATAAATTTATATACAACAGATGTGTTAATTATGCTTAGGTCTTTGACATACAGTTACTAGGATGGCACAGCACAGCCGAGTCGCGTGGGGTAAAATTTCACGCCCTAATGAAGGGCGTGTTTTTTGGGCGTCAAAATTTTTGGACGCATTTTTTACGCCCTTTTCTACGTCCTATTTTTGGGCGCCCCTAATTTGGACGCGACTGTGCTCATTTTACAATTTTTCTAAATTTTATGTCTTTTACGCAATTTTTGCAAATATTTTTGCTTCTCATGAAATTTTCCGGGCATCGAAACAAGTCTTTTCATCCTGTCTTTCCATCTGTAGTTGCCTTCATTGGCTATAGCCTATAGGCCTCTTCTTCGTCATCATCAAAAGAAGTTGAAAAAGGAGATGAATGAGGGGTAAAGTGCATTTAAACCCTCCTTAGATGTCACGAAAATGCAAATAAAAACTCGTTGATCCGAAAAACCCAAAAGATTACGAAAATGCTCAAATCACCCCCTCCGCTAACTTTTCTGTTAAGGGGTGTTAAAATAGGGTTGTTTTGACCATTTTATCCCTGGGCTATCTAATATTAACTTGTTAAAAACGGTTAGTTCTAAAATTATTTTGTTAAAAACGGTTACGCAAAAATACTTGTTAAAAAGTGGATAAATATTAACAAAGAAAAAATGGTCTTTGCTAGTAAAATTATTTATTAAAATTATTTTAATTAATATTAACTTGTTAAAACGGTTAGTTCCGTCAAAAAAGTGGATACATATTATTTAAAATTATTTTGTCATAAATTATTTTTTATTTAACAAATATATAAATATTTTTGGGAAAAACAAAACTGATAAATACAAAAAAAAATCAATTCTTAAAAAATAGAAATGATGAAAAACTGGAAAAACAAATACCAAATAAAAAACAAAAAAATACTATTAAAATATGGAAAAAAATAAAAAATAGACAAAATATTCCAAAAAACCAAAAAATGAGGATAAATCTTAAACAATGAAAAAAGACAAAAACAAAAACTATACAAATTTGAAAATAAAAGTCACTCTTAAAAAACTAGAAAAGATTATTAAAAAGATGGAAAAAAAATGAAATAAGAACTAAAAAATGGAAACAAAAAACAAAATATTAAAAAGATTATTAAAAATAACCTCCCGTTCTTAAAAAGATAGAATTCTCATGCTTGACGTCATTTTCAAAAATAAATATTCATAATCTAAATAGTAGGTTTTCATCTTAAATTTTTTCTGGAAAAAAAAAATTCTTTTAACAAATGTCCGGTTAGTCCTGAACTATCCAGCCATTTAACTTAGGACATGTTTGGTAAACCGTATTTGGAGCTAGATAACTGTAACTAATATTATATTATTTAATATTTTATAATAATTATAATCTTAATTAATAATTATAATCTTAGTTAATAATTTATTAATTACAATTTTATTATAATATTAATTAATCATAATTTAATCATAATTATAATTATAGTTAATATTTTATATATTATAATAATTTTAATTAATAATTTAGTAATCATCATTATAATCATCATTATAGTCTTACTTAATAATTTATTAGTCATGACTATTATCATAATTATTTATTTATTAATTCTAACTAAAATTGTAAATCTTGGTACAAATTTATTTTCATCACATGTATTACTTAAACAAATAACTTAAATATTACTAAACGTGTCAAAAATTCAAAAATAAATTGTAAAACATGTATGTCGAAGCATGGTCCGGTTTCTCATCCTCCCATAATAAAAAATTACAAGAATTTTTTGGAAAATTTGCACTCCCGTATAATCATCTTCCAGGATTTGTTGGTGTCAATAAAGTTTTCAATGGGCTAATTAATCCACAATAGCAATAAATTGTTCTTCCATAATTTCTATTTGGACGTCTTGAGAAAAAAAAGGAATAAGTAAAAAAAGCTTCAAACATTAAATGAGAGCAAATAAGTAAAAAAAAATGGAATATAAAAAAAAAAATTTGCAGTTGGATTTGAGATCTGTAGGTAAAAAAAGCTTCAATACATTAAATGAGAGCAAATAAGTAAAAAAAAAAGGAATATAAAAAAATTAAATATTATTTTTCCTTCCAACCAACCGGTCAAAAAATAGAAAATATAAAGCTTAGGTTTTATGTTTCAAACAAACATTCATATATATTGAGAATGAAAGAGAGCCAGCAGCAGCCACAATATAAGCATTAGGGATATTTTGGGTAGTGCACATTTTTTTTCCAAAATATGGGCTCTAACGGCAACTTCTAACGTCATTTTGACGGAAAGGGACTTTCCGAGCAAAAACGGTTTTGTGGGAGGTGCAAACTGCTTAAGTTTTCTAAAAAGTCTTATTTTGCGAACGATGCAACTCTATGCAATGGCTATAGCCTATAGGCCTCTTCTTCGTCGTCATCAAAAGAAGTTGAAAAAGGAGATGAATGAGCTATCTTATTTGAATGGGTATCGTCGGTACATGGTAGAAGTGACCTACCCGTAGAGGCCGCTACCAACTCTCTTATGGTAATAGGTACTTTTCTTGTCCGCTCTTTTTTTCGTGCTCTCTGCTCCTTCCGACTTGTTCCTTCGAGGAATTTTTTTCCTCTGTCACCTTGGCGACTACAAGAAAGAAGAGATGATAATTCAATCTGTAGGTGAATAAATGAAACATACACACTTAAGGAATGCAACCCCATTCCCAACCTTAACCGGATCACTCAGGACTACCTGGATATGCACATAACTGCAAAAAAAAATTGGCAATCCATTGCATAGAGAGGACTATCAAAATTTTAACAGTCCATAAAACAAAGAAGTCAAACTCTGAAAGTGACAAATTTTTGGTAGTCGTAGGATTGTCAAAATTTTGGCAATCCTAAACATATCCATCACTGCCAAAATTTTGGCACTTCTCCATCGTCCCAAATTGTATTGTTTCAATTTTGAAACTTCAAAACTACATTTATAGAGTTTAAAACTTCAAAAATAATGCCTTAGTGGGCTATCTACTACGAAAGTATTAAAAGGACGTACACAAGAAATCTAATAATCTAAACAAAAAAATTACATTTGAAAAAAAGTAGAATCTTAACAACAATTTTTTTAATTTCAATTGATGAAATTTTAATTTGATTGTATAGGATTCTTGGTTCTCAACATCTCCATTGCGAAGATTACGGTTGCAAGAGGAAGAAGAAGAATAGAGAATTTTTTTTTTCAAAATAGTCGCAAAAGAATTTTTGAGAAGTGACTATTGAAAATGTGTTCCCCGTGAGAAAACGTATACATTACCACTTCAACACAGGTTGGATCCCCATTTTGTTAATTGAGAGTTGGCTGTACAAAATCATAAAAAATTAAAATAAAAAAAAATCTTAATCGCCTTGAAAATTGTGTATGCACTAGTCCGGATTCAAACCTATGAACGGGATAGCAAAATATAGAAACTAGCATATACCCTCACTATTTTAAAAAACTAGCAAATACTCTCATTCCTTCGTAAACCAGCCAAACTTTTGGTCAAATAGTAGGGGTATATCTTAAAATTTTAGGAAATTTTTGACTTTCATCCCACTTGTTAATATGAATTTGTACTTACATCCCACTTTTTATCACGAAAAGTATTTATTTTGTCACGAAAAATATTCGTTTTGTCACGAAAATTTTTTTCATAACAAAAAGTGGGATGTAAGTCAAACAAAATTAAAAAGTGGATGCAAGTACAAAAGTGGGATGAAAGTCAAAAAATTTCAAAATTTTATTTGTTCCATACAAAGGAATCGAGGCATTTGCTATTTTTTTTTTAAAGTTTGAGCATATGCTAGTTTCTATATTTTGAATGGAAACATTTGCCAAAATCTCTCTATTAAAATCTCTTGCTCTATTCTCAAACTCCAGAGTTATGACGAGGGCTAACTTTGCACCCTGGAAAGTCCAAAAAATACCAACTCTACTTCATCTACAAACTTTTTCCTCAAATTAAATTGGGCTAATTAGCCGTTTAGACCCTAGATTTTATACCAGTATAGAGTTTAAACCTTGAGATGTCCAATTGAAAAGTTTAGATCCTGAATTTTTATTTTTGATTTACATTTTCCCAATATACCTGCATTTGTACCATGTGTTGGTTTTGTCCTTGTTCTCATGTTCGGGATAATAGGAAAAAGTAAAATAAAAATAAAAACACAGGGTATAAACTTTCCAATTGAACATCTCAAGACTTAAAACTCTAAACTAGTATAAAACTCAGGGTCTAAACACTAATTAGCCCAATTAAATTATGCGAACCAATTTTCCTCGATGATCTCTCTGTGGGATCAAAACTTGGATTGTTTTCTACATGCCACTTACAAAGTGTGCAGTCCATAACACTACAAGTTGGAAAATAATGCAGCATGTTTTTCCTATTCTAACATGTGTAGTTTCAGTGTATTAAGAGAAAAGAACAGGTCTCATTCACATCTTAGCTTCATCCTTGAAAGTCCAAAAAAATCAATGTAAGAAAAAGAAGAAAAAAAAAGAAAACAAGGCAAACTTGGGAGATCCATCCATTAGAAGTCGTCGGCCTTGTCCTCTCTCATGATCCTTTTCTATTGTACATTAGCTAGGATGTGTATAATCCTCAGGTCCAATCCAAATATACACAGCTCAAGATCAAAGTCACAGCATCATCGATCCTCAAGCCAACTTTCACTGCATCTTCGAGGCAAATAAACTGACATCCACCAGTAAAAATAAAAAGACTAATAATATTGAAATTTGTATGCATAAAAGAACTGACAGAAGTTTTATAGTAGTTGTGGATACGACGCCAACCTTCTCTAAGAAAAATTATTGAGTGGAACGACCTCACCACATGACAGTTACCATGTGTTATTATACTATCGGACGAGTTTATCATTCACCACTCCCAGGTGGTTGGACGAAGAAATCATTCACCACTGCCACGTGAATAAATTTTCCTTCTCTACGGATGCCAAATACCTTGCAATGCACTGATAGGTAAACCTACCTTTATAATCACACAAATTAAGTTTATGCAACCAACCAAGCAGAAATTGCCAACAAGAACGCTAACGTTGTACTAACAAATACAATATACAGCAGAAAGGTTGCTAGGCTGCATGCAAGACAGTCAAAAGAAAACAGAGCCCTCCGGGACTTTCTATGACACAAGGTAATGTAATAGTATCAAATAATTCAATATATTGAGTTATATTAAGAATGTTACGCAAAAGAACTTATGTAAGACAGCAAGCAATGGTCTGTTGCTACTAAGGAATGGGTCCGAGAACCACATATATTCTAATTAATCAGACTCCTAAAACAAATAGTAGGAAGGATTTTTCACTCTCCTTCGTTAGCAAGTCTATGGTGCCAACTACGCAAGCTTGGAATCAAATGATTTGGTGGATCGTGGTGTATGTCACAACACTACTGTCCTATATATATAAAAACCCTGATCCTCTTACGTACATTTGCTGTTCTTTTCAAGAACAATAACCAAGTGTCAAGATAACCAAATCAATCAAATATAAACAGGGACGGATAAGTTCAAAAGTCAAAACCATCCAGGTTCGAGGGGAAGAACAATGGGGACAAGTACAATGGATCTTTGATCCAAAGATACATTTCATGAAATTACGACAGTCACCAAACCCGCATCATATTTCTCTCCCAGTTAAGAGAATAGCGGAGTTTGGAAATTTATGCCTCCTGCCTAGGGGTGCCATTTGGAGCAGCAACAGTTCAGATATGGTTATTACATATCCACATTTGTTTTCCGATAACGAATGTTGTTCAGAATAAAAATCAGCCATATTCAGTAAAAATCCAGATCCAGGATATGGATAAAGCAAAATATGAATATGAACTAGATATAATAGATTTTTGGGGAAAATCATGTTTACTTTCTCAATTGAAATGATTTCGTATAGGTTTAGTTACATATTAATTAATTATGTCTGAGTATTGATATACACTTCCTATGTAATAGGTTTAGTAGCCTAGTGCTACAAGTTATGTTATACAGACACAGAAAAATGACATCCGTATCTGTATTGTGTCCGTCCATATCTGTATTAATGCAACATAGGTTACAAGTCAAAGAAAAGTATTATTTATATTAATATGATTGATATACTTTTATAGGTATCCGGATATTCGCATCCACAGGAAGTGGAATCAATCGGATCCAAAAATAATAAACTATATCCATTATTCGGATCCGGATCCAAGCTGGACAATATGGATCCAAATACAGCCCTACTTCTGCCATAATATGCACTATTAGGAGTTGAGACAAAGTTATGTGCTATTAGTCGAGTGTTATTAGGGGTTGAGACCTTATTATGTGCTAATAACTCAAAAGGGCTTCTACTTTTAAGATAAACCGCATTCTACTTTAGCTTGCAGTGTTTTACAATATCTCATTTTGTAGATACATTTGCACTTCTAAAATTTCTCTTTGAGAAGTAAATGTTGATATATAAAATTCAACTTTCTGTCCACTATTCTGGTGTCAACAACCAATCTTTTTTCTTTTCCACCTTAACTCCAGCCCTTTCAGGAATTTGACTTCAGCATCTCAATTCAGGTTTAAGCAGAGATCTTCAATCTTACTATTTGGCGGTAATGTTACCTGGCGCAGCTTGATCTCATAAAGCTTTGGCCATAACTTTCCTGTCACTGCCATGTAGTACATAGAAGAGATGATGTGATCAGTTGTGGTGTCATGAATTCCAACAGAAAGCAGAAGACCAATACCAAACAGGCATAACAAAATTCCTAGCTGTGAACAAGGTAGGAGACATACCAAACAGGCGGCTGTTTTCTTCATCCCAAGCTATACCATTTAGAACATCAATACCCTGGAATTTGTGTAATATTAGCATATGGTAGCCCATGATTAAGATGTAAAATTATACTTGATATATATACATAAGGAGCTTATAGATGTAGAAATACGTAAGGTAACAATGATGCTGATAAATAGTTGAACTAGTTTTACTCGGCATCCACATTTTAAACTTGGAAGCGTGTAAAAGATTGCATGTGTATGCGCAGTGTTAGAGGTCGGGTTCATGTGTGTGCCATACGTTCTGTGCTAGCAATGGTTTGCATAAATGTGTGCGAGTCATATAGGCTTGCAGGTTGATATTTATGGTAAACTACAACAAATGTGTTCCCACTAGCTATCAAGCTATTTAGCAGTTAAGAAGTTAGACGGTATCTGAAGATTGGATATCTTGCAAGGCTGAAACTAAGGGACCCATGACTTTTCGGAAAGATAATATCATGCATTGGCTTTACAATTTCATCTTACTCTTCTTTCTCTTCCTTTGTTTTCTAGTCAAGGATACAATGCAAGATCTTATAAGAGCATTTAACCAAATATGTAGTACTATTAACATGTCCATCTATAAACTTTCTAGTATTACGGTTAAGGAGTCATTTCTATATGGATTCTCTAGAGTACAGTAAAAGTAAATCCATAAGCTGATAAGAATGAACACATGTAAGCAAATGCATGATTGATAATAATGAATCAATGTATACGAAGATGCACATGCTATTAGATATGACATTACAACAGTCACCTGAATGAGTTTTTTGCCTCCAATTTGTATCAAACTTGGTTTGATGGAATTTTGTACAAGAAAATTGATATAATACCATTTGAAGGGCATCTCTTACTAGTCAGAATCTCCTAGGAGGCCAACGAATCTCAGTAAAAAATGCGATTCGCCGGTTCTTACTTAGGTGCGACTTGGGAGCTCGTTTTTCCGACGATGGGAGCTCGTTTTTCTGACGACGGGGAGCGTGTTTCTCCGGTGACAAAGCGCTTTCCATAACATGACCAGAATTTTAAAAGAGTACATAAATTTTGGGAATGAAGTTGGAGATTTTTAAGACACATTCATCAAAGTAACAAGAAACTAATGATTACTTACCTTGCCATTATAAAAATTACCATGCGAATGATCTCTCTGTAACTTTGAATTGAACTTTATAAATTCTAATAAATATTAATTTATCTATAAATTTTGATAACAATAATAAACATAAAAAAAATTATTAGCGCATGCTCTCGTAACGCTCTTAACTTTAGACTTTTATAAGTAATCGCGCTCCCCCGCTCCCGCTTCTGGCTTCGAAGGGGCATCTCACATGTTAGTAAAGGATAATAACTTGTTCCATTAATAATCCTAAATTACTATTGAGCAAAATGAAAGAAAGCAGTAAGTTCATCTAACAAGTTAACCAGCATATTGTTTAGAAGAAGGGGAATGTATGTGGATGTCACTGTCTCATGGTAGTGAGAAGAAATTTAGAATGGTGAATGTTATCAATGTGTACAACAAGAGGACTAGCATAACCATGTACTACCACATGAACACTTAGAGAGTGTTTATGGAGCACCATTTACCACACGCACACAAAGAGAGTTTGTGGAGCAGAGTAAATTTGACCAACATCAAAAGAAATAATAAAAAATGATATCTAGGTAGAATAGGAACTCAAATTTTGTAAAATAAGGGAGGAAAAACATGCTGACTTCCTCCTATTAAAAGAATGGTAAGTTACAAAAAAATAAAGAAAAAAGGAAAGCTGTGACTCACTTTATGTCCAGATTTTAACAAGCTTTGCCTGTGATGTAAGTAAGGTAAATGTCAAACCATAGTCTTATAATTTATCAAAATGGGTTCAAACAGACTTTTACATTCAAAGGAAAGGAACATACCTTAATTCATGAAGTAAGATCCAACCTTGCACCACTCCGTCATTATGTGATATTCTAGCTATACAATCTGACTGCAAATAACCACCTTGTGTTAGTTACTCCATACTGAGGTTACCCATATGCCATGTAACTGTTGCAAACTTCAGTGTAACAATTTCAACAGAATGGTTGCATTAAACCAGGATTATTAAAATATAATATGCCCCACATAACTGTCGTCTTAGTAAGCAAATGCAAGAATGAAGCGCTCAAATACATCATTTTCTCGTTTTGGGTGACATATCTTGACTCTGTAAATCATTAAGCTATATAGTGGAAACATAAAGCAATTGTAAACCATTGTAATCCTCTCAAGGAGGCAAAAGCCAGATGAAACAAGCAAATAATCCTTGGGCAGATAATAACTATTTTGCAGAAAAGAGAACTAGATTGCTTCCACATCCACACTTAAAGATTCCAATATGTGAGGAGGTCAAAACTCAATGCCCTGACAGCAGTTATCATAAGTTCCAAGTAAGGTTTGCAATCAATCAGCTCAGAATTTGATTCCATCAGCATATTTGATGAGAAAATATCTGACATCCTTGAATTCCAAAAATGGACAGATACGAGGATTGTTCTGTTAAACTCAAATAATCCTCATATTCTTCTAAACCCCAGCAATATTTATATTCCTACCCGAGTAACTAGGATATATACCAATGTACATAAGTACGACTTACAACTTCAATAGTACTTGACGTGAATGTTCTTATAACATATAAACAGTTATTAGGACATCCTCGACAGTTCATGTCTCATAAATGTCAATGATAATCAAGAATATGCCTACACTAGAAGAGAGCATAACTCATAGTTGGACTTAATTTTCTCCCCGGAATTTTAACTTCATTCAGCAGAATTTTGTTAGTACCATATCCCTCCAAACCCACCCAAGGCCACATTCTTTATAGTGCTGGGAATTTAATACCATCTATACAATCGTCCATCTTCATGGATCAAAATTTTGGGCAACTAAAGGGGCTAAGCCTAAGAATCCAAGGGAAGTATGTAATGGATCCATGACCAAGCTCTTGTTCCCTCATTCTTTATTTATTGTGTTTGGTTGGGAAAAAACTAAGCTTGGAATTGGAACCCAAAGAATTCAAGCTTGGCCCACCTATCCCTCTCTCTACATTTGTATTCTCCAAGTTCCAACCATTTTAGCTTAGAACCTAGCCAAGTAACTTGGAGAACTTAATGCCTATGTGGCATGGAGAAATGCCCATGCGGGCTAAGTTCTTGTCCCCCTAAGTTCCCCAACTTCTCTATATTGAGCTACTAAGCTTCATAACTTGGATAAGCTATTTGTATGCGATAATATAGCTGAGAAGAACTCTTTTACTGCTCGCTAATTTCCTAAAAGAGAATGAGAGACTGATAAATGAATCGAGTACATAAGCCTACATCTTATTTCATGTTATTTTAAGAAAAAGTTACATTATTACCTGCCAGACATTTGCCCATACTTCACCACCTATATATTCCAGCTCATTTAGATAAGGAACTTCACGAGTATTGTACTTAACAGTTACTTGGTCTATTGCTGCGAAATTATATAAATGATAATCAGAACAATATGCATTACATTACAGAAATGATGACACACCAACAGCTGCAGACCTTTCCAGGTAACAGGGTCAAGCTGATATAATGTGGAACTTCCATCACTCCCAAAAATCACTTTTCCATCAGTCGCCAGCCCCCAACCATCCTGCATCTGATGAGTAAACTTCCGTCTCTGCACTCAGAAAGTTGTAAATTCAAAACATACATCCTGAGCTGTATGAACGAATACAAGAAAATATTGATCTAAAACCAGAAATTTTTTAGGAGTTTTCAAACAAGGTAGAATGGAACTTTTACATGATTCATAAAGCATCAGAGACTTGGGCATAATAACAACTTGCCAGACATGGCCAAAAATGAAGAGAATAAAAGAGGTCAGACAAAAATCACACGTAGGTGGCAAGTGCCTGTTTAGGTGGTTAGAGAAAAAATAAAACAAATGCTTCAAACAAACATTATACAGATTTACAATGTTTTCCATCTTCCTTTCCCTTCTGACTTAAACTTCCACACCACAGCCTAGGCAAGATTGAAAACACATTTGTGCCCAGTTTATTTGCACCCACATGCATTTTGGTTATGCTATATTACACAATTGACATGCCCTATAATTCCCTATTAATCCTGAACCAACCTTT
Organism: Iris pallida; assembly: GCA_029216955.1. NCBI lineage: Eukaryota > Viridiplantae > Streptophyta > Magnoliopsida > Asparagales > Iridaceae > Iris > Iris pallida. Next base: position 19,459,075 of record JANAVB010033820.1, read on the forward strand.
TAAGTTAACCATGTTATATTAAATTTTGTAAATAACATACACCGAACTATAAGTTCAAGTAATTTACAGCATTTCGGAATGCCTAACCCTACCTGAATCAGTCAACTCTATCAAAACACCATTACACAAGGTCCTCTCGAAATTGAAAGTCAAATGTTGTTGCCTATATATATATATATATATATATATATATATATATATATATATATGAAAGTGATTTGTCATGGTTGAAGAACATGCTAAGCATGATTGAGATTTAATAAATATTTCTATGTACCGGATCCTTTCTATAACTTTTTTGGACCTAGTTACTAAACAAAACATGTAAAAAATCTAATGTGTGTTTAGTGTGTGTGTGTGTGTGCATGTGCACGTGCTCTTTCATGTAAGTATAGTTGTATCCATGTCATAATTGCAGCATAAGATTTGTAAAAGGTGACATATTTCAAATTTCTATCGTGTTCATATCAGGCTGTCTGTGCAGCCTACCCTAGCTTAGGACCAACTATGAGCCGAAATATTTGTCTTCATTCCGGGTTGGCTCTAGAGCAAAAGCACAACAAAATGGATAAAATATTAGCTTCACTAAGAAGTAAATAAGTTCAAACCATAGGTCCAATTTATGAGACTTTAAAATGGAAATTAATGTGCAAGGTGAATTGCTGAGGTCATTTACAAGTTACAACAACATCAGGTGACAAACCACCACTTTATCTCCTTGAAAACCATATGTATGTCTTGATAACACTAGGTACTCTAGTTAACTAAATGCAGGACTTATTTTGAAATGCTTACAAAAAAGTACTTTAGCAAACACCTCAGCCTAGGGTTTGTACCTCAGCCTAAGGTTTGTACCATCTCAATAGTGTTTTGAAAGCTGACTGAGAGCCACCTCACAGAAGCAGCCCAGTTTCTGATCATATCTTAGCTTTGACTTTGGTGGGTTAGGCAGCTAGGCTTTGTCTGAGAGTATCCAGGTAGTCTGCACTCAAGCAAGACCGTCTAGGCATTGGATGGATGCGTAACCCTGTCCATGACATGGGGATAAATGTTGATGTACCTACCTTGCCATTATCAGAAGAGAGGAAAACAAGAGAGAGAAAGGGAGAGAATAAATAAAATATAAGGTATTATACAATCCTAAACCCACAACCCCGTTTTTAAAAAGTGTGATCAGGTTGATAGGTCAAATTTGTAGAGTAGCAAAACAACCCTACAGCCACATTAAGTTAGAAAGGGGTATGGTTAGGATTTTACAAACCACGTTTCTTTTACCTCCTCCCTTACCTCGATGATGAAGCAGCATGGTGGCAAACTCAAGCAACTTGCCACAGAAACTTGTAGTGCAGAGGAAACGATTTTGTTATCTTTCTCTTCACTATATCCTCCTCCCCTTTCCGCTATCTTTCACTACCGCCTCCCACCTACACACTCGTCATCCGCCAAGGAAAATAGTGCACTAGCTGTCACATGTGCATATAATTCAAGGTTCATAGTATTGGTTTTGGACACTTCTTATGAGTATCTGTATCAGTGGTATAGCGGAATCTCTGAATTCTTCTTTTCGGAAAGCCAAAAATAATAATTAAAATAAGTAACAAATCTAGGAAAAAAATGTTCTATACATTTAGGCATATTTTTATGTGTTATTGTTAATTCTCTTTAAGTTTAAATTAAAATTGAATAACATTCAACATTGATGAACCTTTTACCCGTAACTGATACTACTATTAGTTACTTGCTTTTGGACAAAATACAATCATAATAGATAGTGTTGAATGGAATAATATTATGATGGATGAATGTTATTATATATATATATATATATATATATATATATATATATATATATATATTACCAGGATGAGGAGGTGGACTTCATTTGGGGCAAGGACGTTGCACGGAAAATGCAACTTTGTGCATATCGTCTTCTCCAGGGTAGATTGATGACGAGAGACAGACTCCTCCGGTTTGGTATGCAGATCCCGGATGCCAAATGTGTGCTATGTAATGATGAAGATGAATCTATGGGGCATCTCTTCTTTGGTTGCCCGGTGACCTGGCACATTTGGACTGAGCAGTGTGCACAGCTGAGAGGAGGAGTGGGGATGGACCGGGACATTCGGAGCATTCTCAGCTGGATCCGAGATCACAAAGGACGGGATCCGGGGTGGGCTAGAAGAGCCAGAGTTCGTCTTGCTGCGTCTGTTTGGCACATCTGGAAGGAGCGGAACAGACGTATCTTTGAGGGCTTGACTACCCCCCATTGGAATTCTACATAATATAGAATTCGATGTATCTGTAATGGCCCCATAATAGTATTATTGGGGCATGAAAAGTTGTGATGTTGTACTTTAATACCTTTTCCGCTATATGCGAGGAATAAATTCACCCTTATTCCAAAAAAAATATATATATATATATATGACAAATAACCCGGTCTGGTTCACCTTACCCGCTGGCTTGGACGAGTACAGTTCACTGATTTGAATCACTTAACCTATTGGCACACTCCTTATCAACATACTTTAGCATGTTGATCTTCGACACAGCTAAATCATTTTTCCACCTGTTTTCACTTTTTTCGCTTTCTTTTAATTTTTGTTCACATAATTGACTGAAAAAGAGGGCCATTTTGTTGGTATTGGCCACTATCAGTTGGTATCGGTAAGGGTCAATTCCAGATCGGGACAAACCAATACCGATACAATATGGCAGATATGTATCCGTATTGGCCATTATTGTGAACTATGGCATACACAGACAGATTTGCATATAAGTTGGAGTCTAGTCATTTCTGGAGTGGGAAACTAATCCTACCAGTACCAATGCTTAAGCTAAAATTGAGTACGGTCAAACCAAAGTTTCTTTTACCTCCTTTCTTGTCTCCCTCTCCACAATGGTGAGGCATCGTGGTGGCAAATTCGTGCACACAGCCAAAGAAACATGAAATTGCAGAGGTAATGACTCTCTCTTTTTATCTCTTCCTCCTAATATTTCCGCCTTTCTTTCACAAACTCCGCTCACGCACCCATTCTATCTATGCCTAGGTAAACTGCACATTACATTCACTTGTGCCTATAGATTTGTATATGTTGTATGTAGTCATTTGTTATATGCATGCATTGTTGATAATAGTATTTGTTAACTTTCAAATTCACTGAGCAGTACTTGTACTCGAGGCTGTCAAGCATGAGGAGGTTATCATAGTGTTTAATTGGCAATCAGTTACATGAATAATTTCTACTTTCCCTGCTGCGCAAAAGACTAGACATTTCTTATAAGAAATTCAACTTGTGCAAAGATACTATAGGCTAAAGAATTGCAATTACATGTATTATTGCAAGTCAAACAAGTTGCAGGCAACGCATCATAAGGTCATTCACCATAGAAGTAGTTGATGGTATATAAAAATAATATTAATAAGACAATAGAATACAAAAAATTGTGTTTGAAGTACGAACTTTGTTAAAATTATACCGGTCATAGATGAAACCAGTTTTCTTCAACCAAGTTACTTGCAACAACCTACAAAAGATAGAATATCAACTTTGGAAGATCCAAATTAGAGATTAGATAATCTAGAGTCACTATTGATTGACATCACTTAAGTGTATAGAACTTACTTTCGTGCTACATAAAAAAATGCTGACTGTTATTTAGTTTATATATTTTCTTTGAGGATAAAACAGGTTTTAATCAAAATATAACCAAGAAGCTTTACAAATCTGTATCTTGTTTCATATGCAGATGTGATACTCGAATCTCAATACTAAGATCAATACCTAACATGGTACCCTAGGATTTAATCTTCTTTGCAGGCGATGTGACCAGTGGCATTTATTCCAGTAACTTGCAAGAGCATGAAAATTATAAACCCAAACAACCAAAAATGATCTCCACAACTTTAAAGTTTAAACATGTATGAATCAAAATTCAATGAGCTTGGACAGTGGATCTGTAGTCTGAATCAACATTCAACTGTAAAGATGTACAAAATACAAGTAGTTTGGACACTTTAAGGCCACAAGGAAAAACTAGACTATATAATCAAATTAATAGTATTGGTAGGACTATCATTGATTTGAAACTGTTAGGATTTATGTTTGATGATACTTATTAAATAGTTAGATTAGTTATCTTTATTTTATTCATTTATTGCTTTATGTATTTTTTTTATTTCTAGATAGGGTTAGTATTCATTTATTGATTTATGTATTTTTAGGGTTATTGATGTCATTTCACTTGCTTTATAGTTCTATAAATATTGGCCAAGAGCCCCAATAAAATTTTCAACCATTCTAGCACAATGTAGCCTCCATTTTAACATGGTATTAGAGCAAGGGTGATCCCGAAACTTGAACTTCCAAATAAAATCAGAATCCTTCATCCAAAAAAAAAAAATCCATATGCAAGCCCTAGCCATCGGCTACCATTTCAAAGCCGTTGTCATCCCAAGTCGTCGTTTTCATCCTTGTTGCCGTCGTCGAACCTCAATATCCCCGACTATCATCACCACCAAACACCGTCGTCGTCGTTACCGAAGCCACCGTTATCGTTGTCATAGTCATCGTCCGCGGCACTCGCCAGCTCTAACAGACCTCCGCCGACTAACCTCCATTCAGTCTCGGCACTGAAGAATACGCAGTCAACCTCACCACCCCAGCCTCTTGACCACAATCACACCGTCACTCTCCATCGTTTCCAACGAGCTTGACACTCCCACATGGCCACACCTTCGTTTCAGATCACAAATACCATTGTCCACTTCGACGTCTCTTCTTTCATCCTCATAAGTTGGCAACCCACCCCGAGCCCCCAATCGCGCACCATCCAACCTCGCCTGCTCAACATTTAATTTCGGGCAGAAAAAGAGGAAAAAAAAAAACTTCCACAAGGCACAGACCCCAACGACCCCCCCCCCCCCTCCTTTGTCCAATTCAGGCACGACCACCACTAATAATAATCCTTCTTTGCCAAATTCTACCTCTAGCGGTGATCCATTGCTCCATGCCTCCATCTGCTCTGATTTTGACCGTCATCGTCAACTGACCAAACCCCATGTTTATGTTGTCTCTATCAACAAGAAAATCATTACCATAATTGTTTTGGATAACCACCTCCTTAATCACAATCGCAAATTATGATCAAACGACTCATAGGTCTCATTTATTAATTCTAGCCCTCCATATCCCTGATCCTACGGTTCAGCTTCTTTCCTCTTTCAATTTTTGTTTTAGTTTTTTTTCCAAAATGATATTTTGCCCGCCCCTGGGGTGATCGCGCTGGCCCGCGCCCACGTGGCGGTCAGCTATGGGCCCCCATGCTAGCACGGACCCATCCCGGACTGGGGGGCAACGCCGTGGCCACAGGCCGGTGCAGTCACCCCCCATGGGCGGGCAACGTAGCCGCACTTTTTTTTATGACATGTAAAAAAATAATGCATGTAAAAAAAGGAAAAAGATCATGAACTTCGAACCCATGGACACACTGGCCCGGTCAGCGGCGAGCGGGATCGTCGTATAAGTTTGTGATATATTTTCCATTTGCGAATTCTCGCTTTCACGAACTGTAGTGTCCCGTCCCGCTCAGTCAATCGGAGGAATCGAAACGCCAACGGCGTTCGTACTTAGCCTTGCAACAGCTGCTCGAAGACTCGCTCGGTCGGGACGACTCCTCGCTCAGGTGGGGTAGTTTCGGTGAACTTACCCCATCTTAGCCTTCACATAATAAATCGCATGTTTTCAACTTGCACAAGTTAGGCTTGATAATAAAAGAGACGCATCCACATAGCTACGGGAATAATTCCGACGGATCGAAATGTGTTAGAACGTGGAAAAACGTCCCACGGTCTGCTTAGAAGTTTGCTCAGCGTGCTTTTAAAATGACACTCGATCCTTCGTCCCGTGGCTTGGGAGAAGAAAGTTGGCCTAAGTTGCTAAGTTGCCACAACGCTCGAATTAGCTCAAGTCATAAGCGTCGCCCGCGTGAATGCTTGATAAAGCATGCACGGTCCCGTCGTCCAAGGCTTGGCATAGCCTTCGCATGTTCCGTGATTTAAGTCGTATTGTACGGCTTGTGGCGTAAGTCTAGGCACCCAAGAACTTGGTTGTTCAAGTCGAACGCGTGCACGACACGTTCTCTCGATGCGAGGCTTGGCATAGCCTTTGCTAGTCAAGTCGTTGTCGAATAAGTTAGAAAGGAGTTTTGCTGGGCTATCGAAGTCATAGCAAGCACTGTCCCCTGTTATCTGCGGTTGTCAATTCACATAGTCCTACGAGAACAAGGCTCGTCATATAAAGTATGTGACTTGAGCGATAGCGTCGCCTAGAGAACAAGGTCTGTCTAAGGCACGAGCCACGGTTGGTTTAGTGAAAAGTATGCCACGGACAAAGGAAGCACGCGAGATCGATCCCGCTACTTGGGAGTCTCGATAAGGAAGTACGCGAGATCGGTCCCGCTACTTGGGAGTCTCGATAAGTCTCGATAAGGAAGCACGCGAGATCGGTCCCGCTACTTGGGAGTCTCGATAAGTCTCGATAAGGAAGCACACGAGATCGATCCCGCTACTTGGGAGTCTCGATAAGGAAGCACGCGAGATCGGTCCCGCTACTTGGGAGTCTCGATAAGTCTCGATAAGGAAGTGCACGAGATCGGTCCGGCTACTTGGGAGTCTCGATAAGGAAGTCCACGCGACTGGTTGTCGCCGAGATCGGTCCCGCTACTTGGGAGTCTCGATAGAAAGTTGGAAAGCATGGTCATGGTTAAGGACTTGGTAGATCGAGTTGAGTCTTGCATGGTCATTGGACAACTTGCGCACAAGGGTAAATTCCTCGAGCGATCCCGGGGCGCGGGTTCGTGTCGGCCTAGGAGGAATTGCAGATATTGTACGGCTTTCATCGACGGTACGGCTCGATTGAAGTGAACAGTTATAATATAGGCTGTGGGTCATTCGGTGGGAGCTAGTACCTCGCCACGCGAATGGTCGCCGTATACAAAAGATCCAAGATAGCTTGACATTGCTAGTAACCACTCATATAGATGTGCCGGCATAAGAGCAGCTATCCGCGTGTATGTCTTTGGATTGCGTCGAGTACTAGCAGGTTACGAGTTTGGTTAACAAGTTATGCTTATAGCAAGCGCTAACCTTGAATCGGCACGGTTTAGGGTGTGCACAGTTGCAACACCATTCTAGAGCCTAAGAGTTGGCTACAGCAAGGATACGTGCTTCGGCATGAATGTGGTCTCGTCTCGAGTTAAGTCAGGAAGGGCCGTAAGGCAAGTTGGCTAAGTCTGGTTGATCTTGGGAGGCACGGCCTCGTTCTTAAGGCACGATCATGTCTATTGGCACGAACAGCACGAGTCGTCCCCTTGACGTCATTGGCACGAGAATGGTCTAGAGGCACATAAGGCAAGTGAAAGTGTTGGCACGGCCGAGTTGCATAAGTTTTTACTCGGCGAGGCACTGGTTCGTGTCGGCCTAGGAAGAATTGCAGATATTGTACGGCCTTTATCGACGGTACAGCTCGATTGAAGTGAACCGTTACAATATAGGTTGTGGGTCATTCGGTGGGAGCTCGTACCTCGCCACGCGAATGGTCGCCGTATGCAAAAGATCCAGGATAGCTTGACATTCGAGCAGCTATCCGCGTGTATGCCTTTGGATTGCGTCGAGTACTGGCAGGTTACGAGTTGGGTTAACAAGTTACACTTATAGCAAGCGCTAACCTTGAATCGGCACGGGTTAGGGTGTGCACAGTTGCAACACCATTCTAGAGCCTAAGAGTTGGCTACAGCAAGGACACGTGCTTCGGCATGAATGTGGCCTCGTCTCGAGTTAAGTCAGGAAAGACCGTAAGGCAAGTTGGTTAAGTCTGGTTGATCTTGGGAGGCACGGCCTCGTTCTTAAGGCACGATCATGTCTATTGGCACGAACAACACGAGTCGTCCCCTTGACGTCATTGGCATGAGAATGGTCTAGAGGCACATAAGGCAAGTGAAAGTCTTGGCACGGCCGAGTTGCATAAGTTTCTACTCGGCGAGGCGCTGGGTTCGTGTCGGCCTAGGAGGAATTGCAGATATTGTACGGCCTTCATCGACAGTACGGCTCAATTGAAGTGAACCGTTACAATATAGGTTGTGGGTCATTCGGTGGGAGCTCGTACCTCGCCACGCTAATGGTCGCCGTATGCAAAAGATTCAGGATAGCTTGACATTGCTAGTGACCACTCATATAGATGTGTCAGCATAAGAGCAGGTATCCGCATGTATGCCTTTGGATTGCGTCGAGTACTAGCAGGTTACGAGTTGGGTTAACAAGTTACGCTTATAGCAAGCGCTAACCTTGAATCGGCACGGGTTAGGGTGTGCACAGTTGCAACACCATTCTAGAGCCTAAGAGTTGGCTACAACAAGGATACGTGCTTCGGCATGAATGTGGCCTCGTCTCGAATGACGTCAGGAAGGGCCGTAAGGCAAGTTGGTTAAGTCTGGTTGATCTTGGGAGGCACGGCCTCGTTCTTTAGGCACGATCATGTCTATTGGCACGAACAGCACGAGTCGTCCCCTTGATGTCATTGGCACGAGAATGATCTAGAGGCACATAAGGCAAGTGAAAGTCTTGGCACGGCCGAGTTGCATAAATTTCTACTCGGCGAGGCACTGCCTCGAATATATTGAAGTCACGAATAGAGTATAGCACGACCCTGTCGTTTCATTGCAAGTATAGGCCAAGACGTCTTTGTCCTAAAATTGATCCTAAGGCAAGACTAGAAAGACAATCAAAAGGGATTAAGTTGCACAAAGTAAATGAGCGTGTCGGTTTTGTATGGGTGGGCGAGGAGCTCACTCCACCAGTACAGTTGAGTACTGACACCCACACAGTTTTCATGTGCAGGCACAGGCAGAAGCTCGTGGCGCGGAGCTCGCTTGGATGCGTCGAGGCACGGAGTTCCTTGGCGATTCGAAGCGTACGGCCGCGTGGAGTCAAGACTTATACGAGACATAATGTATGGACATTGCCTTCCGAAGCATCCGCTGGCTCAAGCATTGTATCGAGAGATGAGAGAGTGCAGAGAGACTTGTAAAATGAGAGAAAAGTGAGCTTGAGAGACTTGTAATCATGGCCTTGTGCCCCATTGTAATCTTATTGTTCAATATCAATAAAGAGCAATTTTGAATAACTTGTGTTTTGCTTCTAAATTCCGCTGCACGTTCAATGCTTCTGCTTGGGACTTCTGTGCGACGACCCCGTCGCAGCCGCTGTAATCGGCCGTTATGAAACTGCCTTGCACGAGCGCAATCTAGGCTCGTGCGGCATCACGTCTTAGTGAGGACGATCGCTCCTACGAGAGCGGGACGTGACATAATGGTATCAGAGCACGGCTTTACGTCCTTGGACTTCAAGTTGAATCTCACAGTTTTGAAAGCTCGTCGTTGATAACGAAGTGTGCGCTCTCTCTCAAATGTCCCGCGGCATGTCCATACAATAAGTCTTAATATTTTCAAAAGCTCGTACAAGTGTTCAATTGAACGCAACGGTAGGCGATGGCCTTTGTGCTGAACGGTGTCAAACTTGAGTTGATAGAAAACACATGCTAAAGTTAGCAAGTCACGTGCGTGCCTAAATAGTCCTAAGTCGACATTAGTAAATGAGCGTGCAAAATCAGAGTATAGTCCGTACGGGATAGCTATGCACACAGCCTTTTGGCTAAGTTGTGCCGCGTGTTGCGCACCTAGACTTTATGGTGCAAACGAATTGCGAGTGATATTAAGTATCACTCGGTCGGGAACGGAGATACACTTAGAGTGTATATCGATAGAAACGCTATCGAACTAACGCTTAGGCGTACACGGAAGATTGGCTTAGATTTTGAGGAATGGTGCGAACGACTTAGTACGTCGAGACGACGTGAGCGATTACGTTAGAGATTCGTCGAACGAATATGAAAGATGTTTTAGCGAATAATGCGAACGTGATTGTGGACTAAATCGAATGGCTCAAATCCTGAGTGGTGTATAATCCGTCTTAGAAATAATTCGAGCGAAATTGAGGATTAGGGGTAACAACAAGTATGTCGGCGAGGCGACGCGATCGCACAAAGCCTTAGAACGCGTCACGCTTAGTTGGTCGTAACTTCGAATGTCCCGAACGAGATATCGTTCGGCAACTTGTGAATGGGCAACGCGAGTTAGAAAACGATAATGAATCAGGATTCGGAACGATGAATAAAAATGGATGTCTTGATCGAGGAAACCTAGAGGATCGCACTTATGATTTCGAATTTGGTCGAATGGAATTGTGGTATGTCCAATTCGGACAATAGCATCAGTTGCACGACTCAGAGTTCATTGCAAAGGAAGATCGCCAGGTTACGTACATCATTGATGGTATTGAGGCGTATCAAAGATCGATGTGCGATAACTCGGGGGTACTCTGATTCGAGGAACGATGATCGTGTAAAATGTCATTGCTCCGATGGATGCTATACTCGGGATGTTGAAATGTGTCGAGAAAAAGATAGACTTGGCTCGAGGAATTTCTAGTTGAACGAATGACAAACAGACTATCGAACTAAGATCTTGGCTTGGATGAAAATAAAATGTTTGGATTGCTTCGACGATAACCACAACATTGACGTTCTTGTCTTATGCGAGCGCAAGTCTAGCCTCGCACATGCGTCACGCCAGATTATGGCGATCGCTCCACGTGAGCGCTGGTATGGTGATTCATACAGCATGGGTGATCGAACTTGCATGGCATGACAATTTGATTGCTTCGACTTGTGGTTTGACGCGAAGGTGGACTTGAGAATGACTCAGTGTGATTGACGATTGAACTTGAGAATTGAGTAGGTCCAATCCGTGTATCGAGAATGAATTAGTCTAGACTCAAGCAAGAGTTACACTTCAATAATGACGATTATCCTACGAGAATGCGGTATGGTGATTCATGTCCAACGTAGATAATCGAACTTGCGTGAGATTGGGGCGTGACAAATTGTTGTGCTAGGCGACCTCGTGATCGAATACATGAATTGGTTAGAACGGATATGTGAATTATGTCGACATGTCGAAGGAATAGACTATACAAATTGGTGATTTGAACGGATTCGAATCTGCGCAACGAATGCCTTGATGCGAATTAGGTGATCATGCTCGATGTTTAGAAATCTGAGTGACGCGAGCTTGGATAGAAAACCATGTACTATCAACTTGGTTTGACCCTAGGATTGGGGTCAGTGTTGGCATTATTGTCGGAGAACTATGATTCCAATCCTGATATTGACTTTAGCCTTGAAAAATGGCCTAGCGGTTAGGCGAGACGTCCATGTTTCAAGAGTTAGCATTCGAGAGATTGATCGTGAGGATTGGTATGGATGGATGGAGTGAATGTGAATACCCCTCACGAGATTCAGTTGACATACATATATTTCAGGGACGCCTAAATATGTGCACGATGCGATTCGAGTGAGAATGACGAATTCTCTATCATGCGGCTTGGCTAAAATGCATGTATTTTGGGGACGCCTGAAATATGTGCACGATCCAACCAGGTGATATATTGAATTCAAGTGAGACTTGAGGAATGGGAAAGTGTCGAGGATTTTGAAATCATGTTAAAGGAAAGATTGATAGTAGTACGAGCGTAGCTCGGATTCAAGAAACGCATAGGCGTAGTGTGTACGAGAGTCCTTGGATGAAGATGGTCTAAAAGTAAATACTCAGTTAGTTTCGAGGACGAAACTTTTTCTGAGTGGTGTATAATGTAGTGTCCCGTCCCGCTCAGTCAATCGGAGGAATCGAACGCCGACGGCGTTCGGACGTAGCCTTGCAACGGCTGCTCGAAGACTCGCTCGATCGGGACGACTTCTCGCTCAGGTGGGATAGTTTCGGCGAACTTGCCTCATCTTAGCCTTCACATAATAAATCGCATGTTTTCAACTTGCACAAGTTAGGCTTGATAATAAAAGAGACGCATCAACATAGCTAAGGGAATAATCCCGACGGGTCCAAATGTGTTAGAACATGGAAAAAGGTTCCACGGTCTGCTTAGAAGTTTGCTCAGCGTACTTTTAAAATGACACTCGATCCTTTGTCCCGTGGCTTGGGAGAGAAAGTTGGCCTAAGTTGCTAAGTTGCCACAACGCTCGAATTAGCCTAAGTCACAGGCGTCGCCCGCGTGAATGCTTGATAAAGCATGCATGGTCCCGTCGTCCAAGGCTTGGCATAGCCTTCGCATGTCCCGTGGTTTAAGTCGTATTGCACGGCTTGTGGCTTAAGTCTAGGCACCCAAGAACTTGGTTGTTCAAGTCGAACGCGTGCACGGCATGTTCTCTCGATGCGAGGCTTGGCATAGCCTTTGCTAGTCAAGTCGTTGCCGAAGAAGTTAGAAAGGAGTTTTGCTGGACTATAGAAGTCATAGCAAGCACTGTCCCCTGTGATCTGCGGTTGTCAAGTCACATAGTCCTACGAGAACAAGGCTCGTCATATAAAGTATGTGACTTGAACGATAGCGTCGCCTAGAGAACAAAGTCTGTCTAAGGCACAAGCCACGGTTGGTTTAGTGAAAAACATGCCACGGACAAAGGATGCACGCGAGATCGGTCCCGCTACTTGTAAGTCTCGATAAGTCTCGATAAGGAAGCACGCGAGATTGGTCCCGCTACTTGGGAGTCTCGATAAGGAAGCACGCGAGATCGTTCCCGCTACTTGGGAGTCTCGATAAGGAAGTGCAAGAGATCCGTCCCGCTACTTGGGAGTCTCGATAAGGAAGTCCACGCGACTGGTTGTCGCCGAGATCGGTCCCGCTACTTAGGAGTCTCGATAGAAAGTTGGAAAGCATGGTCATGGTTAAGGAAGGACTTGGTATATCGAGTTGAGTCTTACATGGTCATTGGACAACTTACGCGCAAAAGTAATTTCCTCGAGCGATCCCGGGGCGCCGAGTTCGTGTCGGCCTAGGAGGAATTGCAGATATTGTACAGCCTTCATCGACGGTACGACTCGATTGAAGTGAACCGTTACAATATAGGCTGCAGGTCATTCGGTGGGAGCTCGTACCTCGCCACGCTAATGGTCACCGTATGCAAAAGATCCAGGATAGCTTGACATTGCTAGTGACTACTCATATAGATGTGTCGGCATAAGAGCAACTATCCGCGTGTATGCCTTTGGATTGCGTCGAGTACTAGCAGGTTACGAATTGGGTTAACAAGTTACGCTTATAGCAAGCGCTAACCTTGAATCGGTACGGATTAGGGTGTGCACATTTGCAACACCATTCTAGAGCCTAAGAGTTGGCTATAGCAAGGATACGTGCTTCGGCATGAATGTGGCCTCGTCTCGAGTTAAGTCAGGAAGGGCCGTAAGGCAAGTTGGTTAATTCTGGTTGTTCTTGGGAGGCACGGCCTCGTTCTTAAGGCACGATCATGTTTATTGGCACGACCAGCACGAGTCGTCCCCTTGACGTCACTGGCACGAGAATGGTCTAGAGGCACATAAGGCAAGTGAAAGTCTTGGCACGGCCGAGTTGCATAAGTTTCTACTCGGCGAGACACTGCCTCAAATATATTGAAGTCACGAATAGAGTATAGCACGACCCTGTCGTTGCATTGCAAGTATAGGCCAATACGTCTTTGTCCTAAAACTGATCCTAAGGCAAGACTAGAAAGACACTCAAAAGGGATTAAGTTGCACAAAGTAAATGAGCGTGTCGATTTTGTATGGGTGGGCGTGGAGCTCACTCCACCAGTACAGTTGAGTACTGACACCCACACAGTTTTCATGTGCAGACACAGGTAGAAGCTCGTGACGCGGAGCTCGCTTGGATGCGTCAAGGCACGGAGTTCCTTGGCGATTCGAAGCGTGCGGCCGCGTGGAGTCAAGACTTATACGGGACATAATGTATGGACATTGCCTTCCGAAGCATCCGCTGACTCAAGCATTGTATCGAGAGATGAGATAGAGCAGAGAGACTTGTAAAATGAGAGAAAAGTGAGCTTGAGAGACTTGTAATCATAGCCTTGCGCCCCATTGTAATCTTATTGTTCAATATCAATAAAGATCACTTTTGAATAACTTGTATTTTGCTTCTAAATTCCGCTGCATGTTCAATGTTTCTGCTTGGGACTTCTGTGCGACGACCCCGTCGCAGCCGCTGTAATCAGCCGTTATGAAACTGCCTTGCACGAGCGCAATCTAGGCTCGTGCGGCATCACGCCTTAGCGAGGACGATCGCTTCTACGGGAGCGGGACGTGACACGAATCCCGACCAATTTCATTATTTTTGTCTTTCGGGATTTCTCGCCTTCCCAAGCCCGGACCTACTTTAGATATTTTCGTTCCGGTATTTCTTATTTTCTTAGACCCAAACCAGTTTGATATTTTTTCTTCCAGAATTTATCGCTTCCCTAGCCTTGACTTTTTTCCCCGAAATTTCTCGTTTTTCTGAGGTCCGACCTACTTCAGATGTTTTCTTCCAAAATTTCTTGCTTTTCCGAGCCTCGACACATTTTCGATCTTTTCTTTGGGGATTGTTCCGGCCTTTTTTGGATATTTTATTCCAGGATTTACGTCTTTCTGAATCCTGACTTACTTGGATGCTTTCTTTATGTACTTTTTTTATTTCTAGATAGGATTAGTGATGTCATTTCACATGCTTTGTATTCTATAATTATTGGTCAAGAGCCCTAATAAAATTGTATCCATTCTAGCCAGTGTTCTAAATGGTAGTCGAGATAGCCGCTTAGGCATTAGGCGGCCGCTTTCCAATGTTCTAAATGGCGGCCGCCTGGGCGGTAGGCGGTCTCTCTCCGCACCGCTTTATGGTAGGCGGTGGCATAGGCGGGGCCAACAGAGGTTGGCGGCATGGGCGGAGGTGAGGCAGGTGCCTAGGCGGAGCAATACCTAACAAAATATTTCGGTCAAAAATTTTTTTTAAGCATTATGGGTCTATGGTTCACTTTTACAAAATTAAAACTTTATAAATCTTCGTTCTACAACTTAGTTATGCATCGAATACCCTTAAAATATGCATATTATGAAGAAAAAAAATAGTTGTAAAATAGTAAAAATTGTGCAAAATGTATCGACCGCCTTGGCGCCGCGGAGCAATACCTAACAAAATATTTCGGTCAAAAAAATTTTGTAAGCATTATGGGTCTATGGTTCACTTTTACAAAATTAAAACTTTATAAATCTTCGTTCTACAACTTAGTTATGCATCGAATATCCTTAAAATATGCATATTATGAAAAAAAAAACAGTGGTAAAATAGTAAAAAATATGCAAAATGTATCGACTGCCTAGGCGGTAGGTGGACTCTCTCCGTCGCACACCCGCCTACCGCCGTTAGAACATTGCCGCTCTCTGTACCGCTTTTGCCATAAGCGGTGGAGTAGGCGGCCAGCGAAGGTTTGACGGCATAGGCGGACGCCTAGGCGGAGCAATACATGACTATATGTTTTGGCAAAATAATTTTGCAAACAGTATGGACCTATGGTTCATTTTTACAAGACTGAAACTTCATAAATCTTTGTTCTACAACTTAGTCATGCATAAAACACCCTTAAAATATGCTATTATTATAAAAAACAGTAGTAAAATAGTAAAATGTCCAAAATATATCAAATGCCTATGCAGTAGATGGACCCTCTTCGCCGCACACCCGCCTACCGCCGTTTAGAACATTGATTCTAGCACAATGTAGCCTACTTAGGTCCAATCTTCACCCACCCGCCCGCCCCCCTACACACACAAAAGAAACATACGTTCACATAGATGTACTTAATAATTCAGAACTGCATGCAAATGAGACCAGAATCTCTCTTAATGCAAATCCATGCATGAATTCTTTATTACACGTCTATAAGTCCAAGTTGTTGAAGAAATAGATACATTATGAGCACGAATAATTCATGTAATGTTGTAAATCTGTAACTATGGGGTAAAAAGGGTGTCTTGGTGCCACGAGGCTTGCGATTATGTAGGGTCTTGGAAGAGTCAAAATGTACACAGCCTTACACCCCCCTACATATATATATAGTCTGAGGGTTGTGGCCTAGTGGTTACAACAAGGGGCTCCCATGGGGAAGACTATGGTTCGAGTCCCCACTTGGGCGCCGGCTGGGTGGCTGTGTGCCACGGGCGTACCAAGTTTACTTGGATGGGAGGAATCCCTGTTAAGCACTCTGGGTTGTAGACTCCACCCCGCTCAGGTTGGCTGGGTGGCTGTGCCACGAACCCGAGTGGGCCAAGGATGGACACACAATATATATATATATATATATATATATATATATATATATATATATATATATATAATAATAATAATAATAATAATAATAATAATAATAAGATGGAGGCGGAGCCGACTATGGGCGATTTAGGGTTAGCAACGAAGGAGTTAGCTTGGGACCGGGGGGAACCACGCCGGGCAGGGGCAGGCGGTGGATCCCAGCTTCAAGATGGCTTGGCTGATGGCGGCGGGTGGACAACGGTCAGTCGGAGACGGAATAGTCGGGCGGTGGATAGTTCTCGGAGGGGAGAAGGACGCCGCCTGGATGAGAGGCCCACATGCGAGTTTGCGACGAGGGAGCGGAGAACATGGGTGCCAATGAAGACTGGCTTATCAAGTCGAAGGGAGAACCGCCCAACGGCGGTGGGTGGAGGAGCTAACCCTACGTCTTCAAGGGGGGAGGTGCGGACGGATGGACCCAACAAACACACGGAGACTCGGCGGGCGACGGATGGACTCCGCAATCACATGGAGACTCGGCGGGACACGGTGGCAGAAAAAGGCAAACAACCAATGGCGAACATAGTAGCAAGCAAGTCGTAGGCGGACTGTTGTTGACCTGGCTCGAGTTCAGATAATGGGCACATGCAGTTTGTTCCTCCTATGACGAGCGCTACAGGGGTGAGGGCATTATTCACGGAGGAAGACCTCGCATAAATAGCGAATTACTGGAGCAATACGGTCGTATTATATGTTCTAGGAAACAAGTCGTTTTACGGACAGATCCGAGCATACGACAATCGGGTATGGAGACCGAAGGGGAACATCGAGTTCTTCTCTAGAGAGAATGGCTTCTACTACGTCCGGTTCGCTGTAAAGGAGGATATGGATAGAGTCCTTCAGGAAGGCCCATGGACCTTTGATGGAAGATTGATTATTATAAAGGCATGGGCACAAGCCCATCGGTGCGAAAGGGAAGTCCTGCACTCGGTCCCCATCTAGATTCGGTAACCAAGTTAGCAAGCATGGTGGGAAGACCTATAAAAGCCGATGAGGTGACTGCCTGCAGGACAAGACTGGGTTACGCCCGAGTATTTGTCGAGATATCTGCGGATAGGGATCTTCCGGGTTTTGTGGAGTACGAAGTCCCAACTGGGGAGATCTACAAGCAGCGTGTGGAGTATGAGTGGGTTCCACCCACCTGCAACCTATGCAGTTGTTTTAGCCATCTGTCTCGAGAGTGCAAGTTGGCTTTAGAGGATTTGGTTCGAGATTCAGCGGAGGAGGGCACTACGAGAGGCCGGGGGGACCGACGCACGCAGGGTATGGATATTGAGATTGATATCGGGCTCGAAAAGGTCCCAAATAGGGATTGGGAGCCAAGAGTTGCGGACAATAGTGCAGTAGGTCGGGAGGATGCTGCTATTGGTAGTAGCTTGGTGTTCCAGTCATCGAGAGAGACAAGTAGCAACCCAAAGTCGGGAGGCCAGGTGCGGCAGAAAGAGGTGGTTGGATATTCTCGAGGAGGAATTAGGCGACACAACCTACGGAGCAATTCACAAAGAAACAACACGACCAGGTCCCCGCATGGCAACACGAGCAAAAAAAGGCTTGCCACGTCCACACAGGAGGACGCGGGCCTATCAACCCATGAGGTGACAGGGAACAGGAAGGCGCTATGCTATGACAATCCCAGATGGATGGAAGTTCATCCAGAATATAACACAACAGAGAGTAAAAGGAGTAGAGGGTGGTAGAAGATGAGGCTATTGACGACTCAGACATTAGCCTCGAGGGACATAACGGGGGTCCTGATGTACCCCCATGTCTTTAATCGCCTGGAATGTTCGCAGCATTTGCTCCATTGGGAGATGGAGGGAATGTAGTGAGGTGATAAGGAGAGAACAAGGTGCGATTGTGGCGCTACTTCAAACCAAGATTAAGTCGCAAAAGATGTTGAGTAGAAGGACTTCTTCGACGTGGCAGCAGGTAACTTACAGATATATCATATGGCTCGTATCTGGATCAGGTGGGAAACCAGTTGTTGGGATGCTCAGGAGGTCCATATGTCGAAGCAACTTATAGTTCAACTCTACACCAACAAAAGAGATTTTCCTTCTTGTTCGGCGCTGCTTATGGACACAATGATAGACGGGGATGCGAAATCCTTTGGCAAGACATTACTCGGGTTAGCACTCTACCCGCAGTACAGTATACGGTGCCGCTCATTATAATGGGAGACTACAATGTAGTGTTGTATAAACATGAAAAGGTTGGCGGCAGGAGATTCCAGAGCGTATACTTCAAGATTTTCAAACTTGCCTACTCCTCTCCGGTCTGCAGACCCTGGGAAGGACGGGTCACATGTGGATGTGGCACAATAAGGCCACTCGGCTACGCATCGCCGGCCACTCGACTACGCATCGCCTGCCAATTGGATCGGGCTCTAGTGAACCAAGCCTGGTTGGATAAATTTCCGCTAGTGTTCGCGGAGGGACTGCATGCAGGAACGAGCGATCATAGCCCCATTTGCATCCGCCTAGTGGAACGGAGATCCCCTCGAGGTCGTCTGTTTCGCTTCAACCACAAATGGCCACTGATGGAGGGATATTCCGCTACGGTTCAGAGCGGTCTCCTCCACCAGACTGATGGAAACCCGCAATTCCGACTAGTTAGCCGATTGAAGCAAGCCAAAGCTAACTTAAAAAGGTGGCAGAAGGAGCACATGCCCAAGCGGGTGGACGAGGAAGAACAGGAACCTCCAAGGACGGTTACAGGCGGACATTAAACCCGGCCATTGCGGAAGAGGAGCGAGTCCTTGGGGATTGGATCCGTTTACTTCGTCTCCAAGAAGAGGTCGAGCTTGCACAGTGTGCGAAATGTAACTGGCTCAGGGAGGGAGACAAGAACTCTAAATTTTTCTATGATTTGGTTCGGTCCCGACAACACCACAATCATATTGGGAAGCTCCTGGGTCCGGACAGGAAACTGCTTGTAAATCCGATACATATCCAAGCCGCGGTCGTCAGGTATTATTCCGATCTATATAATCAGAGTGATTATTTATCTAATTTTCCTGAAATAATTTGCAAGCGGAAGGTTACACAATTTGGCAATCGGGTTCTCCTGGCCCCTGTGACTATGGAAGAAATAGAAGCGATTGTTATGAATGCTGATCGAAATAAAGCTCCGGGTCCGGATGACTTCGGAAGAAAGTTTTACAAATTGCACTTAGCTGAACTGAAGGAGTCTATCCTCGAAGTAGTACAAGATTTTTTCAGAAACAGGCGACTTCTGCGTGAACTCAACCACACCTTCCTGGTTCTTATTCCTAAGAAGGAGGGTTCTACAGTATTATCGGATTTCCGCCCTATTTCATGCTGCTATTATATTTATAAAGTGATCACCCATTTAATGTGTCGGCGCATAGAGGGTATCATGCAGGAATTGATCTCACCTAACCAAGCTGCCTTCATAAAGGGATGGAAGATAGCGGAGAACAACCTACTTGCACATGAGTTAGTCCGGTACTTCAATAAGATTGGCGGCATCAAATCTTGCTCCAAGATAGATCCACGTAAAGCGTACGACACAGTAAATAGAGAGTTTGTATGTCATATTATGCTGGAAATGGGCTTCGAAAAGGAGTGGGTTGACATGGTACGAGAGTGCATATCGACGCCAACTTTTTCAGTACTCCTGAATGGTCAACCGTATAGCTTCATTAAGAGCAGTAGGGGAATCCGACAGGGCGACCCCCTCTCCCCGTACATCTTCACTATTGTGATGGAATACTTCTCTTGTCTAATGGTTTCTGCAGTGATCAGGAAGAGGATTACCCCTCTATACCAACATATACAACCTCATGTGTCCCACCTGATTTATGCGGATGATCTCCTAGTGTTCATGTCTCCTAATTGGAGAGGGCTATAAGAATTAGCGGCAATCCTGGATATATTTGGCAAATTAACAGGTCTGCATTAAACCAGGAAAAGAGCACAGTTTACTTCAGCTCTAACTGCTCTAGCCAGAGTGAAGGGGCTGTTGTACTGGGTATAGAACGGGGTATTTTGCCAGTCAAATATCTGGACATCCCGTTATCGATTAATTATGCTCGAAATATAGAGTGTCAGAGCCTGGTCGAATATACACAAAGGCGGGTGGAGGGTTAGCATGCGAGATGTCTCTCTTTCACGGGTCGTATCGAATTAGTACGATCTGTCCTTACATCTATAGTTCGTTTCTGGCTCCGGACATACTGCTACCAGCAGCTACTATCAAAAGAATCGAGCAAATATATGCTTCATTTATATGGCGAGGTGGTCTGCATGGGATTAGTTGGGACTCTCTTTGCCGTCCTACTGTAGAAGGAGGGGTCGGATTATTTAACTTCAGAAGCTTGCGTGACGTGGCTGGCGTCATGTTGTCCTGGAAGGCCATGGTGTCCGATTCAATATGGGCCACGTGGATCCGTAATAGATATGTGAAGAACAACAGTATCTGGTGTGTGAATGCTAATAATAATGATTCAGTTGTGTTCAAAAGTATCTGCCTCTACTGAGCTACCGTTCGTTCGCTAGTCCATCGAGTTATTAAAGACGGGCGGACAACATTATTGTGGCAAGACCCTTGGTTCACCGGTCGTCCATTAGGGGAACTCCATGAGTCCCCGACTCGTAGATGGGAGCAACGACATGAAGTCGTGAGCAACATTATACTTCATGGGGAATGGGCACCTACGCTACACAGGTACACACGAAGATTTGAATCGGAGATCTGTGTCGTGCCTATCGATCCCCAACTCGAGGCCGATGCGTGGATCTAGGATAGGACGGGGGAGGAGAGGTTTAATTATCAGGCAGCATATGATGGCTGTAGACCTTATCACAGTCGGTGGGAATAGGAAGATCTCGTTTGGACGGCAAGTGTGGCGAGAAAATTCCAGTTGAGCCTATATAAGTTATGTATGGGGAGGCTCCTTACTTTAGACAGACTACACAGATTCGGAGTAAATATTGCAGGTCAGGGATGTGTCTTATGTAGGCAGGGACCTGAAGATATCTATCACATGTTCTTCACATGTGAAGTCTCGTAGAGTATTTGGACTGCGCAGACCACTAAGCTGCGTCTACAGTCAGGAGGGCTCCGGATGTGGAACCTTTTGAATAGAAAATAAATGGAGGCTCAGCTTCATGATGATGTGGCAAAGAGTTACCAAAATAAGTTTCCAATAGACAAACAGCACCATGGATGGAAACTAAGAACACTTTCCATTAGTTTCCTACTTCCCTTCATACTATTTGGTCGACAAACAGACCCTAAACTCTAAACTCTGCAACTTCTGGAAAGTTTTTTTTTAAGATAATGCTTGCAGAAAGATTGATAGAACAAAATACCATTGCCACTCACAACAGCAACAACCATAAAAGAAGAAGCTTCAGTTTTTTTTTACTATGTAGTTCTATTATAGTCCATAACCATCAAAAGGAGCTCCATTGACGAGTTTGCCTTACATCAGTTAGCCAGATTGATACTACACCTAACTTCTCACAAATGCAATCATTCTTCAATCTTCTCCCGTATTGTGACTCATCCATATTAACATTCAAATTTTCAGTTAAACTGACATTGAACTCTCTCATCTTGTCCTTCAACTGCCCTGGCTCACAAAAAAGCATTCAATCACATTACATTATTTTCTGGTACACCTCAGATCCACTGTCAACGTTTTCATGTCAGGTAAGCTAGTTTTCAGTCAAGTTGTTAGTTGCTCAACATTCCAAGTGTCCAACCCATTAAGCAACAGGGTGGATATTGTAGCCGTGTTCTTAATAGGCACTCCAATTGGAAGAGTTTTATAATCCCAAAGACGCTCAAACCCTTTCACCAAAATGTGTATAAGACAATGGAAGTAGGGGTGAGCATAACTCGATTAAAAACCGAAAACCGGACCGAACCGATTTGGTTATTCAGTTCGGTTCTAAACTTATTGCGGGTCGGGTTCGGTTTTCATAACGGAAAAATTCGCTTTAACGGGTCGAAATCGGATTTTGGGTTTCGGTTCGGATATAAACCGAAAACCGAATTTGGGATGTACATTTACTAATAAACCCTCCACCCTTACCCTAAGTATATAATATCTTTTCAACTCTCTCTCTCCTCTAGTTAACATTTCTCACAGCCTCCTTATTCTCTCATTCTCTCTCTGGAGTCTGGACGATCGAGTGGAAGAACCCTAGCCCTACTCAAATCTCTTCTCCAATCTAGCTTTCTCGAATCCCTTTTCGAATCTCTTCTCGGATCTCTTCTCAAATCTCGCTTTCTCTGGACAAGTGGAGACTGGATCCGCCAACGGCTCTCTTCTCGAATCTCGCTTTCTTCCTAGGCTCTCTTCAGATCCGTCGACTGCTTTCTTCGTAGGCTCTCTTCACTCTTCATAGTTCAGATCCGCCGGCTAGGAACTTGTAACTTGTAATTAATCCTTTTTTTTTAATTTATGTTGAAAAAAATTTATGTTATTATTTCAATTTCTGTTATAAATTATTGTTCTATAATTTATTTTATTTGTAGTTTCTTTTATGTTTAGTTTCTGTTATTAAATATTGTTCTACAATTTCTGTTATAATTAGGGTTAGGATTTGTGTATTTGGGGGTATTTCATTGGCCCTGAGGTTGGATTTAGCTTGATAAGATCTGCAATTGAGTTTGCTGGACGAGCTCAACTCGTCTGTTTCAAAAAGTTCGTGGTTCCTCCTGAAATCTGAACTAAATGTGTCCCTTACAACCTTGCAAGTTGTGAAGAATTGGTTCATTGCTTTTTAGAATTTCTTTATGGTGCCAGTTCTGTTATAATTTCCATGTTAGAGTTGGTTCATTGCAATATGTTATAATTTTCGTGGTTGGATTTTTGTTATAATTAGGGTTAGGGTTTGCCAAATCAACCTTATAATTAGGATTAGGGTTTGGATGTTTGGGGTTGGATTCTGACATCAAGTATTTATGTTGCATGTGCTAATTATGCAGGTATTTGTGGCCCTGTGGTTGGATTCTGAGATCAGGTACTTGGATTTACCTTCAGTCGTTGTGAGAATTTCTTTCTCTCTCTGTGTTTAGTGACTAGAAGTCTAGAAATTGGAAATGGAATATGTTTGCAGGGCCAATAATGCTTATATTTGCTGGCCAGTATTTACAGGGCCAATAATGCTTATATTTGTAGGAACAATATTTGTTGGCCAGTTTGCCAATGTTATTATTTCTATAATGTGTTTGCTGGGCCAGTTTGCACGAATGTCGCATTGCACAAATCACAATATTCTGCTTCTAATATTGTTACTGCTCTATTTTTTCCATATCATGTTATAATGTGCTTACTTCTAATATTGTTTTTTGTTTTTTGCTTTACTTAGTTATTTATCTGTGATTTATATATTGACTTGTGTAGATATATTCTTCTTTTATATGAGCCTATTTTGAGGTAATGTTTGTGAACCTATGTTGCTTATAGGTTGGACTGATGTTTGGCTCTTTCTTTATTGTTACTGCAACTAGTG
The DNA here is from genome assembly GCA_029216955.1 of Iris pallida. Taxonomy (NCBI): domain Eukaryota; kingdom Viridiplantae; phylum Streptophyta; class Magnoliopsida; order Asparagales; family Iridaceae; genus Iris; species Iris pallida. The sequence continues at coordinate 19,482,862 of JANAVB010033820.1, forward strand.
ACTGGCGAGGCATTCACTGCTGGCGAGGCATTCGTTGCAGCCAGTGGCGAGGCATTCACTGCAGTTAATGGTGAAGCATGATATTCTAAAATGTTACTAAATTTTTTTTATATAAGAATTGGCAATAATGATTTGTCATACAGTGCAGGCAATAGCGAGGCATATATTGCAGCCATTGACCAGGCATACACTGCATCATTAATGATGCGTAGAGAGTAATTCTGAGCGTTTCTTGTCCCTCTTCTTTAGTAATTGTGTAATGCAGGTTTGAGTATTGACCGTGCCAAAGTGTAGGCATTTGATACTTGGGCAACTAGGTTTGGTCTCTGACTCTGGATACAATATGTAGGACTTTGAATTTTTGCAAAAGTCTAGATAATAACTGCTCTCAAAATAGAGATTTTTGTAGAAAATACTTCTCCATATAAAATCAACCTGATAGATAGTATGTGTATAAATTAAGATAACAGTATATGGTATTGATCTTGATTGGCTCCTAAATTATCTGATTCAGTTTAGAGTTTACTATCTGGTCTGATCTTAACCACCATTAGAATCAACCTGGAAGTACTTATTATTTGTAACTTTGTTTCTCTGTTTATCCCATGTTAGAACAATATGAGGATTTTCATATCTACATGCACAATGCTTTAAATACCCATTGGATGCACAATTCTCAACCAAATTACAATATGAGGATTTTCATATCTACATGCACATACTTTCTTACTAGTTACTGATGTTATATTTCTTTCGATTTTTTTGTTATTTCTTCCAGTGTATATATGTCAGGAGTTATCTGTTATTATTTGCCATATCTACATGCACATACTACTTCCTTACTGGTTAATGCTGTTATATTTCTTTTGTTCTATACTTTTTTGTTGCTATTTCTTTCAGTGCATAAGCAAGGAAGTTGGAAAGTTGGAAGCTGAAGCTAAAAATTGGTTTTTTTTTAGGGGCACCTCCACTTTTACTAGGGGGCAACCCAATTTTTTTAAAAAAAATTACAAGTTTGCCATAGATTTTTTTTACTAGGGGGACAGCCCAAAATTTACTATAAAACACAATGTTGTTTTATTTCTTCTCTTTCTTCCTCTATTACTTCTCTTCCTCCACTTTTTCTCCACTCTTTTTTTCTCCTCCTCATAAAACCCTAGAATTAACCTAACCTAGGTGAAATTGTCCCCCCACCTAAATTTGTTAAAGAATTAACCCTTCACTTCTCCCATTTATTTGTAAGTCGTCGAATTTATTTTTGTGTAATGTTTTAACCTAAAGTTTACATATAAAAGTTGAATTTTGTGTTTAATGTAGAAAGAAATAGAAAATGGAACAACCCGGACCATCAATGCTGGAAACTCTCCTCCCACAACGTCCGAAGAACACTTTGATGGATCGGAAGGCCTCTTGGTAACTAAACTTTAAATTTTTTTCGGATGAAAAATCGGATTTTGACACAGAGGACTGCCACTTGTCTGGCAGTCCCTCTCTTAGATTTGGACTGCCACATATGTGGCAGTCCTTTAGATGTGAAGGACTGCCACATATGTGGCAGTCCTATATATGTGAGGGTGACAGTACCGGACATGGTGGTCGAAGCTCAGGTTGCAGGGCAACAAACAGGTAATTCTTTTTCACATTCAAACCAACAAACATGTTGCCCTTGAGATCTTAAATTTAGATTCTCTCTCCGTAATGTACAGATCATTGGAAGTGGAGTCATCCATCCAAAGGAGCAATCTAGTGATAGGTCCAGAGGGAAAGTGGAGCTGCTGCAACCTTGTGCTGATGACTGCAGTGTCTGGAGGTATGATGGCTTTTTCTCAATTGGAGGCCGAGGCTCCACCTGCCAAAAAAAAGGCCAACATTTAGGGAGAAGAAGACCGACGCAGAGAGAGAGAAATGAGAGATCATTTCCCAGAGCCGAGGAAGGAAATGTTAGGAGGGAGGGGAGAAGACAGGTCTTACCAAAGAAGGGGTAACTAATCAATCGAGGGAGAGATTTGATGGAGGAGGGGGCACAACGGGGAGTGATAGGTCCAGTGGAACGTATGTAGAGAGGAGCACACATTGGCCTGGTGGGTTTCAGGTGGATAAATGGAAGAGGAGAAGCCCTCCTGGGACTGTAATACTTGTTTGTCGACTATTTTGTAAGATTGACAATGAAATCATTCCTTTCGCCAATACATTCAGAGCTAAAGAATGGTGATGAAACATTTTTCTCTCGTAATACTTGTGTTGTTGTGAACATGAATTTTTCTCTCCTGGGACTGTAATAGTTGTGTTGTTGTGAACATGAATTTTTCTCTCGTAATGAATGGTGATGAAACATTTTTCTTCCTACTCTTAGTTTTATGTCACACGCAAGGGATGAATGATTATACATGTTTTACATGTGTGCTAAAAACTATCAGAGGACTGCCACAACCAGGGCAGTCCTTCACATGTGTTGGACTGCCCTGGGTGTGGCAGTCCTAGCTGAAATGTTCTGTGATCTAGTCACAGAACATTTCATCTAGGACTGCCAGATCCAGGGCAGTCCTTCACATGTGTTGGACTGTCCTGGGTATGGCAGTCCTAGATGAAATGTTCTGTTACTAGATCACAGAACATTATATCTAGGACTGCCACACCCAGGGCAGTCCTTCACATGTGTTGGACTGCCCTGGTTGTGGCAGTCCAAACATACTTATGTGCTGATTTTGAAGAAAAAGAAAAGCAGCAGTTGGTATTGGGATATTGAACTAGAAGTATGACTGAATGCTAAAACATGTTCATGGCTGGAATGGTCTGGTTATTGGATATATATATATAACTGCCAATATGAACTGGACATAATCTACCATTACTAATGATCTGGGATGTAATATCTGCTTCCTATGCTGGGAGATATAGTTAATATTGATTGGTGTTTAGTCTGACAAAGGATTATGTAATTCTCTAGCAGTCGTTCATATTATCATTGTTTGTTCTTGTCAACATTATTTATACCTTATAAACTCCTTGCTGGAGTATCCTGTCCCAATGGAAAAATCACTCGGTAGGGGAAGTGAGGAGAGGTCTGAGCATCCCCGGAGGATGTTGACGTCTAGAATCTCAATCTTTCTTTTTAAGTCATAATTTTAACTAGAGGACTTATCTATCAGAAGTATCCAACACAAGTATTTGTTTTACACAAGTATCCAACACATATCCAACAGAAGTATTTCAACACAAGTATCCAACACATAACCAACACAAGTATTTCAACACAAGTATCCAACAACATGTTCGACACCCAAAAATATCAACATCCAAAAATATTAACATCCAAAATAGCCAACATCAGACAATCAAACAACAAGTTTGCAAAATATTCAACATCATACAATCAGACATCAGACAATCATACTACATATCATGGCGGGCCTTCGAACGAGACTCCGCATTACGCATGAATGAGAACTCAACCTCGTCGTCGATGCGCTCAAGCTCGTTGGCGACCAAGACACTAGTGTCGACCAAGACACTAGTGTCACTTTGGCAAACGCTCCGAAGTGTCTTGGCCAGTTCCTTCGTCTTTCTAGACTGTAAATGAAAGTATAATTGAATTTAGTCTACAAACATGAAAATCTCAAACTAATTACTAATGCGGAACTCTTACCCACGTTCCTTCGCCTTTCTTCGACCTTGGCGCGCTGGTTCGGAAATTGTAATCGGACGCTCAAGAGGACGTTTCGCGCGTTCCTTCCGCTTTGACGCGGTAGGGCGTATTCTTTTTGGTGCGTCCGGAGGACTGTTACCCCTATAGAACAATGGATTGTGCGACCGTACAGTTAATAAATAATGCAAACTAAAATAGAACTGTTACCCCTTATCCCCCACCCCCAGACCACAACTAAAACTGAGTATAGTAGGACTGCCAGGAATGTGCCAGTCCAATTGCAAACAAGGACTACCACAGTCCTGGCAGACCTCTATTGAAAAAGGACTGCCAGGACTCTGGCAGTCCTTGTTTACATGTGGACTGCCACATGCTTGGCAGTCCTACTGTACTCAGGGCCGACAGACGAACGACTCGCTAGTTTGTCATTTTCTAGGGTTAGGGTTTGAAGAAAAATTGTGGGTTTGTCGTGTTCGAAAATGCCATTCATAAACCCTAAAGACATTCTAAACCTAAATTATCAAAAGTTTTTAGAGAATTAAAACTATTCTAGGGTTTCGAATAGAATGTAGAAAATTATAGAAGAAATTAGGGAAAAACGTACCTAGAATCCGATTTCTTCGACTTGCGTGTCATCTCGTCGAATGTAGGAGTGTTCTTGAAAAAAAATTGGTGGAGGAATTAGGATTAGAGTGGTGGAGGAGAAGAGACTAGGGTTTTGGGAGAGGGAGAGAGAGCTCTTCTTCTTTTTCTTTTGGAGGAGAGAGAGGAAATAATGAAATGGGAAGGAAATGTGAGTTTGGGGGGTTGGGCTGCTCCCTAGTAAAATCTCCACCAAATGGGCTGCCCCCTAAGTAAGGGCTGCCCCCTAGTAAATGTGGAGGTGCCCCTAAAAAAACCTAAAAATTTTGGCCTGCAAATTTTGTGTTACAAAATGTTGTATATTCATAGTTCGTGTTGGCCTTCAATTTTTTTGTTAAATTTTGTGGTGTTCGTGTTATATGTTCATGTTGTAAAGTTGAAAGCAGAAGTTGTGATGACCATGTTGTATATTTATGTTGGAAGGTTGGAAGTTGAAGCTGAATTATTTTTGCTGAAAATTTTGGGCCTTCAAATTTCAAATTTGTAAAACTTTGGGCCTGCAATTTATTGGGTCAACAAAATTTAATTTTTGTTGTAATATTTTTGGGCAAAAAAAAAATTGCTCTAAACTTTTTGGGCCAAAAAAATTTAACTTTTGTTGCATTTTTAAGCCTGCCCAGCCCACATGGGCTCAAAAACATGTCCGGCCCACATGGTCCAAAAAAACTGAACCGACCGAAAACCGAACTTTTTTAGTTTGGTTCGGTTTGGTTCGGTTTTTACTGATGCGGTTCGGTTTTCGGTTTTAGAAAATCCGGTTTTCGGTTCTGTCGGTTTTGAGATATTCGGTTCGGTTTGACCCGAACCGAACCGATGCTCACCCCTAAATGGAAGTATCACACATGGCTCCAAATTAAATACTAGACTCACTCTTTCAAGATAAAGTGTGTTGTAATAAGTACTTTCAAGATAAAGTGTCCAGAGATTTGAAGTTAAATGAAAGCTCTCGTCTTCGAGTAAAGGATCGACGGTTTTCTTACGATTCCATTTCTCAGATTCAAGCAGAGCATTATGAATAGGTATAAGTTACAAAGTAGTATACCAGGATTCACTAGAAATGCCCTAAAGTAACGTTCTTATTAGTTAATTGTATCATTGTAACTATGAAGCTTTGAGGTTATTATCAAATCATAATTATAAAAGCATTGACATTTGTCTGCAAAGTATTAGGTTCATAACTTTTCACTATACATAATTAGTGTTCTTCTGATCATTGCTGAAAATTATTAAACGTTTAATCAGAAACACTAATTAAGAAACTAGTACTTCTCTTACACTGCTGTTCCACCTTCATAACGTCAAAGTTGCTCACGAAATTATATTAAGAGATGATGCATACGAACCTTTCACCTAGAAGAGTGAGCCCTTCTCCAAACAAAAATCCATCCATTTGATGATAAACCTCAACCTATAATAGATCAAATCATCAAACAAGGTAAGGATGAGATATCTTAACAGGAACCATGTTTCAGTAGTACCATCTCCTCATCTTTATACCACTTTATCAGTTTTACATCATAACAGAAGGTGACTTTGAAAGTAAAAAAAAACCTAATATTAGATCAATAAATAGAATCATATAACTCGGGTGTTCAACTTTATCAAAATATACTAGTTTAAACTTTATATACTCATAAAATATCAGGTTCTAACTGCCTGTGAGTGATTAACGACATAAATCACCTAATTTTGCCAAATTCTTAAGAAACATGGAGATGGTGGAAGTTGACTCACTCCACTTGTATCAGGAATGCCAATGCTCATAACAAAACAAGATGCTAATTATTTAGACATTGTAGCCATGGAAGAATTTGTATGAAGGAATTACCTTCCCAGTCTGGAGATTAACCTGTCTGACTGATGACTGGAGATGGAATATCAGAAATAATTAAGTATTAGTAAGGGGTAAAAGGATGAAGAAAAAAAAATTTCAGACGTAAAGACACTGGTTACAGAAACAGCATACACAAGTCTTAGTATATGTAGAAATTAGTGACTGCTACAAATGATACCTTAAAATAACAATGAACATCATATCTACGGAATATTGTGTCGTGCATAATTGAAGGTGAGCTATGCAAAGTATGAAGTCAGGTAATAACTGGTGAGTTAACACGAGTGCAAATTTCTCAAACTTCAAATCATAAACAGCTTAAAGTTTCATAAACGAATAAAGATAGAAGCTAAAGGTAAGTAGTAAGTACTAGGTAGTTCAGTGATGGTGCTCAATGAAAATTAGAAGTAATAATAGAAATATAGGAATTTGGTTCATATAATAAATATCTAACAAATTTCAACTGGTTTTCAGCTACCTTTGCTTGGAACCAGCATCAAAAGATAAGACACCTGCACCAATGCAAGATAAAAAAAAAGGTGGATATGGTAGTAGCTAGTGCTGCAGAGGAGGACATAAACGGTTGTGTTAGAATTTTATATTAATGAGTCTACTTTAGTCCAACGTTCGCAGTATCAGCACTGATACGTGTTGGTTGTATTGTTTCATTTGGCCTCTTCTGATCTGATACTGAACCCCACTAGAACTGATCGATATTGTCCGATACCGAAAGTGGTACTCTGTTTCCCGCTCAATTCAACAACGAAATAAATTAAAAGAAAAAGAAGAATACAGCAGAAAACAGTGTCAACTCATGCCAAAAATCAAACATACTACAATGTGTCTATAAGATCTTATTGACACAATGTATCCATTACCATTTGTTTAAGTTGTATATCTACAAATTACAATATTTATCCATCTTAATATTATTGCATTCAAGACTATTTATCATGTAGATACCATGTCTAAAAGAGTAAAATAAACAACAATATTTAAGCCAAGTGATTCAACAAACAGTGAATATTATTCCATCCAAAACTAACATAAAGAACAAATAATATAAAAGATTATGCCTAAACGTATCAATATTTTTTCTAGTTTTAAATATTTTATTATTATTTTTAGCTTTCCGAAACTAATAACCCCGAAACTTAAATCCGAAACTGCTCAAACCGTCGACATCGAAACTCGAAGGGTCTAAAACCAATTCTGATACCGGTAGGGCGAACCTTGCTTTAGTTTCGCACCGGATAGACTTGTTTGAGGAACATTCTCTGTTTATATACTCAAACCACTTAATGAAAGATGTCCTGTTGATTCCAAATATAATTTTCTACATGCATCAAAGCATGGTTCATCTTGAAACTGGCTCTAACCTTCCACCAAAATTTTCTACTGTAAATAAGACCATAGCCCCTCTTCCTAAACCCTAGCCACTCTATTCTTCTTCTCACAAAAAGAACACTTTCCACCTAATCCTAGCTCACAATTACTCTAAACCTAATCCTACATCAAAGCCCTATCTCAATCATGTTCTCTAAATAACCCAAAACCCATCTCTAAACTCACAAGTCAAGATGGACCATGCTTTGACTTGTACGAGGAAGGTTCTCCGTATATGTACTCAAACCCCCTTAATGAAATATATCTTAATGACTCCAAATATAGTTTTCTACATAGCATCAAAGCATGGTTTCTACCGTAAATAAGACCATAGCCCCTCTTCCTAAACCCTAGTCACAATTCTTCTCCCCGCAAAAAGAAACACCTTTCCTTACCTATAAAATTACCCGAACCCTAACCCTACAACCTCCTTCTCTACCTATCCTTTACTCCATTACTCATTTTTCTTCTACGCCCAAAACTTGACCAGCACCATCACAGCAGATCGCAGCCCCCAACCTGCCTCTAAGCTGCTGTAGTACTTGAGATCTCAGCCGACTAGCTCCTCCTGACATCCCGCTCCCATCTCCTACATCCACCACTTGATCTCCTAAATGCAGCTATACACTGGTATACCAGCCTCCATAGCCTGTTGTTCCATGCCTCTTCATGCTCCAAGCCTCTACCCTCGCACTAGAGGAAGGGCCCCTTTACTGATTTGGCCATCGTTCTTCCTCTTGCTTCAGATTTGATTTTGTACCTCAAATACCCAATGCACAGCTGTCTGCTGATGTTGCCTCTAGTTGTTAGCTTTATTACTTTCTCTATTAGTTCTTTATTTCTATTCTTTGTAACAAGTTAGAACGTGTTTCACATGCTCCACTTTAAGAGCAAGAATTACTGTTGAAAGAATTATTGTCTTATATATATATATATATAGAGAGAGAGAGAGAGAGAGGTCAAAGCCTCCTAGCTCTAGTGGCTAACAGGTGGAGACATAACGCATCCTGACTGGTGGATTCGATCCCGCGGGAAAAAAGCGGATTATTCCTTTATGGTGGGTATATATATATATATATATATATATATATATATATATATATATATATAATTTTATTTTTTAATTTTTTTGGAGGGGGGAATATATATATATATAGAGAGAGAGAGAGAGAAGAGAGGTGTCAAAGCCTCCTAGCTCTAGTGGCTAACAGGGGGAGACATAACGTATCCTGACTGGAGACATAACGTATCCTGACTGGGTGGATTCGATCCCACGGGGAAGCAGATTATTCCTTTATGGTGGGAGTATATATTGTGTGTGTGTGTGTGTGTGTGTGTGTGTGTGTGTCAGTGTTTACCTGTTTAGGTTTTTAGAGAGTTGAACACGTCGTATCGTGTCTAGACTTTGTGTCAGGCACCCTAGATGCTAGGGGACACTGTGGGACACGATTACCAACCAAGTGTTGGGGATCTTAGTCGGGTTTGATGTTGTATTTGGGTTTACCCACTTCACGAGTCCACAGTGCTATTTTCCAGAATTTTGGGATATTTCCCAGTTTTCAAAGTTGAATTTCAAAATGTTTTTTGTTATGTTTTATACATGTAATTGTATGTTTTCAGTGTATGTATACGTAGTGTATGTATATGTGTGTGTGTAGGTGGGATTTGAGTGCATGTACATGTGTATATGTAGATATGAGTATATGTATATATGTATGTATTATGTATGTTTGTGAGTGTGTGTGGGTGTCCTGTTCTCAGTTCCTGAGAACTGAGAACCCCCCCCCCCCCCCACTGTTCAGTTTCTCCACACACACACACACACAGTTCTCTCTCTCCTTTCCTCTCTCTCTCACACTCATGCACACACACCACTCACCCTCTCATTTTCCCCTCTCTCTATATATATGTATTGTAGATATATAAGTTTTGTATATATATATATATATATATATATATATATATATATTTGTATTAGATTATATATTGTATCTGTATATATACTATATGATATATGACTATTACATAGGCTATAGGCCTATGTAGTAATGTTTGTATATATATATATCTATGTTGTGAAAAGTGCGCTTAAGCGACGCTTAAGCGGCGCTTAAGCGAAAACTGGAACTTGGGCGCCTCGCTTAGGGAAATCTCGTCCCAGAAAAAGCGATCGTCGCTTAGGCGCGCTTAGGCGGCGCTTAATAGCGCCTCGCCTAGTATTAGGCGCTGGAAAAAGCGTGGTTCAAAAAAAAACGAAAAAAAAACTGACCCTAAAAAATAGGAACTTTGGAGAGTTTAGCTTTTATGTTTGATAGTATTTTGATGACTACGTAGTGTATGCATTGTGTGGCTTGTTGACTATTTTGACCATGGTATTTTGATGACTTCGCATTTTGATTCTAGTATTTATATTGTTACTTTGTTTGATTGATAATTGGTATTGTTATTCATGCATATACTAGTAGTATTGTATGAAAAAATATTAAAATTTATGTGTATATAGAGTATTTTACATGTACGAGGCTCCATGGGTAAAAATGGGTGAAGTGGTAACTAAGCATCGCTTAAGCGCCGCTTAGGCGCGCTTAAGCGAGGCGCCAGCTTCGTCGCCTCGCCTCGCCTCACGCTTCATATAACATAGATATATATATGTAAAGTTATATATATATGTGTATATATATATATATATATTGTATAGAGATAGATACCTATATGATATTAGCCTATGGAACCTAATTACGAGCCTATGGTTATTAGGTTGGCCTATTGACCCTTGTTTGACTAGAGTTGACCAAAGTCAACCTTAGGTCAAACTTGACCTAGTTGACCTAGATTGAACTTGAATTAACCTAGAATGACTAGTTTGACTAAACCCTAACTAGTTTGACATTGGTTGACCTAACTTTGACTAGTTGACCTAGTTTAACTTTTAGAGTTGACCAGAGTTGACCAAGAGTTGACTTTTGACCAGATTGACCTAGAATCATGTAGTATGCATAGTAAACTTCATTTTTACTATTTAGAATACATTGTGACTTGTGTTGCTCTGATCAGGAGCCAGACACCTCTCCTCAGACAGCATATTCTCTACAGACATTCATACATCAGGCGAGTACATTCTCTGACCGTTTCATACTTGTTCAGGTTTTACTTTCTCGCTCTAGATTACTTTACTTGATGCTGTCACGTTGGTAACACGGATTGGTACTATATGGATCTTTACATGAGATGTTATCCCCCTCGGGAGCATCGGGTACTTCATGTTACGTGTGTTTCACTTTCATCATGTACTCCTATGCTTCCATCATGCATGTGTACTCTTGTGATCATGTACTCTCATGTTCACTGAGCCCTCATGTATAACTTCACGTATACTCATTTATGAGCCTCATGTGAAGGAATGTATAATAACGTAACTTGTCTAGATCCTTGTGTATTGATTGGGGAAACGGGAGAGTAGAAGTAGACATGTGAATAATTCCAAAGTAGTGTAATCATGTATAAACTCAGTAGTGTAATCATGTATAAATTCTAGCCATTCACATGCCTATCTTGTACTCTCTACATCACTAGCCACTTACAGATCTCTATATACAGTAGATATTTCCTTTACAAGCTATCTCTTTTACAGTACATATTTCCTTTCAGCATTTACTGTATTTTACTCTATTGCCTGTATTGTATTTCCTAACCTGATATGAACTGTGTGAGATATATTGTGCTCGTTCCTGTCCTGGCTGGACGTGTGTGTGTAGAGAGAGAGGGTCGGAGGATTGGTGCAGTTGGTTAAGCCTCCTCCCTCTTCTACAAGAGGTCGAATGTTCGAATTTTGCCAGTTGCATTTTACATTAAATTTTGACCTACCTAGGGAGTGTGTGGTAGGCCATTTGCGTTCTACCTGCCACCTGCGATCGATGCATGATATCCCAATGACTCCAAATGTATTTCCCTACATAAAGAAAGGATACATGTAGCCGATCCCAAAAATTTCAGGATAAAGGCTCTCTTGTTATTGTTTTTTTATGTATAGAGATGTTGTCAATACAAAAAGTCATCGAGGTTGGATGAGGCAAAAAATCTTATGAGTTTGCCTTATTTACTATCATTTCAGCTCTATGTTTGGCAATAACTTATCATTTACTCATTGTATAAATAAATAAAGACTGGGTCTTAGTTCAAAATTTATGGCAAGGTTGCATTATGATATAGATGGAAAAAATACATAATTCTTATAATTCTCATCCTCTTTTACATTGTAAAGGATGGTCTCAGGTAAAGCCCCCCAAAAGCTAACAGATGCAGTATGCACACAAAGGTTTCCCCAATATGGATGAACATTCACTTTAAGTGCAAACGCAGAAGGGCATAAGGAAGCCTGGACCAAACAAGCAGAGATGAAGATTGACCTTTGTGAGCCATTGGTGCCTGGTGGAAGGGTCATCGCTTAACAGATAAAACAGTTATTGATGGATACTCCTATGAAACTATTAAACTAGCACTACATGGTGAATTTTGAAAAGACAATCTAACTCACCCTCCCATATAGACCAGTTGACTCGAACAATGTATCATTTCCTCCATACAAGAGCCCCTACAACAAAGAAAGAAATTTTCAGAAGAGTAACAGCAAGGTAAGCCAGCATCCATGTTCCATGATACAATCAATAGTATAGCAACCAAATACATGACGACAGAAAATTCTATGGTATATAGTTATAAATCTCCCAGTGAAGTAACTGGTGGCAACTATGGCTTCTTTATTCATTGACATGTATAGAAGTATTTCGTTCTACTTTCCATTTTCAGTCTCTTACACTAAAATCAAAGTGTCCAATGGCAAGAAACCATTCATAGTTGTGGAATGCTACATATCCTTGTAACATCACATCATGCTCTAATCTCATATTTTAAAAAAGAACGGGAACTTCCAACTTTAAATTAAGAAGACATCTATATGAAGTATATATAGTTATAACAATATAACCAGTGTTCTGATATTTTGTAAACTCTCGTTCTCGAGCCAATTATGGTTAAAAGGATCCTAGTAATGCTGAATCTCGATTGGGTTTTCTTTTACAAGGTTATGCATATACCAAATCTGAGTTACTTGGAAATGACGAAAAATTTAACCGAAAATCTACACTCCAAGATGGGCGCACTTGACATCTACACTCAGCTTGCAGGGGAGAATACGTTCCTTTATCTTTATGGGTTTTGTTAACATGTGCCCTAATAAGAGCACATATTAATACGTTGATAAATGTGTACAGTGTACTTTACACGTGTACTCTCACCAACACATTTATCAATGCACATTTATTTCATTTAAATGTTTATTGATAAATGTAAAATGTGCATTGATAAATGTGCTTGTGGGAGTACCCATATAAAATGCACATTTATCAATGTGTTAACATGTGCCATAAGGGCACATGTTAACAAAACCCTATCTTTATTAGCCTTACACTGTGTTTGGGAACATTTGTGGGGAGGGAGAGGAAAATTTGAGGGGAAGGAAAATGGAGGAGAGGAAAATGGAGGGAAAGTTAATTTTCCCTTCCTTTGTTTGGATGGACAAAAAGTAGGGGAAGAAAAAGTTTAAAAACAATTTTTTATTTGTTTATGGATATAGGTATAATTACTATTTCCTCCTTGGTATTCTCAAATGATGATTTAATATTAACTTTTTGAGGGGTGGTGGAGTAAATTCACTCAAATTCCTCTCATCTCTCTCCATTTTCCTCCCACATTTGGGAGGAAAACTTTTTGGTGGGACCCACCTACTTTTTCCTCTCAAATTTTCCTCTCCCATGTTCTCTCCCCCTTTCCAAACACCATCATTTAAAATTTTCCTCTCACTTTCCCCTCAACTTTTTCCTTCCTCCCATTTTCCACCCTTCCCAAACAGTACCTTAGTTTAGTCTCATTTCGGGAACCTTCGAGGAAGGGAGGCATACTCAAAAACTCACATTTTTCTAACAATAGAGGAAAAAGGCATTTTTAAATAACTCAATTTTCCTTCTGAACCGTACGTGGCATCCAAAGGTGCACCGTGCACGTATGGTTGGTTCCTAAAGAATACAAATTTGTCTACACTTACGTATTGTACACAATTTTACCCAACATAAAGTAAGTCCATTATGTTGAACGTTGATCCGACTTTCTCCAACCAAAATCTCATTCATGTCCCTTTATAGAAAGTTTTAACTTCCTGAAGGGGAAAAGAAACAAATTTTAACCAAAATTACTTAAACTCGTATCACAAATTCTAGCACCTCGTAACTTTCTTCAGAAGAAAAAAAGAAGAAAGAAAACTTTAATCAAAACTACTCAGATCCAGACCACATTAGGGTTCCATTTACTGAGTTGTCGGCAAAACCCAAATCATAAATTTCTTCAAAAAAAAACAGCAAGCAATACCTGGGTGAAGGCATGGGGATCGTGAGGGAACTCGTTGACGACGTCGAAACTGTAGTAGAAATCGGGACCGGACTCGAGAGAAGAGATCTTATTATTCTGGGTGACGAAGAAGAGGGTCAGCATGCAGAGGGAGAAGATGATCAGAGGAGGAACGGCTCTGCTTCTGAAGGAAAGCCTGAACTTTGAGGAGGATTTGGGACGAGCGAAGGAGGAAGAAGCCATGGGGGTGGAGAAATGGGAGCTTGGATGCTTCGGCTTCTTCTTCTTTGATGATCCAACGGCCATTTTCTTTTCGGGTTGGGTTCAGTGTAGAAGGGGGCAAGATGTGTGTACTTTAATCAGATATTTTTTAGTATTATATTTTTGAGTTACAACCAAATACTTACAACCCTCTTACAACCTTCATCTATTGCTGACATGTGGACCTTCACCTATTGCTGACATGTGGACTATGGTCCACATGTCAGCACATAGGTGAGTGGTTGTAAAAGGATTGTAAGCAATTGGTAGTAGACTTAGCATTATTGTATATTTTTTGTTTGTACCAAAACATCTCATCTATATCTATGTAAAATTGAGATTTGATCATGAATTTTTATTCCAAAAATATACTTATCTATATTTACCAATACTCATTAAAATATATATATATATATATACTAATTAAAATTATTTATTAAATTTAACATGGATAGTTAGGTAGTCATGTATAGAAGAAAGAAAGAAAAAAATGAGACGGTTGTTTGTTCTTTCTAAGGAGTAAAATATTAGGCCTTGTTTGTTGTTCTCAAGTATTAAAAAATTAGTTATGTTAACATGTGTCTAGGTCGGTCCTGAGGAAACTTAAAAAATGATATTCCATACATAATGTAAAAAAAATTAAGAAATTTTTAAAAAATATTGCTATCAATAATTGAACTAATGACAAATGTTGCTTTCAATAATTGAACTAAGGACCTATAATGTGTAAGTCTAACACACTAATCATTAAACCACAATTGATTTGTGTTAAAGGAGACCCATGGTACATATTAGTTATATTTCAGATATAAAACTATTAATATATTTACGCTTAAACTAACTTTTTTGGGACCTTATAGTTCATGGACCCTGGATGGTCGCCATGGCTACCATGGGCAGGGCCGATCCTGCATGTGCCCTTAGGGTACATGTTAACACATTAATAAATATGCATGTTATATGGGTACTTCTACACCATCACATTTAGCAATAAATATTTTGCATTTATTAATACACATTCTAAGTAAATGTGTATTGATAAATGTACTAGTGGAAGTACCCACTTAAAATACACATTTGTTAATGTATTTAACATATGCCCTTATGACATATGTTAACATAACCATACGTACAACACATGTGTTATATATACTAGTAGAATATAATACTATTGAATGATGCAATTAGTTTTAATTAACTATTAGATGATTGTGTCAATCAATTACAGGACCGGTCCATAGTTGTTTTGTACCCAGAACAAAAATTAAAATAGTGCTCCTCTTTTTATATATATATCGAAAAATTTTACACAGAGGGATAAATTTTGTCGGATTTACGCAAAAAGGATGAGTTTGAAAAAATTACAAATGAGAGGAAGGGGCGACATTAGTAATGGCGCCCGAAAAAAGTTGCAGGAGCATTGAGCCCCCCCCCCCCCCCCCCCCCAAGTGACATCAAAGATGGCTCCCCCCCCCCCCCCCAAGTGACATCAAAGATGGCTCCCCCCCCCCAACCCCCAGGCGACATCAATGATGGCGCCCCACGTTAACTGAAACCCCTTTGGGGGAGACATTAGTGATGTTGCCAAGAATGCCCCCCCAACCCCCAAACTGGATTTTATTTGCAAGAGTTAAAATCTTGATTAATATCTCCAAACCTCTTACTAGAAGGCTATCTACTCCTATTGGGAATGGCACTACTTGCAACATCGATCTAAAATATGAAAGGCTGACCAAATTTTGCCATTTCTGCGGACGTCTCGGCTATGGTATCCAAAAGTGTGGGACACACAAGAAATACTCTGACATGGATATGGGGAATTAGTCTCAGGATCAAAAAGAACACATACAAAAGTTATTGAATAGAAGGCTTGATGACTCAATATGCGCCAACCATGCTTCCAAATTCAAAAATAAGCCTCAGTTCCTCAAGGATAAAGCTACCATCAGATCTCAAAGTGGATGGCGACATCTACAATAGTGCCATAAGGGGGGGGGCTACATCACTGATGACGCCAAGGAGGGTAGGGGGGCTTGGCGCCATCAACGATGTTGTGACGCCCCAGAACCAGAATACTGGAGAGCGGGGGCGTACATAGCCAGCTACGTATATCGAAATGGAGTCCACCTCGCTATACGGTCACGGCTGTCTAGATATGAGGGTTTACTACAAGCCAACGGTCTCTTAAGGTCAAGCCTATTGTCTCAATCTCAAACAAGTAATAATAGTTACAAGATGTCAGACCACCAAATATACAATAAAAGGCGTCCCAAATATTACATATTCAGCTGATCATGAAGCTAGTCATACAAAATGCGAGGACTAGCAAGAGTCAAGTCATACATGATCAACCCTAGGATTTGTTAATCATGTTACAGCCCGTAGGCAGACAGTAAGTAAAGATGCATCGAGCTAACAGGTGCTCGTCGGCTAAACGCCTCAAAAGAATAATTTTACAAGGTAGTGAGCGAAACAAAATGGAAAAACC
Organism: Iris pallida; assembly: GCA_029216955.1. Lineage (NCBI taxonomy): Eukaryota > Viridiplantae > Streptophyta > Magnoliopsida > Asparagales > Iridaceae > Iris > Iris pallida. The sequence goes on from JANAVB010033820.1 coordinate 19,499,518, forward strand.
CACTCGTAGCCCGGGTTCCTTCTAGTCGCCACCATCGGGCTGGAAGTTCGGTAGATCCTCGGGTGCTGCTCCGAAATCTGGCCACACAAAACCAGCTGGGTCAAACCCCAGAAAGAGCAAGTGCCACAAAGGAGGCCACGAAATAAGAACAAAAGCCAGCATATCAGAACATAAGAAAATGGGAGAAAAGTACAAGTAATAAAGAGTACAACAGGACAATAAACGACTAAAGACGTAGAACCATTCCGGGAGCCAGGTTACAACCAGTAAACCAAACAAGGACCGGGGTCGTAACCCTTCGCCTGAATAGCACTTTGTCTCTACCCATTTATTGTTAAGATAAGTAAAACAATCATGTTCAGGAGTACCAGGTACTGGGACTAGACGAGACTTAGACAAGGCTGGACACCATCCATTCACAAGCGGCCAAGCAATACTACGCCTTACTACTTAACTAACTAGGGTTATCACAAGCCTAGTTACTAGCAAGATACAAATGAGAAATTTTCAGTCCCAAGCCCTGCAGACTATCCAGTTATCCTTCCGCGGGTTGAAAGTATGGTTGGGTACATCGCCCAGGAGACGATATACCCTTAGGTGACTTAGAGGGTGCAACACATGACAGTGTGCTGGAAATGTGCCCTACTCGTCGGCAGGCTACAAGTCCGTTTAAAGTGCCCAGATAATGAGATCGCCTGTGACTGGAAATCCTCCATGAACTACAGTTTGATCTAGTCATTAGCCTAATCCATATTCAGTGTGAATCCCTGACCGTGGTAACCAGGGTGTCACGTCCTAGACATGATGCAAGACAAGACAAGTGGATTGCACAAAGCAGCAAGAATGAACACCCACGGCGTCAGAGTTGATTATATGAGTCAAGTTAGCCATCGCAACAGCATCAAGTCAAGTCAAGTTACAAGTTACAGGTTACAAGTCAGGAGTGCGTCGCCACGGGCCACTATCAAGAAGATCAGAAAGCACTAGGATCATAAATCAAAATTTTCACGAAAACCGTACTAGTCATAAGCAAACACCGAAAACCGTGCCATGTCGTGTTGGGCCAAGACAGTCGTGTTGTGTGGAACAAGATCTCAAAACTCTAATCCACAAAAGAGAAGCCAAGTCCAAGAAATAAAACCAAACCATCATGGGCAAGTGGGTTGCGCAGGGTATCAGATTGCGCAGAGGGGGGATGGACTGCGCAGGAGATGGACTGCGCTGGGGATGAACTGCGCTGGGTCGGGTTGCGCTGAAAGCGGGTTACGCTGAGAGCAGTTTGCGCTGAGAGCAGGTTGCGCTGAGAGCAGGTTGCGCTGAGAGCAGGTTGCGCTGGATCAAGCTGCGCAGGGTTGAGTTGCGCTGGAGCCGAGCCGCACTGGGAGCGAGCGGCGCAGCAGTCAAGTGCGCCAAAGGGAGGGAGGCGCTGGAGCTAAGAAGCGCCAGCGCAAGTCAGCCCAGCGCAAAGCGCTGGCCGAGGAGTTGCGCAGTCCGGCCTTGCGCTAAAGAGCGCAGGCCGAGGGTCATCTTCTCCATCAGACCGAGAGGAAGACTCCAAGAACCCTAAATTTCAAATCCTCATATCTTGGCCAAAACAAAACCAAATTTGGATTTTCAAAGTTCTAACTTGTGTAAAATTGAATTCTCTTCCACATGGAAGTCTCAAAACAAAGAAAAATCTAAGTTTAATAGATCAAAACCAAGAAAAACCAAAAATGATTAAAACTTAGATCTAGAAAAATAGAAGCTCCAAATCACAAAATGCCAAGTTCTAATATTGTTCACCATGGCCTAATCTAGCTAGTGGACAAATAAAATTAGGTCCTTATGTGGTAGCAAGGTGCACTTGCCTATGGTGTTGGTGTTGTGTGGAGGAAGGAAGAAGAAGATGAAGAAATTAATGGAAGTTATAAGGAGAGAGAAAGTTAGGTGGGGTTTTAATGAGGGATGATATGTTGTGTTGAGGGTGGAGGTTTAGCTAAGAGTATTCCAATGCATACTAAACCAAACCAAACCAATTCCTTCTCTACAAAATAAAACCAAGCCAGGTCCAAAACCCGTTTTACGAGAAAACCAAAATCTGCAAGTTAAGCCAAAACATAATTACAGGCCAGATTCTGAGAAAATAAAATACAGGTCCGAAATGCATATAAGCCTAATAAAATACGTATTCCGAAATACGGGTATTACAGATGTCGCCAAAGAGGAGGGGTAGACTTTGGTGACATTACTGATGGCGCCAAGGAGGGGGGCTTGGCGCCATCAACGATGTCGCCAAAGAGGAGGAGTGGACTTTGGTGACATTACTGATGGCGCCAAGGTGGAGAATGTTTTTGGGCGCTATCAGTAATGTCGCCATATCATCTTCTTCGTAATTCTCCTAAAGTTGTCCTTTTTTCGTAAGTACACTAAATTCCATCCCTATGTATAAAAATTTTCGTATATATATATATATATATATATATATATATATATATATATATATATATATATATATATATATATATATATATATATATATATATATATATATATATATATATATATATATTTGTGTGTGTGTTAGAAAGAGAGAGAGAGAAAGATGTAAAGTTTGTTTTTTTACTTATATCTCATATGTAGAAAGGGATGTTCTTTTTTAAAATATGCTTTCGTTATATTATATAGATATATATGAAAACTTGGCGGTGAAACTTTTGAATTCCTAAAATACCCTCAAATATTTTATAAACATGATGTTATCAGGGTTGGCCCAAGGGTTTGGGTTGTTCTATCCAAAGTTAGTTTTGGTTGCCCTTACCCTTATTGTAGGCTAATCTCGGAGGGTCACCCGTAACTTCGACCTCTATTGGGATCACGTTGATCGTGAAGGTTACCCTAAAAAGAGGGAGGTTGTCAAAGCCCGAAGTTTTGTCTAACTTATACCTAAATCGGTCCTATTGCTAATTGAGCCCAAGCCGACTTGTTTCACCCATAAGGCTTTTAGCGCCAACGTTTTTACAAAAATATCAAGCCCGGCCCAATTTGGAAGCATCTGTCATGCCCCGCTCCCGAAGGAGCGATCGTCCTCGCTAAGGCGTGATGTCGCACGAGCCTAGATTGCGCTCGTACAAGGCGGGTTCCATAACGGCCGATTTCAGCGGCTGCGACGGGGTCGTCGCACAGAAGTACCATACAGAGACATTGAGCATGCAGCAGAAATTTAGAACAAACACAAGTTATTCAATAGAAAGCTCTTTATTGATATTGAAACATAGGTTACAATGGGGCGCAAGGCCAAGATTACAAGTCACTCAAGCTCACTCTTCTCACATTACAAGTTCACTCTGCTCTCTCTCATCTCTCGATACAACGCTTGAGCCAGCGGAAGCTTCGAAAGGCGACGTCCATACATTATATCCCGTATAAGTCTTGACTCCATGCGGCCGCATGCTTCGAATCGCCAAGAAACTCCGTACCTCGACGCATCCAAGCGAGCTCCACGCCACGAGCTTCTACCTGTGCCTACACATGAAAACTATGTGGGTGTCAGTACTCAACTGTACTGGTGGAATGAGCTCCTCGCCCACCCATACAAAATCGACACGTTTGATTTACTTTGTGCAACATAGTCCCTTCTTGATTGTCTTTCTACTCTTGCCTTAGGATTATTTTAGGACCGACGTCTTGGCCTATTTTGTGTCTCTAGACCATCCCGTGCTTGCAACAACAACTTTAAGTCATACTTCACCTCTAGACCCTTCTTTAGCCTATCAAGTCGTGTTTGTCTTACGGTCTAAATCAGAGATGCACTACACGATAGACTCCATTTTCATATGACCGTGCTACAAACCCTTGCTGAGGCCGTACCTCGCAACTCAGTGAGACTTAACCATATCGCTGCCTCGCGGCCCTTGCTACTTTGATCACCAACTGACCCAATCGAGACTTGTGAACTTAGTGTCACTGAACCAACTTGCCTTGCGACGATTCCTGACTTAAACTCGAACAACTCAAACTCAACTTTTGCAACTCACATGTCCACACTTGAGACTTGACGCCACATCTCGTGCTGAAGCACGACGCCTATGTTAAAACCCAATCTTAGGCCCAAACTTTGTGTTCTACCTGCACACACCTTCAACTCGACTCAATCCAAAGACATACACGCGGATAGTTGCTATTTGCTGACATCTATATAAACTTGGCCACTAGCATCACAAGCTATCCTGAGACGTATAGCTTGGTTAAATCGGAGACCTTTCAACGCAAGTAGCTAGCTCCATTGCAAGCCCCTGCTTTAACCCGTGCTAAAACCTTATGCACGACTATACCCTGTTTTCTCCTAGGCCGAGTCGGTCCCATGGCCCAGGGTTGTCGCTCGAAAAAACTTCACCCTTGTCGACAAGTTGTCCATGACCATGCAAGACTCGACACAAACTGACGTCTCATACAGTCATCCTTCTTTCAGTGTTACCCTCTCTTTCAAAACCATGTTCAAGACTTCTATCCTTGAGATCCTTCGACGACCCACGGTCGCGAGCCTTCTTCCTTGATGCCATATCCTTTTTACTCAACTTAAGAATAACCATTTGATAGCCCTTTTTCTAAACTCGACTTGAAACCCACCGCAGCTCGTGCCTTAAACACTAAGTCCGAGCATTGTGCCTTAAGCCAACCGTGTTCTACGCAACACTCCTGCCCAAGTCGACGGGCCTTGAGATCGTAGGGCTACTTAACTTTGACAAACCGCAAAAGAGCGGGACGGTACTTGTAACGTCTTAGGTCGACCGGCATAACTTTGTCTAACTTAACTTCGCAACAACTTAACAAGCAAATGTTGCGTCAAGCTTTGCCTTAATGGATCGTACCGTGCACGCATTCGACTTGAATGACCAAGTCACTCGGGTGCCTAAACTTAGGTCACTAGCCGCTCAACGCAACTTAACTCATGGGCAAGCCAAGGCTATGCCAAGCCTTGGACGACGGGACCGTGCATGCTTTATGAAGCATTTATGCGGGCGACGCCTATGACTTAGGCTACGTTCGTAACTTCACCTACTCAACCAACTTTTCTTCTCCCAAGCGACGGAACGAAGGACCGAGTGTCATTTTCAAAGCACGTCGTGCACCAACTCTAAGCCAACAGTTGGACCTTTCCATATTCTAACTCAATTGGACCCGTCGAGATTATTCCTTTATCTATATGGATTCGTCTCTTTTATTATCAAGCCTACTTGTGCAAGTTGAAAATATACGATTTATTATGTGAAGGCTAAGATGAGACAAGTTCACCGAAACTACCCTACTTGAGCGAGCTGTAGTGTCCCATCCCTATATCGTGCCCCGTACTCTGTCCACGGGGTGCGCGAGAAAGGAACACTGTCGCTATCGATTCGGTCGGAACCGATAGGTCGGGATCGACCGAGTCGATCGAACGGGAACGGTTGAATTAAGATCCATTCCTCGTTATGGAATGTCTTCTTCGGAACCAAGTCCCATATTCAGCGGGTTGCGCCTCGAGGATTGACTCTGAGGCTGAGTCGGGAGAGACCTCCCGTTGCTCTGCTTTTCATGCCGCTTGCGTTGGTTTTGGCTTTGTTTTCTGAATGCGCTTTCGTGAATATTTTCGATGGTTTTCATAGCTTGCATTTCGAACTCGCATTTTCTATCGAACTCCTTGAATAATACAGTGTTCTAATCGGTTGCTTGTGCGATTTCAGGTAATCGCGTAGGCGACGTCTAGCGCGACCAACTAGTTCTCTCGCCGAAGTAAACTCAAGGTGAGTGGCTGACCCTTCTCTTCTCGACCCCTTCTTAAGTAAATCGATAGTGTTGATGCGGATGAAAGATTGAATGCAGGGGCACGGGCACGGTAAGATGATTGAGTTTTTAAAGAGAACGTAGGCTATGTCTTAATAACTAAAAGAAGGAAAAAATGGTCTTTGCACGGTCATGGACAACTTGTCGACAAGGTAAAGTTTCCCCGCACGGCAACCCGGGGCCACGGGACCGTTGCGGCCAAAGAAGAAATATCTCATAAGCTGTGTTGGGCATAATGTTAGGCGAGGACTTGCAGCGGGGCTCGCTACTCGCGCTGAAAGGGCCTCGTCTAATAAAAGCTAGAAGGAGTCCACGATGGCTCTGGGAGCCAGTGACCAACACACGAAATATTGCACTTGGTATGGAAATGATAACAATTGACAGGGAAGAACATGGTAAGTTTCATAAGGCGCGGCACGGGCCGCCGTCGGTAAGTTTCAACGTAAATTTCATTATGCTTGTCATTTCTCGCTTAAAATTCATTAGGATGGTTAGAAACATTCATGAACTAAGTCATATAAACTCATTGAACCAAATGAGAACTTGGAGCTTAACTTGCCACACACCAGTACAAAGTATAATGTACTGATCCTCGCTCTCCATGCAGGTACCCCGAACCACGAAGGGCGTGCCACCTAAAATCTCAAGGCGGCGTGGATACTTTTGAAGCCTCGTCCGTGTAAAGGCTTGTTTCTGAATTCCTTTTGAAGACTCCGCATTCAGTACAAAAGAATACCAATGGCGGCTCGGCTCCCCTCGATCGTAGCTAAAAATGTGTAATAGTTTTTGCTTGTAAAAAGGGATGTAATGTATGGAACGACTATCTCATCGACGTTCATTTTGTAAGTCGAGTCATATTGTAGCCCGCACGGCAATGAATGTAATGAAGTCAATGTAAATGAAGTTTTATCAATGAAAAAGTCTACTTCTATTTCAAATGTGTCATTCAATTTCTCTGCGTACTCTAACTTGATGTTGTGTTTCGGATAACCTTATGACTATGTCTTGTGCGATCGCAACTTAGGTTCGCACGGCATCACGCCCGGGAGACGACTATCGATTCTACGGAATCGGGGCGTGACATAATGGTATCAGAGCACGGCTTTACATCCTTTGACCTTGCATCGATGAGATAAGTTATTCCATACAATAAGTCCGTAATATTTTGTGACTGATACGTTTGCCTTCGTATCGCAGAAGTGACGGAACCCACGGCCGAGCAAAAATAGAGTGCTTCAAGCGGCTCTAGTAGTTCGCATCATCCGCGGGCCGGACCTTCTAACGATACCATCGAAAGGATGCTGTACATGATGAAGGCGCAGCGAAACCAGTCCGAGAACCGACATCAACAAGTAGAGGAACAACAGGCCCAGTTTGAAGCTCGCTTTGATGCACATGCCAAACTTCAACAAAAGCAGCTAGATATCCTGCAGCAGATCGTCCAGACAATGGCGGCCAACAAAAATTCTACGACTATGCCTACCGTCAACGTGCCGGTGATCCAATCTATTGATGTCGACACGGAGGATCCCGAGCGTCAACCAGCGGTACTGAAAAAGTACAACTTTGAAGTGTCAGAATTCAAAAAGGCGTGCCGCACTTCCTTCAGCGGCACCGAGGGTCCCTCCATGGCAATCGACTGGTTGGAAGAGCTGGAAGATCACTTCGAGCTGCTCGACATTGAAGAATCCAAGCAAGTCGCCTGCGCACAACTTCAACTACGGTTGAACGCGCATGACTGGTGGGCCGTGTGCAAGCGAGCGATCCGACCGGACAATACTACCGCGCCGATCTCTTGGGCCACGTTCCGCAAAGCTTTTGAAGTCCAGTACCTTCCGTCAGCCGTTCGTCAAGCGAAGGAGAATGAATTCATGCAGTTGAAGCAAGGGAGCCGGACAGTGGAACAGTACGCCGCAGAATTCAACAAGTTGTCTAAGTTTGCTGGCCAGTTTCTGCCTACTGAAGAGTGCCGTGTGCGACGGTTCGAAGTGGATCTGCGACACTCTATCGGTGCGCATGTCGGGGTCCCGGAGTACAAGACCGTGGGCGAGGCTCTGAATTATGCGCTCCGCCTTGAGAATCTGCATCCTTTCGGTGCTAACGACGTTGTGCGCCACTCCAATCACAAACGTCCTAGCTATACGGGAGGCAACAATCACGCGTCAAAGTGTCCAAACAACGGCGGCTATATGGGTCAGAATCCGTTACCTCGTTGCACCAAATGTAATCGCCTCGGGCACGAAGCTATCAACTGCTTCCCCTTCAGAGGGGAATGCCGTGCTTGCGGACAAAAGGGCCACCTCGTTCGATATTGCACAAACCCCAGATTGACTCGCAACGCCCCGCCACAACAACACCGCCAAGAGAATCGAGGACAGGCGCCTCGACCTCCTCCGCCCACTCAACCTGTACCGTAATATGGCTAAGATCGTCGCCCCAATACTCAGGGCCGCGTCTACGCCATGACTCGAGACGAAGCGCTGGCGTCAGATACCGTAGTGTCAGGTATACTAAAATTCAATAATGTGCCTGCTCGTGTGTTATTTGATTCAGGCGCTTCACATAGTTTTATATCAGCAGACTTTGTCATCGAGCACAAATTTCCTGTAATATCACTAGATCTCGACCTTAGCGTAAGCATGCCTTCGGGCACACAAATTCTCACAAACTTAGCTTGCGCCGGCAGGATTATCTGTATCGGCGGTCAAAAGATCGGTCTGGATGTGATAGTTCTAGACATGAAGGACTTTGACATCATTCTGGGAATGGATTGGCTCGGGCCGTGCAACGCAACCATAGACTGCGCTGAAAAGAAGGTCACATTCCGCATGCTTGGAGTGCCTGAATTCTGCTACTCGTGTGGTGAGGCGTCGCCGACCTGTATGGTGATCTCCACAATATCTGCTCGACGGATGCTGCATTCCGGGTGCGAAGGCTATCTAGCTTCCGTTCGAGACATGCGACAGGATGGTGCAAACGCGGGTCAGACCGACGTTGTGGCAGAATTCCCCGACGTGTTCCCGGACGAGCTACCCGGCATGCCGCCCGATCAAGAAATAGAGTTCACCATCGACACATTCCCCGACACCCGGCCGATCTCGAAGGCTCCGTATAGAATGGCCCCTGCAGAATTGAAAGAATTGAAGGCACAACTTCAGGAATTGCTCGATAAAGGGTTTATCCGTCCGAGTGTCTCGCCGTGGGGTGCGCCCGTGCTGTTCGTGAAGAAGAAGGATGGATCGATACGGCTCTGCATCGACTATCGAGAATTGAACAAAGCCACCGTCCGAAACAAATACCCCCTACCCCGCATCGACGACTTGTTCGACCAGCTCCAAGGTGCAACGGTGTTTTCAAAGATTGATCTACGATCGGGTTATCACCAACTCAAAGTCAAGCCAGATGACGTGCCGAAGTCTGCCTTCCGTACTCGTTATGGCCACTACGAGTTCTTGATAATGCCGTTCGATCTGACAAACGCCCCTGCCGTCTTCATGGATCTAATGAATCGGGTGTTCCGTCCGTTCGTTGATAAGTTCGTAGTAGTCTTCATCGACGACATCCTCGTCTACTCGAAGGATCGAGCGCAACATGCAGAGCATCTGCGAACGGTACTCCAAACCCTTCGAGAGAATCAGTTGTACACGAAGATGAGCAAGTACGAGTTCTGGCTGAACAGCGTCTCATTCCTTGGGCACATCATCTCCGCCGCGGGCATCGCAGTCGATCCGAAGAAAGTCGAGGCAGTTGCTGATTGGAAATGGCCCGTATCAGTTAGCGAAATTCGAAGCTTTCTAGGCTTGGCGGGATACTATCGACGCTTCGTGAAGGACTTCGCGAAGATCGCATCGCCGTTGACTCGCCTCACCCAGAAAGGAGTCGCATTCAAGTGGTCAGACGACTGTGAAGCTTCCTTCCAGGAGCTCAAACAACGACTCGTTTTGGCCCCGATACTTGCTCTTCCTGAAGGGACGGAGGGATTTCAAATCTTCAGCGATGCTTCTGGCCATGGCTTGGGGTGTGTGCTCATGCAGCGGGATAAGGTGATATCTTTTGCTTCCCGGCAGTTGAAGCCGCACGAGAAAAACTACCCCACGTACGACCTAGAACTAGTGGCAATTGTGTTCGCGTTGAATCTATGGCGTCACTATCTCTATGGCGTGGCGTGCAAGATTTATACGGACCACAAAAGCCTCAAGTATCTCTTCACCCAGAAAGAATTGAATTTGCGGCAGAGGCGATGGCTCGAGCTGATCAAAGACTATGACTTGTCAATCGACTACACGCCGGGCAAGGAAAATGTGGTAGCGGATGCACTGAGCCGAAAGTACTTAGCTTCGTTATGTATCAACGACCGACTGCTGCGTGACTTGGAAGGAATGGGCATTGAACTCCGAGTTCGTTTCAGAGACGTGAAACTAGCGCAACTACGGCACTACAACAAAAAACCCTTTTAATGACGGCTAAAAAGCGTCATTAATGACGAACCATGACGCTTTTTTTTCACAGCAACCGTTATGAAAATGGGTGTTATAAATATTTTTTAAAAGCGTCATAAAATAACCGTCATGAATAGTTTCTATAAAAGCGTTATGAATAGTTAATATATAGTGCACAATTCAGAACAATTTTAAAACATCATGAATAGATAACATGTATAGGCTCAATGCAGCACATTTATAACACTTTATACTATTCAAATTAGCATATCCAAATCAGTCCATATAATTGTCAGGCCTAAAAATCAAATTAACATTATATATCACCATCTTTATTATATTTCTCAAAATAGAGTACATATCAACATCTTCATTACATTCTCAAAATAGAATATCCAAATACATATATACATTTACAAATACATATATACATTTACAACTACCAAAAAACCTGCACCCAGAGCTCTGTTGGACTACCAGGGACTAGAGGTCCTCCAACTGCTAAAATCTTTATGAAAAAAAGCAGTATCCTCGTTTGTTTGAATTTAATGTCTCTTGCAATTGATTGGTCCACATATGAAAGAAGGAAAGCTGAAAAAAACAAAAAAAAGATTACATTGGAAGCATGAATAAACTTGACAGTACATTCTCTTAAATCAACAGGACAATATACTACATAAGTACCCGACTCAACTACTTCACTTGGCCAAAGTAAAATTACCTTGAAACTTTACTTGGCCTTCCAAACAGATCAAGCAATCAAACTCTACAAGAGAAAAAAAGAAGCTGAGCAGCCAGCATCAAACTTCTCAAGCAGCACCAACATGTAACTTATAGTTAGGGATAACAGTACCTAGGAAACTCCCCAACCAATGAGCCATCCAGACCGGTCAAGAACACAAAAATATCACCTCACAGTTGGATAAAGGAGAGTTACTCCAGAGCAGGCAACTAAAAATATTAAGTGGACAACAAAGTCTAATGGTATTAAGATGTAGTAATATACTCAATAAACAATCTTCAGATATTCAGTCCTAGATTAAACTCATTATCAGACATCTCCAATAAATCAGTAGTTTTCACCTCGGAAGAGACAAAGATGAGCTTTCTCATAGGACACATCCTTAAATGAAATATTTTGTACCTGATGATTGTGATACTACTGGAAGATTAAACATTATAAAAAGTCCAGAATTAGCCCAAAACACATCCTTCCAGTGAAGTAGCCTGCAAATATATAGATTAAACCACATGTTCTTCCACCTAAATAAATTATAATAAATTCTACAAACCACATGAGTGGATAAACTTCTGTAAGAGACATTACAAACCACCTAACTGGTCAAAACTAGTCAGGAAGACTCCCACAGTATAATAGATTACAAAATAAATGCGAATACTAAGGCATAGTTAAAATTGGCATATGAAGAACCAAGGAAAGTTTCACTGATCACTTTACAATATCATTGTAACTCATTTATCCCAATATGACACCTTTACTCCCCACAAGATTTGCATTAACGGGTAGTAACTAGATATGACATAATTAAAATTGAAGCTCTTAAATAGAAGAGCACTAAACAAAACAAAGATGTTGACGTGCAAATTGATGATCTATTGATAAAGAAGTTATAAATCAAATAAGAAATATTGTTCAGCTTCAAACACACATCTCCTGAAGGTTTAGGCACGCCATTAGTTTATTAGATGTTGACGTGTAACATAATAAACTTTCATAATACAATTATATGTCATAATGCAATTATTTGTTATTTGCTCATACCCTCAATACATTTAGCAAAAACTATATCCTTCTTTAGAGCTGAACCCAACAGAGCAGTAGGCACAGTAACCACCATATTCCAATATCAGTTTATCAGAAAACCAATGTTTCCACTTCTTAGAGTTCACATCTAAAACTAAAACACCTATCTAATTAATTCTTTAAATGGATCATGAAATGCACACACCCAAATAGTTCTCATATTGTCTCAAAATTGACACAACCTACCTGCCCCCACTAGCTCCCAAGCTCTACTTGATATTTTACTAGACAATGGACATGTAACATAATCTCAAAATTGCAATCAACAGTGCCCAATAATCCATTCAGCCTAGATACACAAAATAGTTGTTCTATAGCTAGTATAGTTTATTGCATTATGATTAATGAAGCTTTTTTTTTACTGAAATTGAATGTTTGTTTACCTTGATTGGTTTCCCATAAAATAAACTGAGCATTCTCCAATTGAATGGCCATGGCAGCTTTTGAATGGTTACTGCATCTCGCAAAGCCAAATCCCTTTTCACGCTGTATAAAAACCTCCTCAATCACTCCAGCACCAAGATTATGGAAATGCCTGTAGAGATCAACTTGTGTAACCTACTAAATATTCAATGTGGAAAGATCAGATAACAAAAAATTCTTACGCCCACTAAAGCAGAGTGCATCTTTCTAAGAAAAATGCTCCCTGCACAGAAAGAACAGTATCCTTTTGAAAGAGCATGATCAAATGAATTTAAATCTCTGCTTATCATATTTACATAACAGATACCAGCACATATACCTCCACTAGGGCAAGATACTGCTTTTTCAGTAATTCAGCTTTGCAAAACTGTGCTGAAGATATCATCACCAGGATAGAAGCGACAGATATCATCAATGATGTGAAAATGTGATTTTTATAAATAATTAAGTAAGCTAAAAGTTGAAGAGTAATTATAGAACTTTATCACATATATACTTGATGTACCATCCACATATAATGCACGTAGGCTCTCCTGGAATAGGAAAGCAATGCTCAAGTTTATTCTTTACACAATCATTTTCCTCTACATAAGCTGGAATATGTTCATGCTACATCAAAATCTATAAATCATATAGGATTGGTTCTGAACCATAAGACCTTTCTCAACCTTGTCTAGTACATTTCTGATTGTGAGTTGCAATACAGACTTTGTTAAATATACTATCTAGCAGAATCATAGTCCATATATTAGAAGGATTTTGTTCATATGTTAAGAGCTATAACAAAGTCCCATTAAAATGTTATATTTTGCTAAATTGCACTTATTATAATGACTAAGCATTAGCATATTAATGACTTTTATTTTCCAATAATGTCTAATTCACATGCTAGGTATGCTACAATCGACAATAACCCTAGGAGGTATTGCCCTTTTAAGATGTGAAGTGATCACACTAATATAATCTGAAGGCATACATAAGTTTGAAACAAACCTCTATCATAGGGTAAAAACAAGAAAGCGCCCATGTCTCTTCCTCACCATTTTAATCTTTCCTGGGTTCATGCTTCATCTGTTAGCCAATAAAGTGCATTAAGCAATTGTCACAGACATATACACATATTTTCATGCCCTTCCAGTGAAGTAGCCTGCAAATATATAGATTAAACTACATGTTCTTCCACCTAAATAAATTATAATAAATTTTACAAACCACATGAGTGGATAAACTTCTGTACAAACCACCTAACTGGTCAATGTTGCTACTTGATCAGTGTGTTTGAAAACGTTGTATGCTGCAGTAGTAATTTTTTTAGCAGAATTATGAACTAGTGTTGCTAATCAAAAACAGAGAGATGTTCTGAATCGAACACTAAAGAGAACTTGACCTTATTCTAAACTACAAAATTCATAGATAAATATTATTGATACTAAAAGAAACATATAGTTAAGGGTTGATGGCATTTAAGACCAAGAGCAAAAAAAAGAAACTATTAGGACAGAACTTATACCTACATCTCCTTGTTTGGCAGGAAAGTGCAGATAGCGAAACCATTCTTTGCCTTTATTCTAGCTGTTTCTACATTGTAATACTTGATCAATCTCACTATATCAACATACCCATACTCTGTAGCAACGAACAACAGGTTCTCCCCGGCATAATTCTGCTTGAAGCCATCTGTGAGAAAGAAAGACCAAGCTGTAAAAGACATTTCAAATAAACCTTCGTGAATATATAGCTGCAGAAGAAAATAGATCTACAAACCTTGAGATGACATTTCGTTCTGGCATTTTGTCGAACAGGATGCTGGCACTAGTCGAGAGAATATATTCCTTTACGTAGACGTTGTCATCGGAGATGGACTTGAGGACACTGGAGCTGAGTTCACATAGGCGCATGCCTTGTCCTAGAAGAGAGGCCGAAACGGCGCATGTAGAAGTAGGAAGCGAGGGCAGAGGGGAAGTGGAAGGAGGAGACAACTAGGTCGCCAACCATTCGCAGGCCCTGACATCCGCCCCAACCGCCCATTCTCTGTCGCCTCGCCATCCCGACGGCATCGGAGGAGAAGGACATGGGGGTGGCGGGAGTGGCGGGGGGTTGTGGGGGTCTGGGGTGTGGCGGGAAGGGGTCCGGTGGGCGGAGGATGGGGAGGGGGTCGGCTGGTGGGAGTGGCGGCGGCGGCCGTACATTGCTTCGCCTGCCCTGTGCCCGAGGTTCAGCAGATCGGATTGGGGGAGAATCTAGGGTTTGATAAGGATGGAGGGAAATTTAGAGTTCCAGATCGAGAAGCGGAGGAGGAAACTAAGCGGAGGACGACGATGTGGAGGATTGAAAGAAGGAGGAGGAGAAGCTTAGGGTTTGGTGAGAGAAGGAAAGAGGATGAGAAGGGGAGTGGAGCTGAGAGGGAAGGAGAAGGGATTTGGAGAGGGGATGAGAAGGGGGCGGAGGCTTGAGCCTCCAAATATCGCATTGGTGGAAAGAATTTTACAGAAAACTTAATTACAAGTTTGCCACCGCTCTAAAATATTAATAATGTTTTATTTTATAAACGTTATAAAAAGTCCAAAATTAGCCAAAACCGTCATAGAAAAAAGGTATTTCGAACTTTGATGACGCTTCTTTATCAGCCGTCATGAAATCCACTTATCAAGCGTTATTAAAGGGTCTTTTTGTTGTAGTACGGATGGAACCGAGCCTACTGGAGAGGATCAAGTCTGCACAGAAGGACGACCCCTACCTGGAGAAGATACAAAAGCTGATATCGACAGAGAAAGCGTCTGACTTTGCAGAGGACGAGTCGGGAGTGTTGCGCGTGAAGGGACGGCTATGCGTACCGGACGACGTAGAACTTAGAAAGGAGATAATGACGGAGGCGCACTATACAAAATATTCCTTGCATCCTGGCAGCACCAAGATGTATAAGGACCTCCGCGTTGTCTTTTGGTGGCACGGCATGAAGAGGGACGTAGCGCTCTTTGTGTCAAAATGTATGGCCTGTCAGCAAGTCAAAGCCGAGCACCAGCGACCGGGCGGGGAGATGCAGAACCTCGCCATTCCAGAGTGGAAGTGGGATCACATCACTATGGACTTCGTTGTTGGCTTGCCGAGGACGCCGCGGGGAAACGACGCCGTCTGGGTCATCGTCGATCGACTAACCAAGTCAGTGCACTTTATCGCCATCAAAGTTACTTGGAGCGTTGACCGCCTTGCTCAGATATACCTTGATAAAATAGTTCGGCTGCACGGGGTCCCAGTTTCTATCGTCTCTGATCGGGATGGACGGTTCGTAGCGCGCTTCTGGAGTAGTCTACATTCAGCATTGGGGACTAAGTTGAAGTTCAGCTCATCTTATCATCCTCAGACTGACGGCCAAACAGAGCGGGTGAACCAAATTCTCGAAGACATGTTACGACTCTGTGCGATCGACTTAAAGTCAAGTTGGGACGTCCATCTACCGCTGGCCGAGTTTGCATACAACAACAGCTATCAGTCCAGCATCCAAATGGCGCCGTATGAAGCTTTGTACGGCCGGAAGTGTAGATCGCCCATTTACTAGAATGAAGTCGGGGAACGGCAGATACTTGGTCCGGAGCTGGTGGAGCAGACTGTGCAGAAGGTCAAGTTGATACGAGAAAGATTGAAAATAGCACAAAGCCGGCAGAAAAGCTATATCGACACGCACCGACGCCCCCTCGAGTTCTCGGAAGGCGACCATGTATTCCTGAAGGTGATGCCTATGCGTAGAGTTTCCCGGTTCGGTGCGAAAGGAAAGTTGAGCCCAAGATTTGTTGGCCCGTTCGAAATATTGAAGCGAGTCATCCCGGTAGCTTACCAACTCGCCTTGCCGCCTACATTGTCAGAGGTACATAACGTCTTCCACGTCTCACAATTGCGGAAGTACGTGCACGATCCGGGGCATGTGGTAGATTTGCGTAAGCTGGACCTGAAGGCCGACTTGTCATATGTCGAAGAGACGGTGCAAATCTTGGAGCGCAAGGATAAACTTTTTTGCAACCGTGCTATTCCCCTTGTCTGTGTCCTCTGGAGAAACCATTCAGTCGAGGAGTCGACGTGGGAGCTTGAGTCAGAAATGAAGGAGAAGTTCCCTTCACTGTTCTCGTAGAGGTAGGTTCTATTCTTAAGTTTCGAGGACGAAACTTTTTCTTAGTTGGTTATGGTGTAGTGCCCCGTCCCTACATCGTGTCCCGTACTCTGTCCACGGGGTGCGCGAGAAAGGAACACTGTCGCTATCGATTCGGTCGGGACCGATAGGTCGGGATCGACCGAGTCGATCGAACGGGAACGGTTGAATTAAGATCCATTCCTCGTTATAGAATGTCTTCTTCGGAACCAAGTCCCATATTCAGCGGGTTGTGCCTCGAGGATTGACTCTACGGCTGAGTCGGGAGAGACCTTCCGTTGCTCTGCTTTTCACGCCGCTTGCGTTGGTTTTGGCTTTGTTTTCTGAATGCACTTTCGTGAATATTTTCGATGGTTTTTATGGCTTGCATTTCGAACTCGCATTTTCTATCGAACTCCTTAAATAATGCAGTGTTCTAATCGGTTGCTTGTGCGATTTCAGGTAATCGCGTAGGCGACGTCTAGCGCGACCAACAAGTTCTCTCGCCGAAGTAAACTCAAGGTGAGTGGCTGACCCTTCTCTTCTCGACCCCTTCTTAAGTAAATCAATAGTGTTGATGCGGATGAAAGATTGAATGTAAGGACACGGGCACGATAAGATGATTGAGTTTTTAAAGAGAACGTAGGCTATGTCTTAATAACTAAAAGAAGGAAAAAATGGTCTTTGCACGGTCATGGACAACTTGTCGACAAGGTAAAGTTTTCTCGCACAGCAACCCGGGGCTACGGGACCGTTGCGGCCAAAGAAGAAACATCTCATAAGCTGTGCTGGGCACAATGTTAGGCGAGGACTTGCAGCGGGGCTCGCTACTCGCGCTGAAAGGGCCTCGTCTAATAAAAGCTAGAAGGAGTCCACGATGGCTCTGGGAGCCAGTGACCAACACACGAAATATTGCACTTGGTATGGAAATGATAACAATTGACAGGGAAGAACATGGTAAGTTTCATAAGGCGCGGCGCGGGCCGCCGTCGGTAAGTTTCAACGTAAATTTCATTATGCTTGTCATTTCTCGCTTGAAATTCATTAGGATGGTTAGAAACATTCATGAACTAAGTCATATAAACTCACTCAACCAAATGAGAGCTTGGAGCTTAACTTGCCACGCACCAGTATAAAGTGTAATATACTGATCTTCGCTCTCCATGCAGGTACCCCGAACCACGAAGGGCGTGCCACCTAAAATCTCAAGGCGGCGTGGACACTTTTGAAGCCTCGTCCGTGTAAAGGCTTGTTTCTGATTTTCTTTTGAAGACTCCGCATTCAGTACAAAAGAAGACCAATGGCGGCTCGGCTCTCCTCGATCGCAGGTGGAAATGTGTAATAGTTTTTGCTTGTAAAAAGGGATGTAATGTATGGAACGACTATCTCATCGGCGTTCATTTTGTAAGTCAAGTCATATTGTAGCCCGCGCGGCAATGAATGTAATGAAGTCAATGTAAATAAAGTTTTATCAATGAAAAAGTCTACTTCTATTTCAAATGTGTCATTCAATTTCTCTACGTACTCTAACTTGATGTTGTGTTTCGGATAACCTTATGACTATGCCTTGTGCGATCGTAACTTAGGTTCGTACGGCATCACGCCCGGGGGACGACTATCGATTCTACGAAATCGAGGCGTGACACGAGCGGTCGCCTCGACCGAGCGATGTCTTCGAACAGCCGTTACAAGGCTAAGTCCGAACACCGTCGGCATTTCGATTCCTCCGATTGACTGAGCGGGACGGGACACTACATCATACACCACTCAGGAAAAGTTTCATCCTCGAAACTAACTGAGCACACTTATCGACTTATCACTCGAATGTTCAACGACTCTCGCGCACATTTCCTCTATGAATTTCTCAAATCCGAGCCACGCTCGTGCTACCCTCAATCCATTCCTCAAAACTCACGATCTCAAAATCCTCGACACTTCTCATTCCTCAAGTCTCACTTGAATTCAATGTATCACTTAGTATGGATCGTGCACATATTTTAGGCGTCCCCAAAATACATGTATTTCAGCCAAACCTCATGATAGAGAATCCTCCGTGTCACGACCCGCACCCTAGAGTAAGGGCACGAGACGTGGGTACGTCCAGCCTACGCCGCAGTATCGGCGGTAGAACGCTGTCCTAGGTCAACATCTAACAATATAAAGGTACCTGTACAGTATATACACTCCGAATGGAGGTGACATAGCAAATACTGTCTCAATCACATCTAAGGTAGAGCATGAAAAGATAGATAACCAGAAGTGGAACACAGAGATACAATACAGAAGTCTAAGTGTCTAAATAAGTACATGTATGTAACACCCAATTTTCTAAAATAAGGGTAATTTTGAAATTTTATATTTTGATTTATTTAAATTACGATATTTAATTAATAATATGATTTATGGTAAATTTTAATCATTTTTTAAACTATTTAAATCATGACTTATGATTTTGGTGTTTGGCTAGTGTAACCTTGGAGACTGTTGACCTAGCTTTGACTAGATAGTTGACTAGAGTTGACCAAGTATTGACTTTAGCCTAGTTTGACCTAGACAACATGTAGATGCATTGTAGCAGTCTATTTCCTTATTTTAGACATATTGTAACTTGTGTTGCTCTGATTAGGAGACAGACACCTCTCCTCAGGCAGTACACCCTCTTCGGACATTCAGTTATCAGGCGAGTACATTCTCTGACCGTTTCATACTTGTCTGGATTTACATTCTTGCTCTAGATTACTGTACTTGATGCTGACACGATCGTTATCACGGATTGGTACTATATTGATCTTCTTCTGAGATGTTATCTCCTTGTATTCACTAAATATATATTGTGATGTGCGTTTCACTTATATATTGTATTTATTGAATACCCTTATCATTGTACACTCATTGTGCATATTGTACTCTCATTATCACATTGAGCCATTGTATAAGCCATTGTACAAGCCATTGTACAAGCTATTGTATAAGGTAACGTAACTGAATTGGATCCTTGTGTATTTATTAGGGAGGGAGAGTAGAATTGGTTATGTGAACAATTCTATTGTATAAGAAATTATATATGTCTATTGTACACCCACGTACAAAGGAGTCCCATTTTATTGTATAACCTAACCCGTTTACATAACCATATTGTGCTCTAAATCACATGTTGCTTACAGTTCTTACTTATCATATATAGATATTTCCCATTATCAAATCTCTACTGTTTTTCATATACATTCTTCTTTCAGCGTTTCATGTACCTTACTCTATTGCATGCTTTATATTTCCTAACTTGATATGAACTGCGTGAGATATTTTGTGCTCGCTCCCGTCCTGACTGGACCTGTTGAAAATATTACAGAGGATGAGGATGAGGCCTGCGTAGACACCTTCTATGGGACAGCTGTAGATGGCTCGTGTGACCCAGATTTCCAGCCTGATCCACTAGCTTAGAGACTGAGGCTCCCTAGTCTAGGTTTACTATTTCTGTCATTTGAGATCTAGATTGTATATCTTCTTTCATATTTAGTAGTTGGGACTTGTATTCTGGTTGTTGTCGAGATGTTATCTTAGACACTTAGACTCTCTGGTTGTCATGTATATTCTTTCATTCCAGTATTTATCTACCTATCTTTTCATCTTATCATTCTGCCTTAGATGTGATTGAGACTGTATATTGCTATGTCACCTCCATTCGGAGCGTATATACTGTACATGTACCTTTATATTGTTAGATGATTGACCTAGGACAGCGTTCTACCGCCGACACTGCGGCGTAGGCTGGGCGTTGTTACGTTCTCGTGCCCTCACAGTGGGTGCGGGTCGTGACACATTTTTAGTGGTGGCCCATGCAGGTCGAGTTTATGTAGTGGTATTCGAACTAGAGTATCACTACAGCCTGCAGTAGGATTAGGATATTTTTGGAGGTACTCAATCACATTAGAAAAAGCTCTTAATCTGATTCTTGTTATCAAATTCTTGCTACTTTAATACTTTCTTTTGAAATAAACTGTCCTTCCTTGACTTATCGCTTCTTTCTCAGCAATTGATACCCTTGTTTGATCTGTCTTCAGGATGGTAGAGACGCGGTTACAGCGTACCATTCATGGGGATACTGTAGAGGGGACTGCTACCTCTCAGCCAGTTCAGCAGGGTCGGAAGGCTACAGCTCCTGCCACCTCTGCTCATATTGGGACTTCAGCAGCAGCAGCAGAGGGTATGCCTTCACCAGTTCGGAGGCAGGACCCAGTCATCCCAGAGGTACCATTCCAGCAGCCGCTGCCTACAGGACACGTGGACGCGGTACAGATGTTTGCTTACTTTCAGCAGTTTATGGAGATGCAGCAGACCCGGCAGGAAAGGGGCATGGAGATGGCCATTACGACAGTCGCAGCTCGACCAGTAGTCCAGCAGTCGAAGACACCTGGGATAGAGCAGTTCCAGAAGATGAGCCCCAGAGACTTCCTGGGGACGGAGGAGATTATATATGCTGACGAGTGGATCGAGCATATAGAGGAGATCTTCTGCCTGGCTCGGATACTGGCAGATCTCCAGATAGAGGCAGCAGCTAGCCGGATGCGAGATCTTGCTCGCACCTGGTATCAGTCAGACCCCAGGGTGGGGGTAGCTGGACAGACTTGGGAGCAGTTTAAGGGCTTCTTCAAGAAGAAGTTCTTCCCAGATTCAGCACTCAGAGCCTTGGAGTCGCAGTTCGAGAGCCTAGTCCAGGGGAGTCTTTCAGTGGAGGAGTACGCAGGGGAGTTTGGCCGCCTCGGCAGGTTCGTAGAGGGCTTAAGCGAGACGACGAAGGCCCAGAGGTTCCGGAAGGGTCTGGTCAAGGAAGTCAAGTCCTTGACCAAGGGCAACAGGGATGCCACTTTTGAGAAGATTTTGACGGGAGCCTTATTGGCTGAGGATGATCTTGAGCTTAGGCTCAAGAGGGGGCGGTACCCAGTTGGAGGCAGCAGCAGCGGAGGACCGACCAAGAGGCCGCACGTTCAGTAGCAGTATCAGCAGCCGATGCCCCGCATATAGTTTTAGCAGCAGTACCAGCAGCCGAGGGCTTAGATACATCAGCTACAGCAGAGGCCTGTTCAGTATCAGGGACAGAGACAGGTGCAGTATCAGCAGGACACCGTGTACAACTTCTGCAAGAAGCCAGGCCATTGGTGGAACGATTGCAGGAAGAGGCTGGGTATGTGTTTACTTTGCGGTTCAGCAGAGCATCAGTGTAGAGAGTATCCCAAGAACCCGACACCATTGGCTCAGATAGCACCAGGAGCTAGGGCTCCGGCAGGACAGCAGAGGGGACCACCATTGCAGACTCAGCAGGAGAGGTTCGTACAGCATCAGCAGCAGGCCTAGGCCAGCCAGGGCGAGCTTTCGCCATGACAGCCGAGGATGCTCAGGCCGTGGGAGATCTAGTTGCAGGTTCCGTTCTTGATTCAAATTGTGTAATTACTGCCTTGAAATTCAATTCTCTCTGTTCCTTGTTGGTTGATCAATCCTGTCCTGTTGTTTTGTGTCATGTTTTGATTTTCTTCTGAGATGAATCATATGGGCTAGGTCACCAGTTATGGAATCTAGAATCTTCGATAGTCGTATTAGCTGGCATAGTGAGGACATATAGTCAGATTTAGGACGTATTTCTCGAGTGTAGGAATTTAAGATTTTTGCTGCCAAGCATGCGGCAATGCAAAATTTTTAAATACCATAATTCTAGAGGTATGTGCCTTAGTCGAGGACTCTGTGATTATCGTAGCCATGCTCACTAGCACGACGAAGATTTTGAGTATCATGATTTTGGACAGATGCATATGATTATCTGACGGTATGTTTGAGACTCTAATTGTGGGGTGTTTGACCTAGAAGGACTACTACCATTTTAATTTCGATGACAAAATTTTTCTAAGGTGGATAGACTTGTAACACCCAGTTTTCTAAAATAAGGGTAATTTTGAAATTTTGTATTTTGATTTATTTAAATTACGATATTTAATTAATAATATGATTTATGGTAAATTTTAATCATTTTTTAAACTATTTAAATCATGACTTATGATTTTGGTGTTTGGCTAGTGTAACCTTGGAGACTGTTGACCTAGCTTTGACTAGATAGTTGACTAAAGTTGACCAAGTGTTGACTTTAGCCTAGTTTGACCTAGACAGCATGTAGATGCATTGCAGCAGTCTATTTCCTTATTTTAGACATGTTGTAACTTGTGTTGCTCTGATTAGGAGACAGACACCTCTCCTCAGGCAGTACACCCTCTTCGGACATTCAGTTATCAGGCGAGTACATTCTCTGACCGTTTCATACTTGTCTGGATTTACATTCTTGCTCTAGATTACTGTACTTGATGCTGACACGATCGTTATCACGGATTGGTACTATATGGATCTTCTTCTGAGATGTTATCTCCTTGTATTCACTAAATACATATTGTGATGTACATTTCACTTACATATTGTATTTATTGAATACCTTTATCATTGTACACTCATTGTGCATATTGTACTCTCATTATCATATTGAGCCATTGTACAAGCCATTGTACAAGCCATTGTATAAGGTAATGTAACTGAATTGGATCCTTGTGTATTGATTGGGGAGGGAGAGTAGAATTGGTTATGTGAACAATCCTATTGTATAAGAAATTGTATATGTCCATTGTACACCCACGTACAAAGGAGTCCCATTTTATTGTATAACCTAACCCGTTTACATAACCATATTGTGCTCTAAATCACATGTTGCTTACAGTTCTTACTTATCATATATAGATATTTTCCATTATCAAATCTCTATTGTTTTTTATATACATTCTTCTTTCAGCGTTTTATGTACCTTACTCTATTGCATGCTTTATATTTCCTAACTTGATATGAACTGCGTGAGATATTTTGTGCTCGCTCCCGTCCTGACTGGACCTGTTGAAAATATTACAGAGGATGAGGATGAGGCCTGCGTAGACACCTTCTATGGGACAGCTGTAGATGGCTCGTGTGACCCAGATTTCTAGCCTGATCCACTAGCTTAGAGACTGAGGCTCCCTAGTCTAGGTTTACTATTTTTGTCATTTGAGATCTAGATTGTATATCTTCTTTCATATTTCGTAGTTGGGACTTGTATTCTGGTTGTTGTCGAGATGTTATCTTAGACACTTAGACTCTCTGGTTGTCATGTATATTCTTTCATTCCAGTATTTATCTACCTATCTTTTTATCTTATCATTCTGCCTTAGATGTGATTGAGACTGTATATTGCTATGTCACCTCCATTCGGAGCGTATATACTGTACAGGTACCTTTATATTATTAGATGATTGACCTAGGACAGCGTTCTACTGCCGACACTGCGGCGTAGGCTGGGCGTTGTTACGTTCTCGTACCCTCACAGTGGGTGCGGGTCGTGACAATATCCCAAATATCTCAGAATCCATATACAGTAATCCATGAAATGTAAAGACATCCTAATCTAGGGGAGTGTCGTCAACTGCTAGTGGATCCTGCTGCTGGTCCAAGTCACAGCACTCATCTAGGGTAGCACCGTAGTATGTAGGACAGAATGCCTCAGCCTCGTCCTCTGTAATATTTCAACAGGTCCAGTCAGGACAGGAGCGAGCACGGTACATCTCAACAAATCATAACAGGTCAGGAAATATAATCATGCTAGAGAGTAAGATACAGAAAACTGAAGAAATAACATGATGAAAAAGGAAGACTGTAAATAAATACATACAACATATAGGAAACTATCAGTGACTAGTGATTCAGAGCACAAGATGGTTATATAAATGGCACGATGTTGTACACGAGTAATCTAAAGAGGGCGTACACGAGTAATCTACTGGATTGATTACATAACCACTTCTACTCCCCCGCCCCAATCAATACACAATGATCTAGCTAAGTTATGTTATTGTACACGAAGGTCATATGAATACATGAATATACACGATTTCATATATTTTGTACACGAATGTCACGAATACAAGGAGTACACGATGCTCACGATAAAGTACACGAACACAAAATACTCGATGTATCCGCTAAGGGGATAACATCGCACGACAAGATCCATATAGTACTAATCCTTGTTTCCAACATGTCAGCATCATGTAAAGTAATCTAAAGCAGGAAATATAATCCTAAACAAGATATAAAATGATCAGAGAATGTACTCGCCTGTATCCTGAGTATCTGAAGAATATCTACTGTCCGAGGAGTGGTATCTGTCTCCTATAGAACAGTACAAGTCACTATGAGTCTAGAATGATAATAAGATGCAATTCAATGCATTCTACATGAATCTAGGTCAATCTCGACCAAAGTCAACTCTTGGTCAACTCTGGTCAACCCTAGAAGTCAAACTAGGTCAACTGGGTCAAACAAGTCTACACTAGTCTAACTAGTCCATTCTAGGTCTAATCAAGGCTAAACAAGTCTAACTAGACTCTATACTAAGCAAACAGACACACCCATAGGCTAAGAGCCCTAGGCTATAGGCTATTAGGCAATATCATGCCTAAAACCTACCACATATCACATATTAATATATATACCTAATATAAAATAGTACACTCAATAGTATACAAGATACATGAATATGTGAATCTCACACACACACACACACACACACACACACACACACACACACACACACATATATATATATATATATATATATATATATATATATATATATATATATATATATATATATATATATATACATGTACATATGTATATACACATATATATAGAGAGTAGGAAAGTGCAATGTGCTCATGTGTGTATGTGTGTGTGAAGTGACATGAGAGTGTTAATGAAATCAGTGGTGGGCAAATATGTGTGTTGAGGGTGTCAAGAGCATGTGTGTGTGCACTACACCAAATTGACAAATTAGAAACGCTAGGTATTTTTCAATCTGAAACACTTATTTTTTGTTCCTAGGTTTTGGAACATATTAAATATGTTCCGGAGCAAAAAAATGTTCCTAATATATTTTATTTTATTTTTTAGGAAAAATATTTATTTAGATACGCTTCTTTAGTGTTCTTAATATGTTCCAAATTGAGATAATACCATGTGCATATTAAGTAATTACCAAATAAAGCATATGTCCAAACAAACGAATATTTTCCGCCTATATGTAGAGAAAAACTTAAACGTTCCAAAACCTGGAACCTACCGATCCTTTTTTTTCCCTCTCTTAAAAATTTCTCCTCCCTCCAGAACATCTACATCTCCCTCCAAATTAATTTTCACCTCCCTCTATTTTCTTGTCCGATCGCCGGAGGGTTTCAAGACCTTCGAACCCACGTAAGATCTTCGAACGCTCATACGATCGCCATCAAGGAAGAAGGGTTCGCCATAAGCGTACGATTGCCATCGAGGAAGATTTGCATCTCAGGAGAAAAGGGTTCGAAGGGCTTGCCGTCATCCATCGAAGAAGGTTTATTCTTTCTATTTCCTCTATTTTTTTTTCTTTAATTTTTCGATTTCACCATGCTTCTCTCTCTCCGTATGTTTGTATGCATATTTTTTCCACATATTTAAGTACTGTATTTTTGTTTTCTTATTTCCCCAATTTACACAAGTTACTTTGATTCTCTCTATGTGCACAGATCCTAGAAAATTATACACCAAAGGAAAATTTTCTCATAAGCAAAAGGAATAATAACTCCTTATGGATATGGATGTCAATTTTCTTCGAACCCTACGGGACCCGATTTATTTTCGGACGGGAGCGAATTTGGGGATTTAAAAATTGGGACCGGGACTGGGATGGGGATTAAACTATCTAACGGTGGAATGCTATAGCTAGAACCCGTATAACAGTAACAGTAAATAAACTGTTACTAGTAGGAATGTAATGTGGATTCAATGTGGGATGATAATTTGCATTATTTGAATTTATGGACCTAGTCTAAAAAAGAACAGTCAATAATGGGACCAGAGA
Source organism: Iris pallida (assembly GCA_029216955.1). Lineage (NCBI taxonomy): Eukaryota > Viridiplantae > Streptophyta > Magnoliopsida > Asparagales > Iridaceae > Iris > Iris pallida. The sequence continues at coordinate 19,526,079 of JANAVB010033820.1, forward strand.
TGGAACACATTTCGACATAAAATGTGGAAGTTTGCATATTTTGATAACGATATTTTTTAATACTCTGATATGAAAGAGAATGCGAAGAAAAGTACAGTATATGTGAATTTGATATGGGAGCCCCCTATAAACCAAAACATATTCAGAACGATGGTTAGAGAAAAGAATGTGAAGAAAATATAGTAACATTTAGAACACCATTATGTATAATGAAATGAAAAGAAGATAAAATCAGTACGCCATAGCCAATACATTTTTCCAAATCGATTAGATGCCGAAAAGATTTTCCCATGTAACCCATTTATAGCTTGGTTATACTAGTCACAAGCCAACACGATGCCACTACCAGGAGAAGAAAACTACACATTATGTAGGATAAATACACATTACCGTGAATCGTCTCTAAAATTGTTGTAATATAATTTTTGGTAGAATCCTCATTATAAAATTAAGCACCAGTACTGATATTATCCTCATAAACCAGATTCATATGACGTATGTGATTTCACCTGAGTAATGTTTATTCTGCATGAAAACACACTTATACCGACTTGATGTTTTGTCATGAAAATACAATGGATATAATGTCATGCTTCCATATTACTAAAGGAGTGTAGGTTAAAAGTTTAAGGACACTTCTCCTTCTCGATGAGGAATAATGGAATATATCAGGAGCTGATGTAATAGCATTATTATCACCATGTGGATGCCTTCAATGTCATCTTAATTTGGAAAGTATATGCTATCTCACTATAATCAAATAAGGAAAGTAGCATAAATTACCTTCTTTGTCCATTTTCATGATCCCATTACTATCTTTATAATCTGTTTATTTTTGCTAATAATTATGTCCTACACATAAAAAAGACTTCACTACATAAACAACATGACAAACCACTTGAGCAATCGTCTTCCACTCGTCTTTGGGATCGATATGTATTTGGTGGTAGCTGTTTCAAATATCTAACTTAGAAAAGACTTTGGTCCTACTCAGCTAATCGAATATGTCATCAAGTCCCGATATCACAAACTTGTAGACAACAATGATTTTGTTAATTAGTAACACAACTTGTAGCCAACAATGATTTTGTTAATTAGGTACATACATCTACACACGTTTGAGTAGTAGTACCAATATTTGTGTTTTCTTTGTGGACCTTACTACAAAAAAACTACTACAAAGAAACTAGGATACACAATTGATAAGTATTTCATGATGTTTTATGGACCTTTTCATTTTGTTTTTAAGAAACCGTATTTTTCCTTTTTGCACTATGTTTTCTGTCTTAAATTAGCCTAAGTTATTGAAACGACGAGTTATTTTAAACGGGAAAACTATACTTTTGGTCACTGAATGTTTGTCTGACCAAAGTTTTAGTCACTTAAAGATATTTTCCAAAAATTTAGTCATTGAATGTTTGGTCTTCCAAAAAAATGGCCACTCTGTTAAATTGTTGTTTGTTTTATTAACAATTTTTGTTGACATGATATGTTATGTGCCATGCCAGTCGTTAAGTATGACGTGACACATCTACGTGGACAATTTTTGGGTTTTATTTTGCAAAAAAATTCGTGTGGGTATTAAGTTATGTGCCATGTTTCAATGTTTATGACATGATATTTCATTTTTTTTAAAAACTTAATACCCAAACAATTTTTTTGAAAAATAAAACCCAAAAATAGTCCACGTAAATGTGCTAGGTCATACTTAATGACTGACATGGCACATAACATGCCATGTCAACAAATAATATTAATAAAACAAATAATAATTTAACAAAGTGACCATTTTTTTGGATGACCAAACATTCAGTGACGAAATTTTTGGAAAATATCTTTGAGTGACTAAAACTTTGGTGAGGCAAACATCCAGTGACCAAAAGTATACTTTTCCCTATTTTAAACTGTATGTAATCAATTGTATGAAAAAATAACTGTATGTAATCAACTGTTTTTTAGATGAGGAGCATTTTAAACTGTTTTAATTCTTCAAGTAATCTGGAAGAATCAAGATCTTTGAGATAATTTGCAATTTATGTTTTCAGTTACTGTCTGCTCTGATCTCCTCTATATGAAATACCAATTTCTTCTGGCTCTCCTCATGTTTTAGTACTTCGGGTTATAATGGGAAGTCCAGACGTCTCACTTTCTTCTACTCCATGTGTCTTTATCTCTGTTATTTCCCCTTTTTAATTATGCCGCTCATCCAAGCATCCAAGCTTCTCTCTTCAAGTTGGGTCTATGGGTTTTTTTTTTTTTTTTTTTTGGGGGGGGGGGGGGGGGGTTACCAAAAGGGGAGGTCACATTTATAAGTTAACTCTGTGAACCATTATGTATCTAAAGTCTTTGTGCATTGTTTTCTTAATCCCTCAAGTTTCTCAATATCATCACTTGAAATTTGTGCTAAAATGTTGTGCTTTTAATGTGTTAAGACTCAAGCTGTTTATATTCTTTCACTCTCTTTCAGAGATTCATCCAGCTTAGTTGCCGATATTTAATATTCCCACGTTCTTATTCAAGTAATGGTAGATTTGTTATTTGATATGCATTTTAATATATAAGTTTTTAACCCTTCAAGTTTCTTATATAAATTTCGTTCTGAGTATCCTTGAGCTGTACAATGATCAATTTACAAATTACATGAATATAGACATAATTAAACATGAAAGCGGAAGTAATAGTGTTAAGTGTAAACTTTAGTCAGAACCCTGTATATCCATATCACCTAGAAATTATATAATCTACCGGTACAGTTGCTCTTAACCTCTCTACATTACCATTGAAACTAGATGACATCTAATATAATGTAGCTCAGGAACTAATCCCTCTTTGACCTGTATAATTTGGTCTCCAGAAATTGTATCTGTGAAATTGGAATGATGAGGTCCACAGAGCACAAAGTGATTTATATCTCGATACTCTTGACATTAATTATATTTGCTACTGTCAGTGTAACTTCTTGTTCATATTACTTCAACCTGTCTAAAGTTTTTCGGAACATGTGCTATTTTGATTACATAAGATGTTGGGATTATTGACATTTGGATTTGCTCCTACTACGAGAAATCTTTCATTATCATTTATGATGGTTTTATTCAGATATATTTGTGTCTACTGATCTTTGTCGTACGAAATATTGCTTATCCTGGTGTGAGATATTTATGTGTTGAGTGCACACACGAGCACAACTCCGAAACTTACCACATTGTAGCACTGAAATTACCTCATTCAGAATTGTTTTTTAACCACATGAGTCCATTCCTTATTTCCATGCAATCTACAAATTTTAATGAGTTGAACTACATATCATCTATGTCAGGATACTTTAATATTTGATAGATCTTTAGGATACTTTAATATTTGATAGATCTTTAGGAGTGCCTGCAATTCATGTAAGGATTTCAGTGAATATTGTCCAGAAATTTGTCCATTCCAGTGAATATTGTCCAGAAATTTGGCAGTCGTCAGGTCTTAAATTGATATCCATATTTGATAAAAACAAATAATTTAAGTCTTCAAGAACCCATCATTTATTTATTTTAATTAAGATTTGCTTGCATAAATAATTAATCTCTATAAGTCTTCAAATAATTTAATTTATTTGACACATGTCATACATCTTGGAGATCCTTAATATAATTGAAATGTATTCCTATGAGTTTATTGAGTATTTATTTTATTTGTTTTTATTTTCTACAGATCTATCTTATAAAAAGAATTTTTTTGGTATAGAAAATGCCTTTGGACAAGTCATGGATGAGTAAACGGGGGGACTTAGAATATATTGAAGGTGTCAAACAATTTGTGAATTTTGTCAAGGAGAATGCTAACGGAGAAGACCGTTTTTTATGCTTATGTGTTCGATGCAGAAACTCGAAGGGACACATAGAGCTTGATTTAATCAGCTTTCATTTGTTGTCAAATGGTATTAATCAGAGCTATGTGCTATGGGATCAACATGGAGAAAAATCGATGGGCCATAAGTCTGCAACAATACAACTCGACCCAATCAAAGAAGCTGATCAACCTATGATGGAAGAACTTGTTGATGATGTTTTCAATGTGAATAATTGGGGGAATGAGCATGAGTTAGAAGACATGAATATTACACTTGAAGGTGGAGTAGGAGGCGATCAAACTATTGGTTCTGAGACCGAGATGAATGAGAGTAGAAAATACAAAAAATACTGGGAGATGGCAACACGACCTCTGTACAATGGTTGTCCTAAGGGTAAGACAATGTTGTCTACCATTATCGAGCTACAGAATTTGAAAACACGATACAGTTTGACTGGGAATAGCGTGACTGCTATATTGAATTGGATAAAGTCTTTATTTGTAGAAAACTGCAATCTTCCCAAAAATTACCCACAAATGAAGAACATGATTAAGGACTTGGGAATGGAATGTGAAACCATACATGCATGCAGAAATGGTTGCATCATATATTGGAAGGAATACAAGCAACATCATATGTGTCCCAAATGTGGAGTCAGCAGGTATAAGCTTGTCTTTGAGCATGACTCTGAGGTAAAAAAAAGGTATCAAAAAAGAGCCAGTAAAATTTGTGAAATATTTTCCATTGATTCCAAGGCTAAAGAGATTCTTTAGCATTCCTTGGATAGCAGATGCAATGACTTGGCATAAGAAGGCAAAAACTGATGGAAATCTAATGAGACATCCATGCGACTCAGGTCAATGGGATTCAATTAATGTCAATTGGCCAAATTTTGCCGCTGAGGCTAGAAATTTATGACTTGCAATATCAATTGATGGCTTTAACTCACAGGGAACTCAAAGCAGCACTTATAGTTATTGGCCGGTGATTGTAGCACCTTTAAATCTTCCACTATCTTTGTGCATGAAAAAGGAGTTCTCATTGTTGACTTTATTAATATCAGGGCCCAAATCACCAGACAAACACATCGATGTGTTTCTAGAACCACTTTTAGATGAATTGAAAGAGCTATGGGTAAATGGTGTGCCGACGTGGGACGCATTTACTAAAACCTCTTTTACAATGAAAGCAATGTTGATATGGGGGGTCCATGATTTACCTGCATATGGAACACTATCTGGCTGCAATATTCATGGCTATAAGGCTTGTCCAGTATGCGCCGATGATCTTGACTCTGAGCATCTTGAAGACTCAAATAAAATATGTTATCGAGGCTATCGTTGATTTCTAAGGCCCGACCACAAGTTCAGAAATGATAAAAGATTCAACAAGACTGTAGATCATCGACCAACTCCACGACGATTATCTGGTGACGAAGTGGAACAACGAATTTCTGAAATTCTTAATAGTAATGATAGGCAAGGGGTTAGTAGAGCCACCGGCAAAAGAAGAAAGAGTAAGAACATTGGTAAAAAATGCAAGGTTGTGGTAGATGAAGATTTCAATATGGATGTTAATTCCACTATTGCACCTCCATGGTCGAGAAGGTCAATTTTGTTTGATTTGCCATACTGGAAGTTCCTTGAGGTTCGTCATAACATCGACGTCATGCATACGGAAAAGAATGTCACTGATCACTTATTAAGCATGTTGATGAATGTCACCCGAAAAACAAAAGATGGGTTGAAGGCACAAAAAGATTTGAAAAAACTGGGCATCAATAAGAAATTATGGTTAGTAGAAGAAAAAGACACCGAAAAAACTTCAATGCCAAAGGCGTCATACGCCTTAACTAAGGAGGAGAAGGAAGAACTTTTTCGTTGCTTGAAAGATTTAAAATTACCTACAGGATTTTCCTCCAACTTAAGTAATTTGGTGACTATCCAACCTCCAGAACTAAGGGGGCTTAAATCACATGACTATCACGTGATTATGCAACACTTGCTTCCAGTTTTGCTTAAACATGCTTTTAAAAAGGAGAAGGACTTGAGAATTGCTATTCACAGAATCAGTTTATTCTTCAATATCTTATGTGCTAAAGTGGTAAATAAGGAGGAACTCCGTAAAGCAAAGAGGGCATTGGTGGAAGCAATGTGTATTCTTGAAAAGGAACTTCCTCCCTCCTTTTTTGTCATAAGTGTGCATTGTATGATTCATTTGGCAGATGAGGCTTTGGCATGTGGCCCAGTTAGATTCAGATGGATGTACCCATTTGAAAGGTATAATATCTTACTTTTTTAAGAAAATATGTTTTACATTTAATGCAATTTCACTTATTCTATTTAATATAACTTTTTAATTATGTCATGGCAGATTAATGAAGCGTTATAAAGAGTATACCCTTAATAAAAGATACATAGAAGGCTCTATAGCAGAGTCTTATCTTGCAGATGAATCTGTGATGTATTGCATGGAATATATGCCAAATACAAGCATTGGTACTCATAAGTCGACTCGAGAAGATTGGTTAGATGAGGATGTTGACTTTACAGATGAGAAACCTTTAGATGTTGGAAAAGTCATTGAGCTAAACAATGTACAATTTGAACAAGCACGAAAGTGGGTACTCAACCGACTTGAAGATTTGGACGATTGGGAAGAGTAGGTTTTATCCATATATTTAGTTAAATGACTATTATATTTGTTAAGAGTAGGAGTTATTTTGATTGTTGTGAATTTATGCAGTAAGTATGCAAAATATTTCCGAAGGACGACTGTCCAGATTTGAAAAGATTGGGCTACTAAGACGAGCACATCAATCAAGGAATTCATTCCTTGGTTGTGTGATGCGGTAATTTACCTAAGCTAAGTAGCATTTTCTTAATAGTTTGTGTGTCACTTTTCAAGTGTTTTGACTAGTAAAATCTTTTGCAATGCAGTTACAGAAGGCCGGGGAAACTAATACAACCTTATGGAGATCAGCCAATGGTCCAATGTATAAGGCAACAAGATACAATAAATATTGTTGTTTTCCATAAATAAATTCACTTTATTTATTTTGTATCTGAGAAAATTACAACTGTAGGAATCTAATCTAGAAGACGATTACTTTATCCCTTGGACGATGCGATGAAGAAGACTCGAACTTTGAAGAACTTGGACAGCAACTGGGCAATCTCTCTGTTCTCTCTGAAATTGACTGTAGTCTCTGATGAAGATGAAGAAACTCTATTTTATAGAGTTCAGGATAACTGTCCTTAAGCATACGCTCAGGTAGTTACTTGACGTGTGCATAACTGCAGGGACGCGTGGCAAATTCTGATGGAGACACATTAGCGTGCGGTTGAAAGTAGTGGAGCATATTCAGGAGAGATTGATGGCATGAATGCCACGTTACATAACTTCTGAAGAAGTGGATAACTGAGTATAGGACACGTGAGAACGTGTGTTAACTGCTCATTGAAAATCATTCTGGACATAACTGCTGTGATACGCTGCCTTAGAAGAAGAGTCATACGCTAGCTTTGAAGGCACATGTCTTGCATACGCTTACTTGGACAGCGTAGAACCATATAAAGCTGATACGCTCACATTATTGACAGGGAGTCGTATGGAAACTATACGCTCACTTGTCAAGGAGTCGTATGAGATCCATACGCTCACTTAGTTGGAAGAAGTCGTATGAGATCCATACGCTCACTTAGTTGGAAGAAGTCGTATGAGATCCATACGTTCACTTAGTTGGAAGAAGTCGTATGAGATCTATACACTCACTTAGTTGGAAGAAGTCGTATGAGATCCATACGCTCACTTAGTTGGAAGAAGTCGTATGAGAAATAAGTAGACATGTGGCATGTTTGAATAAGTAGACACGTGGCCATCATCAATCTTCTTTGATACGCCATATCTTCCAATAACTGACAAAATCTTCTCGAGCGTCGTGACTGCGGATATGATGGCTGACAGACTGTCAAAACTGACAGTAATGATGGCTTTTACATTTATGAGAAATGCTGAGCTGTCCTCGTAAAAGACAAAACCGACTCTTCGAAAACATATACGACGGCTAGTCTCCATTGGACAACTGTCTTTGCACGAAAGACGAAGTGTCAGATTCATCCTTTATTAAATATATGCTGTGCTGTCATCTCAGAAAATAATAAAATATTCACTGAGCGTACGGCCTTTGGATGAGCGTATGGCCTTGACTGAGCGTATGGCCTTGAGCGTATGACTTGGACTGAGTCTTATGTCAGCGTGTCATAATTTTCACACCCTACAAGACCCCCTTCAAAGTTTTCGAACTTTATGAATTTCAAAAGTTCGAAATTACTTTGAACTTTAAAGTGAGGATAAGTCCTGACACGCTGGCATGAGTTTGTTATCTTCCTCAATATCAGTGCAAATCTTTAGGGATTTTGTTTAAAGAATATCCGCCGTTTGAACTACTTTCTTTCTTCTATAAATAGGTCTTCCAACACCTATTTTATTTCTTTACCAGAGCTTTTGCCTTCGAGAGAGAAAAGAGCTTTCAGAAACTCAAGATCTTTCTTGTTCTTCTTTGTCTTCAACTCTATCTCCATTAATGGCACCCAAGATTGATGCTGCTGCGAAAGGAAAGGGGAAAGCCCCTGAAGAGTCATCTCATCCTGCCGTCGACACTGCTACTACCAAGAAGACGGCCAGTCAGCGTGTTTCACGCAGTGAACGGCCATTGAAACCTCTTTATGGTGAGGACGAAGATGATGAACAAATAACTATTCCCTTTTTAGGGATCTGGTTAGAACAAAACTCAGAAAACGTATCCCTCTTTAGGGTCAATACGTCAGCAAATACGCTTCCCTCTTTAGGGTTTAGCCGTATTCCATGTTTTTCGTTTTTACGAAAAATATGTTTGGAGCGTATATCTGTAAGATACGCGTATTTTTGATAGAGATATCAAAATACACTATCTTTTAAAAGAATATGCTATGGCAATTTATCTCATTGAGATACGCTAACTCCTGTGTTAGCGTAAACTTTTGATGATCATCTTGTCAACCATACGCTGATATGTTCAAACTGATCATAAACTGAACTTTAAAAACCATTCACTTAAGATAAAATCTGTTATACGCTTAAAGAAAACTAAGTGTATACTGAACCTTGAGTCAACCATACGCTTAAGGAAAACTGAGCGTATGCTGAACCTTGAATCTGCCATACGCTTAAAGAAAATTGAGCGTATGCTGAGCCTTGAGTCTGCCATACGCTTAGTAAAAACTGAGCGTAAGTTGAGCTATACGCTTAGTAAAACTGAGCGTATGTTGAGCTGTACGCTTAGTAAAAACTGAGCGTATGTTGAGCTGTACGCTTAGTAAAAACTGAGCGTATGTTTAAACTTTATCATCTCTTGACATTGAAGATTTCTAATACTTTATTCTTCATTTGCAGTGGATATTCTGGCTCAGGAAGCAGAATTTGAAGGAAGTATGGGAAATAATTATAGAAGTGATTTATCACATGTTCGTTTTCCCCAATTTGACGGACCTTCCACAAGAATAGCTCTGTTGACCAATCAAGAAGATGATACTTTGCTGAACCTGATGAGTGGACTGCCGTTACAGAGTGTAGATGGTGTTGCCCATTTGAAGCCAGCATTCCTTTTTGGAGATGCTATTGATATGAACTCCCAACCCGCTCTGGACAAAGTATCATACAGTTACTATAGGGATGGTGATGTAAATCAGCCTATGTATTTGACTGGTTTGACAAAGAGTATCAACATAGCCCGTTTATTCCATTCGGGCCAGCAAAGACAGATGAAGTGGGATATTACTCCATCCCGACAAGCTAAGGCTGGGTGGATTGGATATCGTCAAGGAAGGTTCCACAGTGGTACTGAACTACATGTCACATCTCTGCGAGGACTGTTACCTGCCACCATCCCTCCTGAGGACTCGGCACTGCTGAAGCCAGTCAGAGTCCCAATTTTTGCCAACGAATTTACTCAATTAAAGAATGCCATCTACCCAAAACAGTCAATGAGGCTGACTGGTCTAGTAAATCCAGAGAACACTAGATGGACTGCTCTAGTGAGATGGATTTTGCAGAACTTCGGTGCACAGTTGAAGGCGATAGGTTTATATGATGCTATTAAGTGTACTGCTTATGGTTTCAAACCGAACCCGGATCTGTTTTTGGCATTAGCGGAGAGATATAACTATCGGACCGGCACCTTCATGACCCCAAAGGGCGAGATGGGATTCGTCCTTCATGAAATGGCATATATATCTCAGCTACCAACGGCAGATTTGCCATATGAAGAATATATCTTTTTTGTTGACGAAATGAATAAGATTTCTGCAGCCAACCCACTAATTCTTTATGTATTTGAAGAATTAATGTGTCATTACAGCATCTGTAAAGCTTTTTATAAGGGACAAGGTGGAGAGGGGGACTCCAATTGTTATTCTTCGAAGTGGATGGCTTATTTGTTTCAAGGCCGCACTGACGAAGTCCAAAAGAAGAAAAAGATCGAGCAGTATGTCGGTAAATTCAAGCCCTTGAGTCAAGCCGAGATTAACAGATTAATCCGGGAGACTAATCATGATGACATTGTCGTCGAAGAAGACATCGACAGCTACAAGGCCGGTGATAGGTTAGAAACCTATATTAAACAGGGTGGCCGAGAATTGTCCGTTGAAGGTCATCTGGCCGGTTTCATATCTCTTTGGCTGAGTAAATTCGTAGTTCCTGGCACCTGTTCGGCAGACAGGATGCACAGAGGAGTCGTCTTCGCAGCAGTCCGGCTGGTTTTTGGGTATAAGATGGATCTATTAACGGCAATGACCTGCCGTCTGAATGCCGGATTAAGGGCATACACAGATAGGATGTTCGAATTGGCACGGAAGAGCCTGACGTCCTTTCCTCGGGTAGAAATGCCCTTTACATACTTGTTTGGATGGCTGCTTCTTTATTTTGAATCTCTGATGAGTGCTGGGATGGCTAGGCCAGATGACACTTTCCTTGAAAGGTACAAGCACATACCGAAATGGAGATATGATACTTTAACCGATTGCAGAACCATCTTGAACAGGGGAGAACTATGGAGCTTCACCTGTGTTCCTCCCCCTATTGGTTATGAGACCATGCCCGGGAGATTGATTGACGGCGTTGGTGCTAATGAGTTGGATGATGTCCAACATGAATGGCTAAAGAGAATCAGGCCATCTCATTTAATTTGCCGCCGTGACAACATCACATATCTAGAGCCATATCTTCCGAGCAGATTTGCTCGTCAATTTGGTTACGATCAATTGCATGTAGGCAATGCAACGACGTGTTTTGCTCATCAAGGCGGATTGGTTGATGGTGCCAGAGCTTGGCTATATTACATTGCCAAAGGTACATGGGCTACCTTTTCTATGCCAGATCCGGTCAACTATCGAAGAGGAGCTAAGATATTGGCGTCCTATGCCAGATTTTATGTATCAGCTAATACCTTTGATGAAAAATTTAGCATCTTAGGTAAAAGCTTTATTCATGTTGAAAAGAAATCAACCAAATCCGCCTTGCCTAGGGATTGTCACGACAAAGAAGATCCTCTGGCCACCGATGAAGTTGATGATGATGTTTTGGAAACTTTCTTCTCTGATGACCTTCATCAACCATTGCATGTGCCTATCGGAAGTGCTGAAGAAAGTATATCTATTGACAATACCCCGAAGAGGAAGAGGAGTAAAGGTGCTGCGGGTCCTGCCGCAAAAAGAGCTACTCGAGCAGAGACTCGAAGTCGCGGAGGAATTACTATTCCCGGGAATTCTCCTGTTTCTGAACGAGCCAGAGATGTTGATGAAGCAGGTAGTGATCCAATAGACAATTATCCTACTGTTCCTTTAACCAGAAGAATAGGAAGAAAAGTAATAGTTTCAAAAACTAAATCCGTAATTTGTCTGGATGCAGAGAGTCCCACCGATAGTGCTATGCGATTGGCTGCAGAAAAGCAAGCTGCTTTTGATTTCTCTGTAAAGACAGAAGAAGAAGAGATTCCTGAAACTGCTGGGTCTTCTAGGCCTTCTGATCTAGGCTCAGTTCCACCAATGGCCGATGATGCGCAGGAAATTAGTCAACCTGCGGTAGAGGCCGAGCATCGGACTGAAACGGCTAATGACTTACTGATTTCGGGAGAATCAGTGAAGGAAGTCACTCCTCTCAATCCAATTGTTGAAGCTTCAGAGAGCGAACAAGTTGACTATGAACCGTCGTCGCATTCGTCTGGAGAAGAAGACATGGAGATAGACGATGAATCACCGTCTAAAACACCAATCGATGCACTGAAGACCATTGGTCAACACTCAGGGTTGACACCAGAGCCGGAGAGGCATCTGGAAATTGAAGTTCAAATTCCGAGTACTTCTGGAGCGGGAAGCAGTGAAATAAATCCCGTGTCAGAAAGTACCCTGAACAAACTAAGAACCGGATTGAATGATCCGAAGGAGACTGAATATGAACCAACTCCAGGTAATATTTTATTCATCAAAGTTTTGTCTTGTCTCTGCTTTATTTATCTTTTGGTTTTGATCATGCTTCTTTTATTTCAACAGCTGTAGGAACTGCACCGGCTATGAGTTCTACTCAAGCCCCACTTGTTTAAACTGAAGTGGGTGAGGGGAGTTTCCATCTGCCGAGTTCTCCAAAGGCACTAACTTCAGCTCCAAGAATAGAAGCTCCTTCTGCTCCTTCCCCTATTATTGCAGCGACTCCCAGTTTTGACACAGGGATAGCAAAAGTCATGGAAATGTATTCAGATATTATTTATACATATCTGGATACATATTCGAGGCGACTCATGAAAGATGAGACTATGCCCTTTTCGAGTCTTCGAGAAGCGACTAGTTTCCCACGTTCAGCCTTGAGACAATCTGGTTATGAGGCTCAATGTGTCTTCTTTGAACATCTCCTGAATGATTTAGAAGCCAACATCCAAAAATACTGGGAGACTAAAAAGGAGAATATTGAATCTCTAACTGCAGCTAAAATTTCTCAATTGGAGAATGAAGCTCAAGCTCAGCATATTGCTCTGACAGAATTCCTCGCTCAATCTTCTAAAGAGTTAATAGCAAAAGACGAAGAAATAATAAGTACTCGTCAGAATATGGAGCGCTTAGAGAAGGATGAAGCGTCAAGAGCTGAGGAGCTTAGAAAATTGAGGGAAGAGCTAGCTCGTATTCAGGAGCAAATTGCCTCTGTGGAGAAAGAACAATCAAAGATTGCTGCTGATCGTCAATCTGAAGCTGAACGCTGTCAAATTTTACAGCAAGAGCGAGAATTAATACAAATCAATCAGATTGAAGAAACCAATCGCCGTAGTTCTATTATTGTGGAATATGACCAACGGAGGATTGGAATTGAAACATCAGAGCGAATCAAGAAAGCTCATGATGAGAAGATGAATAATGTAATCATTCGTATTCAAGAGATCATTACACCTCTTAAATAATTCTTTTACATTTTTCATGTACTGAAATTTTTTTTTGAAATCCAATTGTAAGCAATGTTTTGATTCTGATTAAAGAAATGAACATCTTGGCTTGATTTCAATTCTGTGGATGACACTTTTGTAGAAAAATATGTTCAGAGGTAAATAATATATGACATATTTCAATAGAATAGAATATACAAATAAACTTTGCAACTCTATCATGATATTAAACCAAAGAAGATTTTTTTTTAGTTTAATACTGATTAGAGAAAATAGAATTCAGATATAAAGATATCTTTGAATTATATTTTCCATGATCTTTGGACTCGGAAATCAAAAGACGAGATATCATTTTCCTAAAATAGAAAATATGATACATACTGAGATAGAAAATTCAGAGGTAATATGGACATGATTTTCTATACAAGATCTTTATTAAAACCACTAGGGATCTAATAAAACAAAATATCAAATTCTCTGGGAAGATGATACATGGTGGAATATCAGTTTCCTCTGGGGATAACGATATCGAAATAACTTTTGTAGAGAAGAATTTTATATTTGCTGGGGCATGATGAAAATATTATACATAATATTTTTTTAAGAATTTGCCATTGATAGGCATCATCATGACTTTCCCATCCATAGAGGCAAGCTGGTATGCTCCGTTAGAGAAGACTTTGTTTACTACGAATGGGCCTTCCCATTTTGCATCAAATTTGCCTTTGCTCATATGTATCATGGTCATAGGACGTCTGACAGTAAGGACCAGTTCTCCCTTCTGATATACTCTGACTTTGACTTTCCGATTAAAAGTTTTTGAGATTCGGGCCTGATACAGCTCGATATTTTGTTGAGCATACAATCGTTTTTCATCTAGAGCTTCCAACTCTTGAAGTCGAAGACGATCATTGTTTTCTGTTGTCAGTTCATTAGAGATTGCAATTCTCAGAGAAGGAATCTGAATCTCAAGGGAAAGAACAGCTTCACACCCATATACTAAAGAGAAAGGTGTACATCCGGTCGTATTACGAACTGTGGTGCGGTAGGCCCATAAACATTCACCAAGCTTCTCGCTCCAGTTGCGTTTGTTGGAAGAAACGAACTTTTTCAAGAGTTTGATGATTGTTTTATTGAAAGCTTCTGCCAATCCATTACCTGCTAGATTATATGCTGTAGAAGCTAAATTATTAATCCGATGATCGTCGCAGAATCGAGTAAATTTTTGACTGACGAACTGTGGTCCGTTATCATGGATAATACGCCGAGGAACACCAAATCGATAGATAACATGATGTTTGACGAAGTTGATAACACTAGAAGTTTTAACTTCAGATAATAGGATTGCTTCAGCCCATTTGGAAAAGTAATCGGTTATTGCTAAAATAAACCGATGTCCTTTTGATGATGGTGGGTTGATGGGACCAATGACGTCCATGCCCCAAGCTTCAAAGGGCCATGATGCCGCTGTTGGGTGTAAGAACTCTGACGGTTGATGGATAAAGTCTGCATGAATTTGACAGGCTTTACATTTCCGAGCATATTGAATAGCGTCAGCCACCATCGTGGGCCAATAATAACCCATACGTCTGATACGCTCTTGAAGTTTAGGACCTGGTTGATGAGCTCCGCAAACACCATCATGTGCTTCACGGATTATCTGTTGTGTTTTTTCACCAGCAATGCATCGGAAGAGAAGATCGTCATAAGACCGACGATATAATGTTTTTATCGTATGATTAAAATAGAATCTGAGAGATCGACGTCGAATAGACGCTGCTTCACTCGGATTATCAGGAAGTATATCATACAAAACAAAATCTAGAAACGGGCGTCTCCAGTCTTCAATTATGGCTTCTGTTTCATTAGAAAAGACATATTCCATAGTAGAATCGAAAGAAGACGAGGATATTTTGTCAAACTTTAATCCAGCATCAAGGTTGAAAGAATCTTCGTCTGGTTTATAGGGAAAAACCAAAGCCAAATTATTCTCAACACATAATAGTTCTCGGTTATAAACCACTATCACTTGCTGACGTCTGATTGGTATAGCTAATACAGCAGCAAGATTAGCTAAAGCATCAGCTTCTGCATTATAGGCTCGTCGAACATGTTCAATAAAGAAACCTTCAAAAGATGAGGCTATAGAGAGTGCTGCTCGATGATAAGGTATCAAATCCTGATGACGAACTTCATACGTTCCTCTGATCTGATTGACAATAAGCTTGGAGTCTCCAAAAACTTCCAAATATTGAATATCTAGATGTTTAGCAAGTTGAAGACCAATGAGTAATGCATTGTATTCGGCTACATTGTTTGAACATGATTGATCTAGAGAATAAGCCCTCTGGATAGTTAGTCCTTCTCGGGATACAAGAACAATCCCAACTCCAGCGACAATATCGCCGTTAGGACCTATTCTAGATGCTCCATCAAAGAATAGACGCCAGGTAGGAACTTCTTCAGAAATCAGATTTGAATCCAAGACTTCATCAGGAATCTCATCATATAATTTAGAATCTTCTGGAATTGCATGAGCTGCCAGAAAATCAGCAAGAGCCTGTCCTTTAACTGACTTCTGAGGAATATAATGCATATCGTATTGAGCTAACAAGATTCCCCAATTAGCTAGTCTGGAGTTGAGAATACCAGGTTTCTTCATCATAATCCTGATAGGATTTACTCTGGAAATGACGTGAATCGTTTGACCGATAATATAATGTCGCATTTTCTGAACAGCAAACATTAATGCTATACATTCTTTCTCGATTGGAGAATAACGCGGTTCAGCACCCGTCATTGTGCGACTGAGATAATAAATAGCCTGTTCATGGCCATCTTTATTTTTTTGGGCAAGTAATACACCAAGAGAATGATCCATGGCTCGAACATATAGAAGGAATGGCATCCCCGAGACGGGAGGTACCAAAACTGGAGGGTTCATGAGATACTGTTTAATATCGTCAAATGCTTTTTGACATTCTTCTTTCCAGACGAAAGATACACCTTTCTTCAGAAGTTTGTTGAATGGTCTGCAGCGTCCTGATAAGTTAGAAATGAATCTCCTGATATAAGCAATTCTTTCTTGAAATCCTCGTAGCTCTTTTAAGGTGCGTGGAGGACGCATCTCTTGAATGGCTTTGATCTTCTCGGGATCCACGTGTATACCTTTAGCGGTAATGACGAAGCCGAGAAATTTACTACTAGAGACGCCCAGGAAGGACTTAGTAGGGTTCATTTTAAGTTGATGCTGACATATTAAATCAAAGATAGTCTTCAAATCTTGGATATGATCTTCCTTTCGTCGACTTTTGACCGCAATATCATCAACATAGCATTCGACTATTTTTCGGAGATGTTCGCGAAATATAGTGCTCATTGCTCGCTGATATGTTGCTCCTGCATTCTTGAGACCAAACGGCATCACTGTATAACAGTATGTACCGATCGGCGTTCTGAAGGAAGTGTGTTTTTCATCATCTGGAAACATTTTGATCTGGTTGTATCCCGAATACCCATCCATAAATGACATTCGTTCGAAACCACATGTGTTATCGATCATGACATCAGTAATTGGAAGAGGAAACTCGTCTTTAGGACAAGCCGCATTGAGATCACGAAAATCTATACAGACCCGGATCTTGCCAGTCTTTTTAAGGACAGGAACGATGTTAGCCACCCATTCAGGATGTTGTTCCTCTCGAATAAATCCAGAAGCCATAAGCTTGTTGACTTCAGCTTCAATTGCATCCATGATGTCTGGACGAAATCGTCGCTATTGTTGTTTGACCGGTTTAGCATTTGGCATAATATTGAGTTTGTGCATTACAATCTTCGGATCTAGTCTTGGCATATCTTTGTAACTCCATGCAAAGACATCGATATAATCACGAATAAGCTTGATCATGTCTTGCTTATCCGTTTCTGAAAGACTTTCACTGATGAATATTGGTTTAGGAGAACCTTCTTCACCAACATCAATTTGGATCAGTTTATCTTCGGTAGGAGGTTCCCTCTGCTCGAACCTAAATTCCCATTGATTATCTAATCTTTGAGCCCATTGTTCCGATTCGGGTGATATTTTAAAATCATCCTCATCTTCATCATTTTCCTGTGGGCCATCAACGGAGACCATATTGATGGATAGAATAGAACGATGGATATCGCCAATACTCGTGTCAGAATCCCAAGAGAGGGAATCAGAAGACTCAGATCGTTCGTCTTCATCGGATTTTGAATCTTCATGGACTATGTTGATAAAGGAAGTAGGAGTAATGTAACCTAAACCACATTTTGTCCTTCCATATTTTAATGGAGGAATTCGAACAGGCATTCTTCTTCTTTTTCCATTATTGAGACTGGTTCTAAAGTCATAACCCATATTCTTAATAATATTTTTGGATTGTTGACTGTAGCGACGCAGTTGTAACCTTCCAGTATCGTCGTTTATGTCATCTTCTTCCAAGTTAGGAGGATTCTGGGGTCCTTTATAAAAGAAGATTAGATTTTCTCCCTTCTTTTTAGCAGGGACCACGAAGTATAATTTTTGTATGGATTCCAATGATACGTCTGTATGAAGAGTTTGAACAACCCCTATAGTTAGTGACTCTAAGCTATCTAGCAATTGTAAATAACTTTGTACATGATCACAGACATCAATATACTGCAAAGGAGGTGCTTCATTAATATTAGATACTGTATTTACAACAGAAGGCTGAGCCTTATCAGACTTAGTCAAATTAATGACAAAAGGGGGAGAGGAAGAGCGATCAGAAGTTTTATTTCGATTAAGATCGATAACAAAAGGCTCAGAAGAGGTGAGCTCCCTTGAAGAAGATCGTGGATAAGTAGTACGTCCACTGACTGAAATAACTAGAGTATCTGGTCTAGCCTGAGAAGATGGAGGGGGAGTGGTACGTCCACTGACAGGAATTATCAGTGAACTTTGTGGACCTTGGGCATGTGATGAAGTAGTACGTCCACTGACAGGAATTATCAGTGAGCCTTCTTCAGATGATTTAACAGACTGCGGAGGAGTAATACGCCCTTTTACAGGAATAACAAAAGTGCCAACTTTTGCTATCTCATCATCATTATCCATAGCTTGCAAGACTTTTGAGTATTCATCTTTGTACATACGAGCGTCATTGAAGTAAGCTTCAACTCCCTTGAATGGATAGAGATCTGCAACCTCCTTTTGAACTTCTCCATTATCATCAACATATTTGAAACATTGATGAAGAGTCGAAGGAACGACATTATGTTCATGCAAGAATGGTCTCCCCAACAGAGCATTGTATGAGCAACCATGATTGTCGATGATGTAAAAAGTAACTTTAGTGCGAAGATCACCTATTTGAAATTTGAGGCGAATCTTCCCCAAAGGCTCACTTTTTCCTTGATTAAATCCCAAGATGGTAGTGATAGTGCTGGAAAGGCTATGTACAGGTATCTTCAGTGCGTCTAGCATAGCTTTTGGCATAATACTGAGAGCAGATCCTGGATCAATCAGGAGACGATCAACCTTCATAGAATCAATATATCCTGTATGATATAAAGGACGGTCATGTCGATTATCCTCTAGCAGCATATCGTCCTGCGTAAAGGTAATGTTTGGAATAAATTCCAATACATTATGGCAATGAGAAACAGATTCTATTTCCAACTTCTTGAGAAGAGTTAGGCAGGTTTCTGCTTGCAGTAGTGCTTCACTTAGAGTTTTTCGAGTCTCTTTAGAGAGGCGTAAGAGCTCGAAGATTGATAATTTAGCTGGGGTATTGGCTAGTTGAGCCAATATATCAAAATTATAAGGCTTTTCAAGTCCTGTAGAAGATGACTTCTTCAATGGTTTGTCGAAGCGGACTTGTTGTTTGCCTTTGTCAGCTGCTGTTGGTTTAGAAGGAACTGTCTCAACAGGAACATTCAAAGGCTCTTCAGTAGAGACTGGTGTTGAAGCTGTAACTGGAGGGACGTCAGAAGTTTCTTCAGGAATTTTAGCATAATCTTTCAGATATATTTTTCCTGACCGAGTTCCAGCATGAACTTCAACTTCAGATTCTGGTTCAGGGTCTATGGAAACCATGTTGCAATTCTTTATCTTGCTCTTGGTTCTTTTATGTTTGATGAGAGCTTCATTCCAGAAACCAAGGCCAACACGAGATTGATTATGTCTCATAGTGATGGCCAAAGGTGCTCGGAGTCCCTTGCCTGAATTCAAACCAGGAGCAGTGGCTAGATCATAACCCATCTTCGCCATCAATTCACGAGATTGTGAACTGTATAGATGAAAAGCAAGCTTGTACCTATCTTCAAATTGAGGTACAGATTTTATCTCCGTAGGGAGTGAATTTCCTGCTGAGATGAAAGTAGAGGTTAGATAAAAATCGGGTATGAAACTAGAAGTCACATTGCATGACTTAGTCTTCTCGAGCTTCTTTTTAGATGATGGAGTCTTCCAAGGAGAAGAGGAAGACGTTTCAAACTCCGTCATTAAATCCGGGTGAATCCACATGATCTCTCCCTTCTTAGTTGTGACAGGAACAAGTCCGTCATTCTGTGCTGGTAGGATGTTTACAACTTCGAGAGTTGCTTTGGGGATAGGAACAATCTCCACTTTCCACCATTAAGGGAGGGAAGTCACCGAACTGCATTGAAATTACATTTGCTGTGACTGTCTTGTCTTTGGGTGTCAGTGTCACAGCTCCTGATTTAATTATCTCTTGAATCTTCCCTTTTAATACATAGCAAGACCGGATTGTATGACCCAGCATTCTATGATATGGACAGTATTTTGGATGATTTGTCTTATTGGCTTCATCAGGCTTTTTAATTTCTGGCAATTGAATCTTATTACCTTTGAGCAAGCATTCAAAGATACCTTGAACATCATCATCGTCGAAAGAATATTCTTCCTTCGGCCGAGGAGGTTTCTGTTGTTGATTTGTTGGAGCTGGAGTAGCTTGGATAGTCTTTACCTCTTGACTACTGCTTTGGAGATTGACTTCAAGGGCTTCTTTCCCTTTGCGATTATTGGGTCGAGTACTATTGCTAGCACTCTGATTTGATTCCTTGGGAGCCATTTGTACCCCCAGACCCTTGAAGGTCTCAGCACTGACCTCGGCAGCCTTGGCACTGACAATAAAAGAAGGCCAATCTTGGAACTGAGTGGACCCTGTCCACATGCTGATAATTGGTAAGAGATTCGACTTGCAAGTGTCGATGGTAACAGCATCGGGAGTTCCGAGAGGCATTTTGAGGGCTTCTCTTCTGAATCTTTCAATGAAGTCCTCGGTGGTTTCGTTATTTTTCTGTTTAATTCTTATGAGAGCTGACATGGTCATGTCGTTAAGCCCTTCATAGAATCATTCAAGAAACATTTGCTTGAACCGGCAAATGAGGTAATGCACCCATCAGGGAGACTTCTATACCATTCATAAGCCGTTCCTTTGAGACATCCAACGAACACCCGAGTAAGGAGGGCGTCACTTGGTTGTAGTTGATCAGTCATTACTTCAAAATGATTAATGAACTGACTTGGGGAGGTTGTCCCATCAAAGAAAGAGATGGTCGGAGGTTTGTATTTTGGTGGATACGATACCTGCTTCCATTCTATCGGGTAAGGTTGCTTGATACCTAACCTTTGCAAACCATCCTTCTGTTTGAATGCCTCGAATTGAGTTCGGAGATTTCTTAACTCTTCAGAAACAATTCCAGAAGATTGGGGAGTTGTAACTTGTTGAGTGTAATTGGGAGGAGGGACTGCAGCATATGTACCACCCCCAGCTCCAGACTGACTTGGAGTGGGTTGTACAGGAACATTAGATTGTACCCCCGGAATAGTAGAGGGTTCCGGGTTTGGAACAACAGGAGTATTTAATATAACTGGAGGAGCTGTCTGTTGGACTTGCTGAGTTTGATGCTGAGCTTGCATAAGAGTGTGCATAGCATTCAATGTATCTGCCATAGCTCGCAACTGTTGTTCTAAGGAAGAAATCCTTTGTTTATGAGCTTCGGTGCTAGTCGAAGGTTCATGATTGCCCTCTGCCATGTAAGTGGTAATCATTCGAGGAATAGATGATGAAACAGTCTGTTCTGAATCATCACTGTGTGAATCAGTATCTTTCTCGGGGCTATTTACGGGAGTCAATACTGGAAAGTTAGATTCTCCAAGGAAGTCTTCTGTGATCTCCGGATTACCACTTGGATGAGAAGAAGAAGAGGCTCTGGCAAGGCTCCGGTCCTGGATCGGGTGCCGAGATAAACACCATCTTCAGAGTCTGATATATCATCAGACCGTATGCTACCCCCAATATTTCTGGAGGTCATATTGACATAAGCATGAAGAGGTTCATCTTCATCCAACATTGGTTCATATTGAATCCGTTCGAAAACAGATTATCTTTTTGGTGAACAACAACATTGAATTACAACTCGAGGTTGGAAGTTGTAACCATGCTTTTTATGACAAATATGAGCAATATCATAGCCTGACGGAGTGTCAATTCTCCGTTTATTTTGCAAATACTCCCGGAGATCTGTAGGAACAGATTGGGAAGTACTTGAAGATCGTTTCTGTGTAGAAACTTGTCTTTTGTTCTTCTGTCTTCTTGGTTCCTGAGTGTATAAAGACTGATTAATTTGAGCCACATAGTTCTTGGCATATTCTGCATCAGGGTCTAATATACTTGTCTCAGTGGAACCGAGACGATTCTGATTAAGCTTGTTACGAAGATCCGTAGGAGATCTGACTTTGATATCAGTCTTGAATACTTGTAATTTGCCTTTCTCAGACCGAGAAATTTTGAGAGAAGGAAGATGAGTATTATTCCGACTAGGAGTCGGTAATAATCCATCTTTGGAGGAATTAGCCAAAAGGCGTTTTCCATTGTTTGATCTAGTAAGAGTACTAGTCAAATTAACTCCAGAGGTAAAGACCTTAGGAGTAGAGGAGTTGACTAAAGAGTCTTTCTCCTTAGTTGGCACAAGATGTACAAGTTGAGGGGGAATCATTTGTATGTTCTGTGGAAGAGAACCCCCAGCTTGATTTTGAGAAACAGTCAAAGGACTGTATCTGTTAGCATACGCTGACTTCAGTTTGGACTTCTGGTCATACGCTGCCTTTTTATTAGCATACGGTGGCTTTGGCTTAGCGTACGCTTCCTGATGTTGGCTTTTGTACGCTGCCTTTGCCGTACGCTGCCCTTTGAATGCCATACGCTCAGAGTCATCAATGGCTAAAGAGCCGACTGCTGTCGTAAGAGTAGAGGGAGAAGGGACTTTGACATGTCCAGAAATGGTTTTCCTTGTACACGCTAACTTGGTTAAAGAACCAACTTTGTCAGTGTGACTAGGAGAAGCCACTGTTGCCGTGTTCAGAGAAGCCAAAGTGTGCTTCATGGAAGTTGAAGACGTGTTCTTGTCAGCATGAGAAATGACAGAAGCGTCTCGGACTGCTGCAGAAGACTTAGGGACATAGACGGAGCGTCCCTTCTTCTTGGCAGCAGGAAGAGCGGAGGAAGCAGTGCGGCCCTCCTTCGCCTTGAGCATTTCTTCATAAGCCGATTGGTCGAATTGTACAACCATCGTCTTCTTCGTCAAGCCGATCGACGAAGTATCGCATTGAGTTGTTGCTATCTCGTTGGAGGAGACAGCTTTCCCCAGCAGAGTCGCCAATTTGTTTTCCATAAATAAATTCACTTTATTTATTTTGTATCTGAGAAAATTACAACTGTAGGAATCTAATCTAGAAGACGATTACTTTATCTCTTGGACGATGCGATGAAGAAGACTCGAACTTTGAAGAACTTGGACAGCAACTGGGCAATCTCTCTGTTCTCTCTGAAATTGACTGTAGTCTCTGATGAAGATGAAGAAACTCTATTTTATAGAGTTCAGGATAACTGTCCTTAAGCATACGCTCATGTAGTTACTTGACGTGTGCATAACTGCAGGGATGCGTGGCAAATTCTGATGGAGACACATTAGCGTGCGGTTGAAAGTAGTGGAGCATATTCAGGAGAGATTGATGGCATGAATGCCATGTTGCATAACTTCTGAAGAAGTGGATAACTGAGTACAGGACACGTGAGAACGTGTGTTAACTGCTAATTGAAAATCATTCTGGACATAACTGCTGTGATACGCTGCCTTAGAAGAAGAGTCATATGCTAGCTTTGAAGGCACATGTCTTGCATACGCTTACTTGGACAGCGTAGAACCATATAAAGCTGATACGCTCACATTATTGACAGGGAGTCGTATGGAAACTATACGCTCACTTGTCAAGGAGTCGTATGGAATCTATACGCTCACTTGGTTGAGAAGGAGTCGTATGAGATCCATACGCTCACTTAGTTGGAAGAAGTCGTATGAGATCCATACGCTCACTTAGTTGGAAGAAGTCGTATGAGATCCATACGTTCACTTAGTTGGAAGAAGTCGTATGAGATCCATATGCTCACTTAGTTGGAAGAAGTCGTATGAGATCCATACGCTCAGTTAGTTGGAAGAAGTCGTATGAGAAATAAGTAGACACGTGGCATGTTTGAATAAGTAGACACGTGGCCATCATCAATCTTCTTTGATACGCCATATCTTCCAATAATTGACAAAATCTTCTCGAGCGTCGTGACTGCGGATATGATGGCTGACAGACTGTCAAAACTGACAGTAATGATGGCTTTTACATTTATGAGAAATGCTGAGCTGTCCTCGTAAAAGACAAAACCGACTCTTCGAAAACATATACGACGGCTAGTCTCCATTGGACAGCTGTCTTTGCACGAAAGACGAAGTGTCAGATTCATCCTTTATTAAATATATGCTGTGCTGTCATCTCAGAAAATAATAAAATATTCACTGAGCGTACGGCCTTTGGATGAGCGTATGGCCTTGACTGAGCGTATGGCCTTGAGCGTATGACTTGGACTGAGCGTATGACTTGGACTGAGTCTTATGTCAGCGTGTCATAATTTTCACACCCTACAAGACCCCCTTCAAAGTTTTCGAACTTTATGAATTTCAAAAGTTCGAAATTACTTTGAACTTTAAAGTGAGGATAAGTCCTGACACGCTGGCATGAGTTTGTTATCTTCCTCAATATCAGTGCAAATCTTTAGAGATTTTGTTTAAAGAATATCCGCCGTTTGAACTACTTTCTTTCTTCTATAAATAGGTCTTCCAACACCTATTTTATTTCTTTACCAGAGCTTTTGCCTTCGAGAGAGAAAAGAGCTTTCAGAAACTCAAGATCTTTCTTGTTCTTCTTCGTCTTCAACTCCATCTCCATTAATGGCACCCAAGATTGATGCTGCTGCGAAAGGAAAGGGGAAAGCCCCTGAAGAGTCATCTCATCCTGCCATCGATACTGCTACTACCAAGAAGACGGCCAGTCAGCGTGTTTCACGCAGTGAACGGCCATTAAAACCTCTTTATGGTGAGGACGAAGATGATGAACAAATAACTATTCCCTTTTTAGGGCTCTGGTTAGAACAAAACTCAGAAAACGTATCCCTCTTTAGGGTCAATACGTCAGCAAATACGCTTCCCTCTTTAGGGTTTTGTACGAAAGACGAAGTGTCAGATTCATCCTTTATTAAATATATGCTGTGCTGTCATCTCAGAAAATAATAAAATATTCACTGAGCGTACGGCCTTTGGATGAGCGTATGGCCTTGACTGAGCGTATGGCCTTGAGCGTATGACTTGGACTGAGCGTATGACTTGGACTGAGTCTTATGTCAGCGTGTCATAATTTTCACACCCTACAATTGTGTCAATGGTTTTGTCTTTTCGTCAAGTTCTTTCGATACAAATTTGGTGACTCAGGATAGTGGTGTATCTATGAAGGCTTATACTACTTTTGTTGCTGGTCGAAAAGACAAAAATCCAAAGGAAGGAATGATGACTTACTATGGAATAATTAGAGATATATTGGAGTTGGACTACATAGATTTTAAGGAGACTGTATTTTATTGTGATTGGGTCAAGGTGGAGGATTCAAAAAATGGATGTAAGGTTGATCCTATTTGGAACCTTGTGATGGTAAATTTGAAGATGCTCAAGAACAAAGAAAAAGTGGAAGAGGATCCATTCATTTTAGCTCGAGAAGCCAGTGGAGTATTCTATTCAAAATATCAAAAGGAAGATGGGTGGCATGTGGTTTTACATACGCCCAAGAGGCTAACTAAACAAGTTGACATGATAAGCATCCCTACCGACTATCAATCCATTTTGAATGACAACCCTAACCTTCAAAATTTGTTCAATTTTGATGAATGAACATATTATAGTGCATTGCTTCATTGGAAAATTGTATGGTCTCACTTTCTATAGAATTTTTTAGTTTGTACTCCAAAAGGTTGTCCTTTAATCAGCTTATCATAAATTGTTATTCACCTTACTCATTTATTTATTTGATTGAACTTTTCTCTCTCTGGATTGAAGGTCCTGGATACTAAATTGGTTTATCGATAACAACTGCAATATTTGTACTGTTTATTGGAATTCAAATATAAAGCAGTGTCTTCATTGTTGATTACCTGCATCTCATGTTAAACACAAGCCACATTGCTTATGTTCCTCCTGCATCTCATGTTAAACTCAAGCCACATTGCTGATTACCTGCATCTCATGTTAAACACAAGCCACATTGCTTATGTTCCTCCTGCAACTCAAGCCACATTGCTGATTACCTGCATCTCATGTTAAACACAAGCCACATTGCTGATTACCTATATCTAGGTTACATGGATATTCAGTTATAAATAGTCCTTATATTTTATATAGTTGCAGCAGGTAATCATGTTAAACACATTGTTTATAAGATGATGATGAGTTGATTGTAAAATCATTGGTCGATTTGCCCTCCATCTCATGTTTCCCATATGAAATTTGCCTTCTTTACTGTTGAATCAACTGTATATGAAATACTTAAGGAAAGAAATGGAAAACATGTCAAAAAATTCTTCCATGGTTAAGATATACAAAAAGTAACATCTCTTTGTTTCTTTTCCTTTCTTTTGCTTTATAAGGGTTGTGGGGGAGGGGATTGTGTATTAATCAGCTAATTGGAGCTTCCTAGATTATTTCACGAGAGTTGAATGTATATCTTTACTATAATTGGCACTACTAGCTTTTTCCAATCCTTCCTCTCCCTACTCATGATTCCCAAGGGTTTTAGGTGTATAATTTGGTCGGTGGTACTAAAATTCGCTACTTATGCAGCAAATGGCTATCCGGAAGTAGAACACACGTTTTCTTTCCGTGTTGGTGTACTGTGTTCCTGTTTGATATGAACTTCTAAAGTTTGACCAGAGTACTGCTTTTCTACTTTGGTTCAGCATTCCAAGGCATTCCAGGTAATATGGATTGGATGTACATCATATACCAGGTTCTCTTGGACTGTAGAAGGTTAAATTGCCTTTTAGTTTTGAATTTGAAGTCCTAAGCCCAGTTACAATGTAATACATACATATCTTTGGTTAAAGGAGTTCATACTTTTTCACCAAAACCTGTTTAATATGTTCACTACAGTAGTATGCTTGTGCCATTAGACGGTTGATGATCAGCACCGTTTTATAATAACTGTTGCATATATCCTCCTCTCCCAGCTCATGATTCCCAAGGTTTTGGGTGTTGATTGGATCAGTACTAATAGAACTCGATACCTATGCAGCGAATTTCGTTCCAGAACACATGTTTTCCTTTCACGTTTCGTGTACTGATTTCCTATTTTATGTACTACTTTCCTGTTTACGTTTAGCATTCTGAAGCATTCCACATTCAGGTAACCAAGGATCGGATGTATGTTATATACCTGGTTTCCTTGGACTGTAGAAGTTAAATGCTTTT
This sequence comes from Iris pallida, assembly GCA_029216955.1. Lineage (NCBI taxonomy): Eukaryota > Viridiplantae > Streptophyta > Magnoliopsida > Asparagales > Iridaceae > Iris > Iris pallida. The sequence goes on from JANAVB010033820.1 coordinate 19,553,231, forward strand.
CAGTTTGAAGTCTTAAGCCCACTTAAGATATGATACTTACAATAGTTACAGACCTCTAGTTAAAGAAGTTTGTGCTTTCACATCGAAACCTGTTTAACATGTAACTATCAGCACCATTTTATAATAACTGAAGGTTTGCTTGTGCTTTCAGTTTAACATGTAACTATCAGCACCATTTTATAATAACTGAAGGTTTAATATGTAACTATCAGCACCATTTTATAATAACTGAAGGTTTGCTTGTGCACCATTTTATAATAACTGAAGTTTGTGCTTTCACTACAGTGGTATGCTTTCCTACTTTGGTTCAGCATTCCAAGGCATTCCAGGTAATATGGATTGGATGTACATCATATACCTGGTTCCCTTGGACTGTAGAAGGTTAAAATGCCTTTTAGTTTTGAATTTGAAGTCCTAAGCCCAGTTACAATGTAATACATACATATCTCTGGTTAAAGGAGTTCATACTTTTTCCCTAAAACCTGTTTAATATGTTCACTACAGTGGTATGCTTGTGCCATTAGACGGTTGATGATCAGCACCGTTTTATAATAACTGTTGCATATATCCTCCTCTCCCAGCTCATGATTCCCAAGGTTTTGGGTGTTGATTGGATCAGTGCTAATAGAACTCGATACCTATGCAGCAAATTTCGTTCCAGAACACATATTTTCCTTCCACGTTTCGTGTACTGCTTTCATGTTTTATGTACTACTTTCATGTTTACGTTTAGCATTCTGAAGCATTCCACATTCAGGTAACCAAGGATCGGATGTATGTTATATACCTGGTTTCCTTGGACTGTAGAAGTTAAATGCTTTTCAGTTTGAAGTCTTAAGCCCACTTAAGATATGATACTTACAATAGTTACAGACCTCTAGTTAAAGAAGTATGTATTTTCACACCCAAACCTGTTTAACATGTAACTATCAGCACCATTTTATAATAACTGAAGGTTTGCTTGTGCTTTCAGTTTAACATGTAACTATCAGCACCATTTTATAATAACTGAAGGTTTAACATGTAACTATCAGCACCATTTTATAATAACTGAAGGTTTGCTTGTGTACCATTTTATAATAACTAAAGTTTGTGATTTCACTACAGTGGTATGCTTGTGCTTTCAGTTTGTGCTTTCTCCCTATGACTTAGGCAATTTTTATTATCTTATTATTTTATGTAAGCCAATAATCATTTCATTTTTTGTTGATACTGAAGGTTTTCTTGATAAGCACAATGTCAGAACATATGGGCAGCAACTTCACTCAAGAAAATCTAGTATCACAAGATAGCAACAAACCTCGGTAGAAAATTGACTTCAACCGACATGGAAAAGCAATTGGAAAGAGAGCGCCTCACTTTATGCACCGTGTTGGCGAGATTGTGAAGTCACATGCGTCCATCAAGTATACTGATTGGTGGTTGGTTCCTGATCACCAGAAGGATGAAATTTGGAATGGCATATTGGTGAGATAGACATTTTCTACATTTCTTCGTTAATTTTTAAGGGGTTTTTTATTTAGAAAATAGTACATTAATATATGTTTTATTCCTCTTAACATATGTTTATTACAGAAATAATTTGAAGTACCAACCTACATCAAAAGACATCTTCAGGGTTCAATGGCGAGTGTGTTTAGGAAGCATAAAAATACTTTGCGGAAGAATTTTTTGGACAAGTATCCAAATATAGAGGCACAAAAATTGAATATTCCTCCTAGAACAAAAAAAGAGGATTGGGTGCAATTCTGTGAAAATGAGTGTGGGGAAAAACCAAAAGAACGTAGAGTGAAAAATGCTGAAAATAAGAAGCGTAGTAGATGTGGTCTGGAGGACGTAAGAGTGCTGCAATGGTTGAGGAGGAAATGGTATGTATTCTAGTGCACCTTTGTTATAGTTCAATGGTTAAAATGATATAATAATAACCATTTATGGTACAGATTCAAAAACAAGCAGATCCTACTATTCTAATTTTACGAACTGCAGTGTGGATAGAAACTCATACTAGAAAGGATAAAAGCATATTGTCGAGCGTTGTGGAGCTGATGGTGAGATAAATGACATTAGTAAAGTTTAATGCATATACATAAATATTTTTGTATTTATTTAGTAATGTTCAACATCACATTACAGGAGAAAATTAAGGAAAAGGTCGAAGAAGCTAAAAATAGTGAAAACAATAGCGACATTCACCCGTTATCAATTGATTATGATCCTTTGACTCAAGTTCTAGGTAAGAACTCAAATGGCAGTCTTCCGGGTGTTGGTAGCCATGTTTCTAGGAGACAGTATGAGGATTGTCTTCCTTGCCATATAATGCTATTGAATGAACGAGCGGAAAGGAAGATTACAGAAAAGAATTTTGAAAGGTTGGAGTCAAAAGTTGATTTATGTTTGAACATGTGTTCGGTGAGTACCTAACATTACTTTATCAAAGCCCTAAAATATAAACTTGATTGTGTAAAATCATATTTGTGCATTAATTAATTATTGTTATGTACTCTAGAAAAACTTCTCACAAATAGAAGCAGAAGCAATTGTTGGGTCTTCGCCGCCTGCATTGATGATGAACATGAATTTAACAAGTAAAAGACATTCCTTAGCTGAAGGAGGCTCGATGACATCTGCACGCAATGCTGTTGAAGTGGCAGACAATGAGCCTACTGAAGTGGCATGCAATCAACCTACTAAAGTGGCATGCAATCAACCTACTAAAGTGGCATGCAATCAACCTACTGAAGTGGCATGCAATCAACCTACTGAAGTTGTAAGATTGTGCGAGCTGCTTGACTGGGATGGAAACTGTCTTGCAATTGCGAAGGAGGTAGTAGATCCAATCCATCGGGGTATATGTCATGGCTATGTCTTGGAACCTGATGAATTAAAGGTGAGCATGGTTACACGAAAGATGTTCTCTGCAAAGATTTACAAGGCTGATAAAAATCCAGAATCGAAAAAAATTGCAGAAGTTGCCCTTGGCGATTTTCTTGTGTGGAACAAGTCCTTCGTCAAATACATGGAGCCATAGTCAGTCCTATTTTCTCTTTATTATAATTCTGTTAGTACAATAATCCGCTTCATTCTTTTATTACTGCGATATAATTTGATTAGTCCTTGACATACTTGTCTTAGCTCTATAAATTTTATTGAATTATTTTCTTTTGTTCTGAATAGGTTCCTGAGAAAACTTTTCACTGAAGATTTGCCTCGACTTTTTGTGCGCACGAAGGAAGATTGTTGTTGCTTTTAGAAAGGCAAGCATTAAGCCATGTTTTAAATGGATTCAACTGAAGGAAACAAACATTGTTTGAGGAGCTGTTAGTAACTATAGTTGATGCTCGATATATAACTTGTTTGTTATTTTTGGTATCTGTTCAACTTTTGTTTACTTGAGCATTGATGTCAAATTTTTTTAAAGTTATAAAACTACTTGTAGTTTCTTTTCCTATCATAATAGTTTATGAGATAGTGTCCCTGTTTTGCTCTTCCTCGTTTTGGCATTCAATGTGGCTTTTCTCTTGTGTGTGTTTGACTGCCTCTATTATGTACACTGTAAGCCAAGGAGCTTCTTGAACAATGTGATGTACAATGGATCAAATGTTCAAATTGCTCAAATGTTCACTCATTGATTTGTGTTTAAGCTATTACTTATTTTTGTATGATTTAGAATAGAATAATAGGTACGCTTACAAAATGAAATTAACAAATAAATAGGTACGCTTACAAAATGTTGCAAAATTTGCCACAAGAATAATGAAAAAGTGTTACAATTTATATTTAGAAACGAGCAGAACGTGTTCCAAATTGATATTTAGAAACATTTCAAAGATGTTTCAAAAATAATTTAGAAACACATCACATATGTTCCAAAATCTACATTTGGAACGCTGTATAACTGTTCCAAACCAAATTTAGGAACATAGTCTAACTGTTCCAAATATTGCAATGCCACTTTTAGGAACGGTTATGATATGTTCCTAAAAATATTAGGAACATACAAAAATTGTTCCTAAAGGCCTTTTTTTGGTGTAGTGGTGTGTGACATGAGGGTGTGTAGGTGTGAGTGTCACATAGAGGAAAACAGTGAGTGCACATGGGTGTACAGTGGTATAGGAAAACAGTGAAGTGTTAAAAGATATAACTTGTGTGTGTGTGAGGTTAATTGGGAAAACAGGGCATTACCAAAACAGTATGGTGATAACAGGAAAACAGTGTAGTGAAATCTGGAATTCAGTGAGTAGTGTTAGGAAAAGAAAACAGTGAGCTAACATGGTGTAACCTGGAAATCAGTTCATTTGCAAAACAGTGAGCTAACAATATGAAATCAGTGGTGTCACTTATGTGTGTGCAATAGGAAATAGAAACAGTGAGTGGAAATCATTCCCAGGTCATTAAGGAAATGACAGTGAATGGTATTAGGAATAATCAATGAGTAGTAAATCCAGTCCCACATGACAGTTAACATATAAACTAAATCTCAGTTCTTCATATACCATTTGACAGTGAACTTATAACAATTTCGAAATAGTTTATAGGAAAGGAATCATGTGACTAGTTCAATAGGGAAAACATATCTCAGGTTTAAGAAGAACTATTTAACAGTTCATTAAGGAATGAAATAAATCTCAGGTATTGAGAATGGGAAATCAATTCTTAGTTTTGAAACCATGTGACAGTTAAATAACAAAATCAGTGAAACCATTTACAGTGAGCAGGAAATGAAATCAAATTGACATTCAATTGGATTAAGGAAAGGAAATCAATTCGGGTTTTTGGAATGAAATGTATCAGTCGATACACATTGAAAGCCCAACACAATGCCAAAATCCCATTTCCAAATCATAAAGTCTAATTCGAATGTAACATGAATTAAACATGAACTAACAAATATGTGGGAATACTTGATAACTGAAACAACAATTGGAATTCAAATTAAATAGGATTTTAAGTTAGGGAAAACTGAAATATCAGGTATCAGTCAAAATATTGAACCCAAACCCAAATCGAATATTCCATTTCATAACTACAACCTAATTCCAATAAGTAAAATCAACTAACATAGATTGTTAACCAAGTCTAGGATCTTAATTAGCATTTTAAATCATAATTAAACCATTCAAAACTGGAATTAAACACAGTACAATAAATAGGAATGTACACGCACAGTGCACGACCAGTGCACAACCAAATGCGTGTCCGACACGACACGAGGACTCACAAAACTTTGGGAGCCTCGTGTCAGTGTCTACCCGCACCCATGTGTCGATTTTCACGTGTCCACGTGACGTGTACAATGCACAGTGGACCCCGAGTAGCAGGGGAAGTGTCACTACGCGCGCGCGTGCTGCACCCCGCGTGTACCCGTGTCTAATGAGACACTACACGACACTAATACCACCTCAGTCCACTGGAAAACAATAAACGAGACTAAACCCTAATTTCCTATTCAAACAAAATCCAAAAACAATGATGAAATGCCCACTGTGGCATTTCATCGAACACCTATGCGTATTCACTGATACGTGTCCGTTACGGACACGTATTGGACACAAAAATTAACAAGACCTATACCAACAGTGAGGGTTGTCACGCCCCAGAACCAGAATACTAGAGAGCGGGGGCAGACATAGCCAGCTACGTATATGAAATGGAATCCATCCCGCTATACGGTCACGGCTGTCTAGATATATGAGGGTTTACTACAAGCCAACAGTCTCATATGGTCATGAATAAGCCTAGTGTCTCAATCTCAAGCAAGTAAATAAGTCACAAGATGTTTGATCATTAAATACACAATAATAAGTCGTCCCAAATATTACATATTCAGCTGATCATGAAGCTAGTCGTTACAAAATGTGAGGACTAGCAAGAGTTTAGTCATACATGATCAACCCTAGGATCTGTCAATCATGTTACAGCCCGTAGGCAGACAATAAGTAAGTGCAATCGAGCTAAACAGGTGCTCGTTGGCTAAATGCCTCAAAAGAATATTTTTACAATAGAGTGGGAGAGCCAAAAATAATCCACTCGTTGCCCTGGTTACGTCTGGTGTTCACCATTGGGCTAGAAAAGCGGTAGATCCTCTGGAGTTGCTCCGAAATCTGGCCATACAAAACCAGCTGGGTCAGATCCCAGAAAGAGCAAGTGCCACAAAGGAAGCTTCACTTAGGAACTAAAACCAGCAATCAGCACAAGAGTATAAATAAAAGTAAGAGCTGGAGATAAGAAAATACATCATGGTGATATACGACGAGTTAACCATGGAACTATTCAGATAACCAGGTTACAACTCGTAAACCAAACAAGGACTGGGGTTGTAACCCTTCGTCTGAACAGAACTTGGAATTCTCACCATTTATCGGTAAAATAAGTACAAGCATTCAGGTCATACAGCAATCTGGAACAGAATCAGGACAAGACTAGACTGGTTGGACTCCATCCAATCATTTCACGACCAAGCAAGAATTACGGCTTGATACTTTAACTAACTAGGGTTATCACAGGCCTAATTACTAGCAAGATAAAGAGAGATTACTCCACAGCCACAAGTCCTGCAGACCATCCAGGTTACCCGGGTTGAAAGATTTAGAGTTGAATTCAGGTGGGTACATCGTCCAGGAAACGAATGTACCCTTAGGTAGCTTGAAGGGTGCAACACATGACAGTGTGCTGGAAATGTGCCCTACTCGACGGCAGGCTACAGATCCCAAGGCGTGCCCAGGTAACGGGATTGCCTGTAGCTGGGAGATCTCTTTATGACTAGTGTATTAATCTAGTTATTAGACTTAGTCCATTTCAGTAGGTTCTCCTGACCGTGGTACTCAGGAGTCCCCTCCTAGACATGATGCAAGACAGGACTAGATTATTTGTACAAGCACAATCGCCCACGGTGTCCAGGTTATTCATACAGGTCATGTCATGTCAGGTAGCCGTCGCAACAGTTTATCAGATATATCATGCTAGGTTTTCATGTCAAGTGTACTGGTCAAGAGTGCACCACGACGGGCCACTATCAGGTCATGTCATGTTTACTTGTCACACCATGTCAAGTACAATTGTCATTTCAATCATGTCAATCAAAACGTGATTTATCAAGTTCAGGACAAAAGGCGGAAGGATATAAAATGGGCATAAAACATACCATAGGAGTTCCAAAGCATGGACAAAAATATAATAAAAATAACAGTACAGAGCTATAGGAGAGTCATGCGGTTCAGGAATAATCCCATGCGGCTGGGAGGAGAGCAGCCCATGCGGCTGAATAGGGTCAGGCGCATGCGGCTTGATAAAGGAAAGCCTATGCGGCTAAGGATATCAGTCCTCATGCGGCCAGCGGGAAGAGAGGGCGCATGGGACTGATATGAATTGGATCCATGCGACTGAGATGAATTGGGTCCATGCGGCTGAGGCGAATAGGGTCCATGCGGCTGAGACGAATAGGGTCCATGCGGTTGAAATGAATAGGGTCCATGCGGCTAAGATGAATAGGGTCCATGCGGCTGAGATGAGTTCGACCCTCATACGGCTGAAGTACTTTCAGCCATGCGGCTCAAGAGAACACTTGCCGCATGAAATATTCATGCGGTCAAGTCAAGCACAGTTCATGTTCTCCAAGATTCCGAGAAGAAGAACACCATGAGAGCCCAGTTCTCAAGCTTCATAACTCCATCATCCGGAGCCCAAATCCGAACTTCCATAGGTCAAAACGGGGCAGAATGAAATGCTCTACAACATGGAACCATAAAAACTCAGAAATAACAAGGTTAAGTAGATCAAAACCCAAGAAATCCGAAAATAAAATAAACTTAGATCTACAAGAATCTAGCCATGGAAAGTGAAAATGCCAAGTACTAAAGTAAGTTAAAATACTGTAAGGAAGAGAATGAAGCAATAAAATAGGAGTTCCTCCATGAAGCAAGTTGTACTTGCCTAGACCCCTCTCTCTCTCTGGTAGGTGAAGAAGTAAAGGAAAGAAAAGTAAAGGTTAATGAAGAGAGAGAAAGAAGAATGGATAATAAATATCAAGGGTGGTGGTAGGTAGGGGGTTCACCCTTGGTTCATAATGAACCAATAGCAATCCCATCCGAACCAAGCCAACCCGAACCAAGAATAAACCAAGCCAAGAAGGAAGCTAAGCAAGGAATCATGCAATACAAGATAAAATACGTACACGTATTCCAAAAATACGTAATACGGACCACAGGCATTACAACTCTACCCACCTTAAAAGAATTTCGTCCTCAAAATTTAATTAAGAGGCTAGAGGGACGAGGACAAGCTATATTAATCACAATCAAGCTATAACTAGACAAGCAATCACTCATTCAAGCAAGGAATCGAAGGCATGAGGCATAAGGAAGACATTATACCTTACGAGTCAAACAAGCCGGGATATCGCGATCGGATATCATCCTCACGCTTCCACGTTGACTCTCCCAAAGAGTGATGACCCCAAGCAACTCGGACTAACTTGATAGTCTTGTTCTTGAGTATCTTCTCTCTCCGATCCAATATAGACACGGGCCTCTCCTCATACGAAAGGTTGGTACCAACAACCAATTTTGAATGATCTAGGATGTGGCTCGGGTCCGGAATATACCGTCGTAATTGGGATACTTGGAATACGTCATGCACCTCGCTTAGCGACGACGGAAGAGCGAGACGATAGGATACGTCTCCTACTCGGTCTAGAATGTCAAATGGGCCTATATACCTAGGACTAAGCTTTTTCCGTATGCCGAAATGAATGACGCCACGGCTAGGCGAAATCCTCAGGAATACATGGTCACCGACAGAAAACTCAAGAGGGCGCCGATGAGAATCGGCCCAATGACGCTGGCGATCTTGGACAATGCGAAGATGATCCCTGACTTTTCTGACCCCTTTAATTGTCTGGGCAATTATTTCTGGACTGAGCATCTGCCTCTCTCCAATATCATCCCAGGCTAACGGGGATCTGCACTTCCTTCCATACAGTGCCTCGAACGGTGCCATCTGGATACTGGCTTGGAAGCTGTTGTTGTACGGGAACTCAACCAGGTGCAGGTAATCTTCCCATGAACCAGGAAGTCAAGTGTACAGGACCGTAACATATCTTCAAGAGTCTGGATCGTACGCTCCGACTGACCATCTATCTGCGGATGGTATGCTGAACTGAACTGGAGATGAGTTTCCAAACTCTCTTGCAGGCTACGCCAAAAGTGCGACGTGAATCTTGAATCTCGGTCCGAGGTGATACTAACTGGCACTCCGTACAACCTGACAATCTGTCTGAAAAACATCTCTGCTAACTGAGCTGTCGACTGACCAACTCTGAACGGGAGGAAGTGAGCTACCTTCGTGAGCCTGTCAACTATAACCCAAATAGTATCTCGACCAGCTGGGGATCTAGGCAATCCGATCATAAAATCCATGGTCACATGTTCCCACTTCCATTCTGGAATCGGCAATGGCTGAAGAAGTCCAGCGGGCTTCTGATGTTCAGCCTTAACTTGTTGGCAGACCAAACAACGAGAGACAAACCGGGCTATCTCCCTCTTTATGCCATTCCACCAAAAATGCTGTCGGATATCACGGTACATCTTCGTACCACCGGGATGAATAGAATACTGAGAACTGTGAGCCTCTGCCATGATTTTCTGTCTGATATCTCCACTGGGTACACAAAGACGCTTACCATGCCTAAGTGTATCGTCTTCATGAATGCATAACTCCGATCTTCGTCCTGCCTCACACTCTGCTCTGAGTCGCTGAAGCTTGGAATCTGTTGACTGTGCCATCCGGATCCTCTCGACTATAGTGGACTGAACTTGCATGCTGGCCATCAATGCCACACTGGAAGGGAGGACAACTTCGATACCCATCTTCTGGAGATCTGCTAACAACTCTGGTTGTACTGTCAGGAAATAAGCTCCGGCTCTCCTGCTCAATGCATCTGCAACGACGTTGGCCTTCCCGGGATGATACTGCAGGTTGACATCATAATCCACAAGAAGCTCCAGCCACCTCCTCTGACGCATGTTAAGATCCTTCTGAGTGAAAACATACTTCAGGCTCTTATGGTCGATGAAAATCTCCACCCTATCTCCGTACAAGTAGTGCCTCCACAACTTAAGTGCAAACACTACTGCTGCCAGCTCCAAGTCATGGGTTGGGTAATTCCTCTCATGATCACGAAGTTGTCGTGACGCATAAGCTATTACCTTTCCATGCTGCATCAGAACACATCCTAAACCTCTGCCTGAAGCATCACAATACACTGAGAATCCTCCTGTTCCATCCGGAAGTGTAAGAATAGGAGCCGTCATCAAGCTTTGCTTCAACTTTTCGAATGAATCCTGACATTCTGCTGTCCAAGCAAATTGTACCTCCTTGCGGGTCAATTGGGTCAATGGCGCTGAAATTCGAGCAAAATCTGAAATAAACCGCCGGTAGTAGCCGGCCAATCCAAGAAAACTGCGAACTTCTGCAACTGTGCTGGACACCGGCCATGACTCAATGGCCACAATCTTCTGAGGATCCACTTCTACTCCTCCTCTGGTGATGATGTGACCCAAGTACGAATGCGGTCGAGCCAGAACTCGTATTTACTGAATTTGGCATACAACTGGTGCTCCCTGAGAATCTGAAGAACCATACGGAGATGCTGCTCATGCTCCACTTCACTCCTACTATAAACCAGGATGTCATCCAAAAATACTATCACGAACTGATCCAAGTAAGGCATGAAGATACGATTCATAAGATCCATGAATACCGCTGGCGCATTGGTTGCTCCAAAGGGTATCACTAGGAACTCCCAATGCCCATATCTCGATCTAAAAGCTGTCTTCGGGATGTCCTGCTCTTTGACTCTGATCTGATGATATCCTGAGCGCAAGTCTATCTTCGAGAATACTGCTGCCCCTTTGAGTTGATCAAACAAGTCATCTATCCTCGGGAGAGGATATCTGTTCTTGATTGTCACTGAGTTTAAGGTACGATAATCAACACATAACCTGGACGTACCATCCTTCTTTTTCACAAGAAGTATCGGAGCTCCCCAAGGCGATCCACTAGCACGAATGAATCCCTTGGTTCGAAGTTCTTCAATCATCTTGTATAAGATCTCTAATTCTGAAGGCGCCATCCTGTAGACTCTCTCTGACACTGGGGCTGTTCCGGGAATCAAGTCTATGGTGAACTCGATCTTCCGCTCTGGCGGCATATCTAGAAGTTCTTCTGGGAAAACATCTGGAAACTCTTCAACTATCCGAGGCAACTGCACTGCTGCTACTGCCATCCGCAACACTGGGGGAGAAGGCTCAACTGCGTCTCTGGAAAATGAAAACTCTGGCTCTCCTGGAATGCTAAAAACAACCCTACCAATATGGCAGTCTATTCTAGCATACTGGTTCATCAACCAATCCATCCCTAAGACCACATCATAATCGGCCATCGGGAATTCTATCAATCTAGCGAGAAATTCCTTACCGCTAACTATGATCCGACACGAGGAAAATACCCTATCGACTCCCACAAGTCCGTTACCAGTAAGTATATTGAGCCTTACTGATAATGACTCGGGCTCCAATCCTATCCGTGTCGTGAATCGTGCAGACATAAAAGAATGCGATGCACCAGAATCAAATAAAGCTGAAGCTGGAAAGGAGTTGACGAGAATAGTACCTGCCACTACCTCTCCTGGTGCCAATCCTTCCTCTGCGGTTATCACCATAGCCTGACCATGCCCACGGGGTGTTGGTCCCCTCTGCTGAAATCCTCGCTGCTTGCTCTGACTCTGGGCTTGGACTTGTGCATACTGCTAGGGGTTCTGCTGCTGGAATACTTGAGACTGAGGCGGCAAGGGCCTCGACAATGGATACTGCTGCTGCTGGACCGGAGCTGGTCCTCTCACCGAAGAGCTAGAAAGGTTGGACGATGATGAACCTCCCCTATTCGGGCAAGATCCAACCCTATGGTCTGCTGCTCCACAAGCCAGACACAATCCCTGTGCCCTGCGGCACTCTGCCACTACATGGCCTGGCTTCCCACAATGAGAACATCCTACTGCGGAAGACTACTTCTGCTTCTGCTGTTGCGGGTACGTCGGGGCTGAATGCTGAACCGACGTCACTGAGGTCGCCCGCCTCGGAGCTCCAATAGTCAAAGCCCTGGCTGCCGGGGCTGGGGCTGAAGATTGATTCATCTGACCGTGGGATCTCTTCCGACCTTCGGCCCTATCCACAATCCTCTGGGAGGTATACTCATGTCTCCTAGCTGCTCTCAAGACTGCATCAAAAGTCTGATGCTCAAACTGCTCGACTGCTAACAAAATCTCCAGGTGAAGTCCCTGCTGAAATCGCTGGGCTCTATCATACTCGGTTGCCATCAAGGTGGGGGTAAACCGACTGAGCCTGGAGAACTCGGCCACATATCCATCGACCGTCCTGCCCATCTGTTTCAGATTGGTGAACCTCGTCTGTAGATCATACCGAGCTACAGCATTAAAATACTTGGTCTGGAATCTCTCTCTGAATACTGCCCAAGCAATAGGTGCTACTAATCCAACGGCCTGAGCTGCCCACCAGCTGCGGGCAAGATCTAACAACTGCAGGCGCACCACGGCTACCTTCTCGTTCTCTGGGGTCCTGGCTACTTCTAGAATTACCTCGATGTCCTGAAGCCAAGCATCTGCAGCGATAGCATCTTCACTACCGTCGAAGAATGGAGGGTTCAAGCGCTTGAAGCTGTTGGCCGCGCTGTTACCCTAATGACCTCCTCTGGTCAGAGCATCCGTCACTGCCTGGTGCAAGGCATCTCCACGACGATCTTGGGAAGCTATCAAGGTCCTGACGAGTCCTACCAAAGTGCCATCATCAAGCTCGGCAGGCTGAACTGGCTGGACTGGTGGCTCTCCGTCAGAAGGCACGACTCTGGAGGCTACTCCGGAATGCTGGGCTTGATCTCCGGGTTACGGCTGATCCGCGGAAAGTGATCCGCCTTGCTGACCGGCAGGTCCAGGAACGATGCCGCTGAAGAAGACGACATAGGGAACAATAAGGAAGGACCAGGACAGATCAATGATACAAGCATATGATCAGGACAAGAATTCAGGGATTCAGAAGATACGAGCAGAGATCAAGGGCGAATACTGATTGAGACATCTATTCGGTAAACCCTCACACATCTTGATTTACAAGACCTGCATGGGCCACCACTTAAACCATGTCACGCCCCAGAACCAGAATACTGGAGAGCGTGGGCAGACATAGCCAGCTACGTATATGAAATGGAATCCATCCCGCTATACGGTCACGGCTGTCTAGATACATGAGGGTTTACTACAAGCTAACAGTCTCCTATGGTCATGAATAAGCCTAGTGTCTCAATCTCAAGCAAGTAAATAAGTCACAAGATGTTTGATTATTAAATACACAATAATAAGGCGTCCCAAATATTACATATTCAGCTGATCATAAAGCTAGTCGTTACAAAATGTGAGGACTAGCAAGAGTTTAGTCATACATGATCAACCCTAGGATCTGTCAATCATGTTACAGCCTGTAGGCAGACAATAAGTAAGTACAATCGAGCTAAACAGGTGCTCGTCGGCTAAATGCCTCAAAAGAATATTTTTACAATAGAGTGGGAGAACAAAAAATAACCCACTCGTTGCCCTGGTTACGTCTGGTGTTCACCATCGGGCTGGAAAAGCGGTAGATCCTCTGGAGCTGCTCCGAAATCTGGCCATACAAAACCAGCTGGATCAGATCCCAGAAAGAGCAAGTACCACAACGGAAGCTTCACTTAGGAACTAAAACCAGCAATCAACACAAGACTATAAATAAAAGTAAGAGCTGGAGATAAGAAAATACATCATGGTGATATACGACGAGATAACTATGGAACTATTCAGATAACCAGGTTACAACCCGTAAACCAAACAAGGACCGGGGTTGTAACCCTTCGTCTGAATAGAACTTGGAATTCTCACCATTTATCGGTAAAATAAGTACAGGCATTCAGGTCATGCAGCAATCTGGAACAGAATCAGGACAAGACTAGACTGGTTGGACTCCATCCAATCATTTCATGGCCAAGCAAGAATTACGGCTTGATACTTTAACTAACTAGGGTTATCACAGGCCTAATTACTAGCAAGATGCAGAGAGATTACTCCACAGCCACAAGCCCTGCAGACCATCCAGGTTACCCGGGTTGAAAGATTTAGAGTTAAATTCAGGTGGGTACATCGTCCAGGAAACAAATGTACCCTTAGGTAGCTTGAAGGGTGCAACACATGACAGTGTGCTGGAAATGTACCCTACTCGACAGTAGGCTACAGATCCCAAGACGTGCCCAGGTAACGGGATTGCCTGTATTTGGGAGATCTCTTTATGACTAGTGTATTAATCTAGTTATTAGCCTTAGTCCATTTCAGTAGGTTCTCCTGACCGTGGTACTCAGGAGTCCCCTCCTTGACATGATGCAAGACAGGACTGGATTATTTGTACAAGCACAATCGTCCACGGTGTCCAGGTTATTCATACATGTCATGTCATGTCAGGTAGCCATCGCAAACAGCTTATCAGATATATCATGCCAGGTTTTTATGTCAAGTGTACTGGTCAAGAGTGCGCCACGACGGGCCACTATCAGGTCATGTCATGTTTACTTGTCACACTATGTCAAGTACAATTGTTATTTCAATCATGTCAATCAAAACATGATTTATCAAGTTCAGGACAAAAGGCGTAAGGATATAAAATGGGCATAAAACATACCATAGGAGTTCCAAAGCATGGGCAAAAATAATAATAAAAATAACAGTACAGAGCAATAGGAAAGTCATGCGATTCAGGAATAATCTCATGCGACTGGGAGGAGAGCAGCCCATGCGGCTGAATAGGGTCAGGCGCATGCGGCTTGATAAAGGAAAGCCTATGCGGCTAAGGATATCAGTCCTCATGCGACCAGCGGGAAGAGAGGACGCATGCGACTGATATAAATTGGGTCCATGCGGCTAAGATGAATTGGGTCCATGCGGCTGAGACGAATAGGGTCCATGCGGCTGAGACGAATAGGGTCCATGCGACTGAGATGAATAGGGTCCATGCGGCTGAGATGAGTTCGACCCTCATGCGGCTCAAGTACTTTCAGCCATACGGCTCAAGAGAATACTTGCCGCATGAAATATTCATGCGGTTAAGTCAAGCACAGTTCATTTTCTCCAAGATTCCGAGAAGAAGAACACCATGAGAGCCCAGTTCTCAAGCTTCATAACTCCATCATCCGGAGCCCAAATCCGAACTTCCATAGGTCAAAACGGGGCAGAATGAAATGCTCTACAACATAGAACCATCAAAACTCAGAAATAACAAGATTAAGTAGATCAAAACCCAAGAAATTTGAAAATAAAATAAACTTAGATCTACAAGAATCTAGCCATGGAAAGTAAAAATGCCAAGTACTAAAGTAAGTTAAAATGCTGTAAGGAAGAGAATGAAGCAATAAAATAGGAGTTCCTCCATGAAGCAAGTTGCACTTGCCTAGACCCCTCTTTCTCTCTGGTAGGTGAAGAAGTAAAGGGAAGAAGAGTAAAGGTTAATGAAGAGAGAGAAAGAAGAATGGGTAATAAATATCAAGGGTGGTGGTAGGTAGGGGGTTCACCCTCGGTTCATAATAAGCCAATAGCAATCCCATCCGAACCAAGCCAACCCGAACCAAGAATAAACTAAGCCAAGAAGGAAGCTAAGCAAGGAATCATGCAATACAAGATAAAATACGTACACGTATTCCAAAAATACGTAATACGGACCACAGGAATTACAAGGGTAGACCTAGGGCTTCCTATTCATGCAATTAAAATACTATTTTATGGAGGGGATTAGAATTTACCTAGGAGTTTAAAATGGCTCAAAAAGCCCCAAAGTGAGTTGTTTCTTAAGCTAACCAAACTCTTCCAAATTGCCCTTTCCCTGAAATTTCTCACCATAGCCATCAAATTCACAGAGATTAGAATCTATTGCAAGAAATTAGGAAGAAAAAGAAGTTAAAATGGAGGAGTTATGGATTGGGGAAGAATGGAGTTTACCTCTATTTCTCCAACTTGATAATTCCTAAAGGAGGCTAGCCCTAAGTGGTAGAGACATTAAATAGGGTGAGGAAACCAAGGTATGGCTGGCCACTAGTGAGGGATTAGGGTTTTGGGATGATCAAATGGCTATAAATCAATCTAGCTAATTCAATGGTTCACAAGCCTAGGTTTCATTCTAGTCAAGTTGTGACCTAGTTGCTCTATCTAATCATGACTTAACTAAGACCAATAAATCCTAACTAACACTAACTAACACTAACCATAGCTAGCTTTGACTAATCTAGGTTAGGTCAAGTCTAGGTTAGGGCTAACCACACTACAAGGCAATGAATTAAATCATATTCAAATCACACCATTACAATACTCATATTAAATTCCAATTAAATATATATTAATTCAAATGAATTCAAAATGACAAGAATACCCTCAAACTAGAAATAATAATTAAATCATCCTAATGACATGGTTAGGCTCTAGGTCATGCAGTCTCTAGGATTTTACTAGCAGCACATCAAGATCATAAGTCATGACTTAAAATAATTTTTAAATAGTTTAAAATGATTAAAAATCACCAAAAATCATAATATAAAATAAATATCAATAAATAATAATTATAATTACAAAATTTCAAAACTACCCTCATCTGAAAAACTGGGTGTTACACCCCATCACCACTCGAGTCGGATTGTGCACATATTCGGACGTCCCTGATATACGTGCATGTCAACCGAGACTCGCGAGTGGTACCTCCACAATTCCTTTGTGCCAGGACGTCTACCTAATCGCTAGGCTATGTCTTTAGGCTAAAGTCAATCGTCAGTATTAGAAACATAGTTTCCAAATAACAATATCAACACTGACCCCATCCTAAGGTCAAACCAAGTTGATAGTACGGGATTTTCTACCCAAGCTCGCGTCACTCCGATTTTTAAACTTCGAGCATAGATTGTCTACACATGTTTGCCATTAAAATCTTTTTATTATAATTTCAATTACAAATAGAACAGTGTTACAATGTAGGACTTAGATGTAGTCATAGGAGATAACTTTTGTTTATCTGGGTCCCTGTGTCGATGGAGCGAGTGGTAATGCGTTGACTCCGTTGACGATCTGACGACGGTTCTCGGTTCTCTGAAGGTCTGAGTTGCTCTGGGTGCTGGAGCTTACGGAGAGAAAGAAGACGTTGAGTGTCTGTATCTGTCTCTCTCACTGTGTATGTATGAAGGTCTGTCTATCTGTCTGTATGTGTGTGTTCATGTCCGGAAGAAGGAAATGATCCCTCTATTTATAGCTTGCAGGCTGGCTGCTTATGCGCGCATATATAGGATGCGCCTGTACGTGGGGACGCCACGTGGTTGAAGCTACGGAAGGCGCATAGATGATGTACCATCATTTGTGGGTTGAATCCTTCATGCTATTTTTGTGGGCTAGCATGTAGCAGGGGATATGATCTTTCTGTTGCTGAGATCTTAGATGATTAGCACCCCTTCATAGGCTGAATTGAGTCAAAGGACACGTGTCGTAGGTCCGTGGCTCAAGGATCTCGGATTTGGTGGAGAGTGATCTGGTAGGATGCGCCTGGGATCGGGCGCATGAGAAGACTTTGGCTCACAACCTTCAGGAGTCACGAACTGGTCAGGGTGCATATCTTTTGAGGCGCATGCGAGTCTTCAGGCATATGGCCGCTGAGGCGCATGCGAGTGGTTGGTCGGCCACGTGGGTCGTAGCCGTTGGAGGAAAGTAATAATGATGCTGATGTCAGCGACGCTTCGTCTTCTGAAAAATCTGCTAACTGTCTAGTCCTCGGGGGACGTACTGCCAACTCTGTCACTCGAGCATTAATTGCTTGATGGATGACGAGCCGAAATGGGCGCATGGGTCCATGTTGATTAGGACGCATGGGTTTGTGCTCTGTTGGGCGCATCCATACGGAACGCTTTAGAACCGACGGGCGCATCTGTACGATGCGCGGTGTCGAACCGGCACATCCTTTTGCATGACGTGCCTTAATTGGTCCGACTTTTGTGTTCTTTAAGTACTTTAAATAGCCGTTTTGACTTGGCTGAATTCGAAACGTCAGGTTGATCACCATAAATGCAAATTCATTGCACGAGATTCGGAGATCCCTCCACTTGGCGCATGGGTTTGATTTGCCCGGCCTATAAATAGTGGCAAGAAGAGAGTTTGCTTCTCGTTCTCTCACGTCTTCCCGAATGAACTTGTTTGCTCGAGCACATTCTGTTGATGAGATGCTCCCGAGGGTGAATATGCGACGACTTGTCTTCATTCATGCACTTGAAGGTGACTGTTACATCCAAAAGTCGGAGTCGAGGGCTTCTGAGGCAGGCGGAAGGTGCCTGTTGCATCCAAAGATCGGGATGTTCGAGCCCTGTCTCTATTATGCTGGAAGAGCCGCAGATTGGAATTGCGGTGCTCTCATCTTCCTTGGGCTTTAGAGAGCTCTTCCTCCTGCAAGAGTGGGTATTGTCCATTCTGGTTGTGTTGAAAGCTGCTCCTTTAGCTTCGGAGGAGAGCTCTTCCTCCCGCTAGGGTAGGGTTGATCGCCCACCCAGGTTCTGCTCAATAAATACTTCATTAGTCGAAGCATTTGATCGGGTAAAAGTAAGGCGCATATGCTGAGACTTTATGATACGTATAACTGAGACGCTGAAGAGATGCACCTGACTGAAACGTTGAAGGCTGTGCTTAACTAAGACGCTGAAGAGACACGCCTGACTGAGACGCTGAAGTGATGCGCCTTCCTGATGATGCGCCTGGTGGAGGACGCATGGCAGTTTGCTGCGCCTGGCTGTAGTCTTAGGATCTTTCTTTTTGTAGAAATTCTCTTATGTAAAGCCTTTTAGACATGTAATAGACTTTTATATGAAATAAAAATCTTCTTTTGCTGTCTATACTTTTGCTTTCTTGCTGTGCCAAGTACTTCGTTTGAGCTTCCTGACGTATATTCTGAGTAGTATTTGAGAGCATAGAAATTCTGGCACATAGAAGCGCCCTGAAATTCCATGCTTCTACAACACACATCCCAATATTTGTCGTACGGGGTCCGAGTCATTCAGCAAAGACTTCCTACTATAACTCACGTTTCAACCAATTCCTTGACGTATCGATATCACTCGTTCATCAAGCCATTTCGTATAGTCTGTCTTCTTTGAACACGTTCGACATAGATCGCCTAACAATCTTTCTCAAATCAAGCACGCTACGACACAATTTATCGCTAAACCGTAATTCACATTCCATACTCCCTAAGTCATTTATCATAATTCACGAAATCGATCACAAGGTCATCTGACTTTACAATACGTTGCATCCCGATCTCACGCGAGTCAGATTATCTACGGTGGGCATGAATCACCATGCACGCTCCCGCGGGATAATCATCTTCATCGGGATGTAACTCTTGTTCGAGTCTAGACTAATTCATTCTTGATGCGCGGATTAGACCTACTCAATCGTCAAGTTTATTTCATTAATCAATTGCAAGTCCTAACATCCTCAATTTTTTCCTTCATATCAAACCGACAAGTCGAGACAATCAATTTTGTCGCGTCCTGATTTTTCGAGTTCGATCATTCCCGCGACATAAATCACCATGTCCACGCTCACGCGGAACGATCGCCCCTTTTCTGACGCGACGCATGTGCGAGGCTAGAGTTGCGCTCGCGCAAGACAAGAATGTCGATGTTGTGGTTATCCGCGTAACCCTCAAGACACTTCTACTTTTATCCAACATTCATCTTAATCAAAATCCTAAGTATAGCATCCAACCGAACAATAACATTTGTACGATCGTCATTTGCCGAGTCAGAGTACCCCAAAGTTATCGTATATCGATCTTTGATACGCCTCAATACCATCGACGATATGCGTAACTTGACGATCTTCCTTTGCAACCAAATTTTGAGTCGTACGAATGATGCTATCGTCCGACTGGATAATCTCCTCAACATTCAATCCAATCCTTAGAGTCATTACGTAACTTGAAAATTCCACTTTTTATGTGTGCTATCTTCCCATCGTGCTAACTTTTTTTTATACGATCCTTATCGATTTCTTCGATCAAGTCATCCGTTCGCTACACCTTAACTTTTTTCTCGATTCGATTTCATCTACTCGCTTATTTCGTATTTCATAATTCGCACAATTCTCAATCCCGTGCACGTTCCGTGCGCGTCCATTTCTAGGTTGTTCGAATCACACATCGTCAAAATCTTCATGACTATATTTTGCTCAATCATATTCAATCTAAGGCTTTGCTTACACGCGACGCTTGCTGATAGACTCGTCGACACCCTACATCCTCAATCAATCGATCGACATCCCTGAGGCTATCGTATACACCACTCATGGATAAAGTCATTCAACAAATTCTTAACTTATCATTCGATTCACAATTCTATCTCCTCGAATTTTCGTTCGAACGATTTCTTAAATTTTAAGCACGCTCACCTATATCGCATCGACGATAACATCGTCGTTAGATAGCACCCCTATCGATAATCATCCCATTTTACTCAATCGAGTTCAACTCATTCTTGCTCGACATAATTCAATTCCCGTACTCGACTTTTCTAAGGTTGACATAAATCCTTGGTGTATATGCCCAGCCCGACTTAGCCAACCGTGCTTACGCAAACCATCCTTTTGTTTTGTCAAAAACTGTTTTCCTATGTTTTGCAAAATAGTTAGACTTATTGTATGGACATCCCGTGGGACATTTGAGAGAGAGCGTGTAAAATCCCTCATAATTTAAAGGAATATTTAAATTATTTTTTTGATTTTATTTAATTCTAATTTATTTTTATCTTATTTATATTATATTATATAAAAGGACTATAGCCATGGTTGAGTTTGAATATGCAAGACGACTAGAAAGTATGGCATGTCTAGAGTAGTCGGGTGCTTTAACTAGCATGCTAGATATGTTAGGAATGTCATGGTCATATTGTAATCTCTTGCATGTTAACCATTCAAGTTATGGCACAAGTTATATTTTTATTTAATTAATTAGTTAAGAAAGTCTTTATGACTTTTTAGGAGGCCCGGTTGCACCAAACCTTCCCAAACCTTTTCCAAGCCAAACCCAAACCTATGTAGGCAGGTTGGGCGTTAATAAATATTAATAATTACATATTTTTGTATTTAAATTCAGATTTGGATTGAAATTCTATAGATAGAATTAATTAGTTCTATATTAGAAACACCTTTTTAAATCATCAATCCAATCAACTAGCCAACTCACCAAATAACCAAACCAATCCATGTGGACCCACATATGACCAACCAAAGATTATTTTTATGTAATTTTCATCCAAAAAAAAACCCCTACATTGGCGGGCCATGCATGGAAACACCCTCCTACATATATAAACTCAACCCATAGTCCCATATATATATATATCAACCCTTATCAAAACCCTAACCCTAACACCAAAAATTCTTATTTATCACCCAAGAGCAGCTCCTTTACCATTAGTTTTGAAAATAGCATCCCCTTCCCTCTACTGTATCATCCCCTCCATCACATAACTCATCATCCTCCATAAAGGCTCATTCTTTCATCCTTCTTCCAACCAAACTCCACCAAACCAATCCTAAAAACTCCATCTTTTCCATCCAACCAATCCTAACCATTGTCCACCTCTCAAAGCTCATCAAGAAAGAATTGACGAGCAAGGACATCATCAAAGAAGGGAGCTTTGACAAGAATAAGCCTTCACAAAGCAAGGACCTTGGTAAGAAACCCCAACTTTTTCTTCTCAAACCCATCTCATAAATCTATAAAAATTATGGTATTAATTCTGTAGAAATAGTATTTTGATGCCTCTTGGATAGTATTTTCACCCATAAAAATTTCATGAATTATGATAGCTATTTTCATGTTTCGGTAGAGCCAAAACTTACCACGTTGTGAATGAACTATAAGTTTCTATAGGAATTTTTCAAAACTGAATTTTATGTAGGTTAATATATTTAAATTAAGATTTTTAAGTATTTTTCCACGAATTTATCAATTCAATTATGGTCGAAAAAATTGTAGGTCAAAATTAGCTAATTTCGTGTAACCGGCTGACCTAGAATGTCCCAAACTGGTAGTATAACTCAACCCTTGTACCTCTGATATTATTATATAAAATAAAGTATTTTATTTCTGTTTAAAATATAATTTTGATTATTTTAGCAATTTTGAGTCATTAACTATGTTCCGGGCGAGTTTCGGGTAGACTAGCTGACTTAGTAATCAACCAGTCGTAAATGTCTTTAAAATATTAATTCTAGAATTTCAGAGATAAATATATAGAAAATTAGTTTAAATATTATTATTATGATTTTATATGATTTTTAAGTATGTTATTGAAGTAGGGGCATAACCGACTAATTAAAAGTTAGAAATCCTAAAACTGTGTTTCGATGTCTCGTGGAACCTGTGTGTGATTGTATGGATCTAAATGGTTCCACGAGAGATTGAATATAATTTTAACACATTACTTTGACTAATTAAGTCATATAGTAAGTTTCATAAGTAGTGACTTAATCTAGTTAATTAATTATCTAGGAGCGTCGGCTTCCGGAGGCGTGGACGCGGGAGCGGCATTTCATATTTACAGCACGAAATCAGGCAAGATACCTTGCCACCTTACTCTGTGAATTACATATTCTTATTTTCAGTTCTAATTTTCAGCATTTCTTATTTGTTATTATAAAACTGTGCGTCCAAGTCACACTTGGGTGCAAGCGACTCTATCGATCGTTTTCTTGCTTTTATTTATCCCTCTTACATCGACTTAGCCTAGTGACCACCAATTGTTGATGAGGTATTGGTATATCTCATACGGCCTTGACACTTACTTTACCACGTATTGTGAGTCACATATAAGACACGTACTCGCGTAGTCGGCCGGCCACCGATACGTATGGGACGTGCGACGGTTAGGAGTAACTGCCAATAGAATTGCATGCTAGTGGACTTGGCAGCTACTAGATGGTCATAAGAGTCATGGATGTGACTCCATTATGCATTGGAAGGGAAGAACATTTCCTTGATGTATGGGCCACATTTACATACTGGTATTATACCTGAAGCTCCGTTGGAGACGAAGGTTCACCCTATTGTACTGATTCCCTCTGACGTTCAGGGAACGTCATGGACGTTTTCTTACTGATTCTCTCTGACGTTCGTCGAACGTTATGGACGGATTACACTGATTCCCGCTGAGAGGGACGATGCCACTGCTATACAGCCCGAGTGCCCATATGTAGAGGATTGTTCTTTATTGCATATTCACTATAGTACGGTTAGGCACCCTATTGCATGCATCCCTTATTTTCTATTATATATCACAGTTTATATGACATGGTATTTTCTTGTATCTTGTTACGTCCCTCTGAGGACCTGGTTATCTCACCAGGTGTGTGCTCTTGTCCTTCGCAGGTGTTATAGCCAAGGCCGTGATCTTCTCTATTTTTTCGAGGATGATTGCTCTTGGTTCGTCTTGCTATTTTATCGATTATTTCCTTGTATATCTTCTTTCCTTTAAATTGGTTGGTAGTAGATTTGTCTCCGTCCAACTACATGTATAAATGACAAATTCTTGAGTTGATTATAATATTATTCTTTATTGTTGTAGATGAGATTTAGTTATCATGGTTTTACTGTATTTTACAGCTTATGTATACATACGGGGATCCATACATTGGAGTATACTTCATATGTATACAACTGGCATAGATACGTACTTAGCCCTAAGTATTTTGGGACTGGGGCGTTACAGAGCGCACCAACGATATCAACTTTGCGGAAGCAACAATTCAGAGTTTACGGAAACAACGGAGTTAAAGAATTCAATCGATAGTCCAAGGACGTAAAGCCGTGCTCTGATACCATTATGTCACGTCCCGCTCCCGTAGGAGCGATCTTCCTCGCTAAGGCGTGATACCGCACGAGCCTAGATTGCGCTCGTGCAAGACGGGTTCCATAACGGCCGATTTTAGCGACTGCGACGGGGTCGTCGCACAGAAGTCCCATGCAGAGACATTGAACAGACAGCAAAAATTTAGAACAAACACAAGTTATTCAACAAAAAGCTCTTAATTAATATTGAAACAGAGGTTACAATGGGGAGCAAGGCCAAGATTACAAGTCACTTAAGCTCACTCTTCTCACATTACAAGTTTACTCTGCTCTCTCTCATCTCTCGATACAATGCTTGAGCCAGCGAAAGCTTCGGAAGGCAACGTCCATACATTATGTCCCGTATAAGTCTTGACTCCATGCGGCCGCACGCTTCGAATTGCCAAGGAACTCCGTGCCTCGACGCATCCAAGCGAGCTCCGCACCACGAGCTCCGCACCACGAGCTTCTACCTGTGCCTGCATATGAAAACTATGTGGGTGTCAGTACTCAACTGTACTGGTGGAATGAGCTCTTCGTCCACCCATACAAAACCGACACGTTTGATTTACTTTGTGCAACAGAGTCCCTTCTTGATTGTCTTTCTACTCTTGCCTTAGGATTATTTTAGGACCGACACCTTGGCCTATTTCGTGTCTCTAGACCATCCCGTGCTTGCAACAACAACTTTAAGTCATACTTCACTTCTAAACCCTTCTTGTGCCAACAACGTTAGCCTATCAAGTCGTGTTTGCCTTACGGCCCAAATCAGAGACGCACTACATGATAGACTCCATTTCCGTGTGACCATGCTACAAACCCTTGCTGAGACCGTGCCTCGCAACTCAGTGAGACTTAACCATATCGCCGCCTCGCGACCCTTGCTACTTTGATCACCAACTGACCCAATCGAAACTTGTGAACTTAGTGTCACTGAACCAACTTGCCTTGCGGCAATTTCTGACTTAAACTCGAACAACTCAAACTCAACTTTTGCAACTCACATGTCCACACTTGAGACTTGATGTCACGCCCCGATCCCGTAGGAGCGATCGTCCTCGCTAAGGCATAATGCCGTATGGGCCTAGGTTGCGCCCGTGCAAGGCTAATCCCAAAAACGGCCGATTTGAGCTAGGCCACAGAGTCGCACAGAGTATCCCTGTTTGCAGCGAAAAGTAAATGAACACAAATTGAAGCGAATTCAACTCTTTATTGATTTTTTAAGAAGTTACAAGCGGCGCTAGGTCGAGTTTACAAGTCACTCAAGCTCTCCCTCTCTCTGAAACATAAAAGGCGTGCCAAGTGGCTTACAACATGGAATGATTCATGGCGATGTTCCGATACATTATGTCCTGTATATGGTGCTTCAGCTCCTTGCAACGCTCCAAGGCCCCAGAGTTAGCTCCTGGCCTTAGCACGTTCGAGGAAAGCTCCGCACCCGGTGACGTCTCCTGCTTCCTGCAAGCAAACTGTAGGGTTATCAGTACATTGTTATGCACTGGTGGGAAGGCTAGCTCGCCCACAATGCTATCATTACCAAACACGTTCTATTTACTTTTGTGCACCGTCTATCATTCATTGTCTTTCTAATTTTGCTTTAGGATCAGTTTCATGGCATATTTCATAACTTATCTCATGTTGCCGAATTCGAGTGTTCGCATAGAAATATATGCATGACTTACCCATACTTACCGTCCGGCCTTCCCTGTCCAAAGTAAACCAAGTTAGTCAACAATTCATATAAACTTTCAATGCCAAGGGCGTGTCCTTGCCTCAGGTCCTAGCGCGACATAGGCATATTTTCTAACTCAATTTCACAAAGTACTCTCAATCATTTGGTGTGTTTTATTCAAGCCTGTTCAAAAGACGCTTCATTCAACTTGCTTAGACTACTTTGTTTCAATGCAAGGACTTACACGTAGATTGCTACCAGCAAAGCCCACTTAATCTATATGTACCGGTCGCTGGTATGTCAGCTATCTGGATATTTTCTTTTGGTATTCTCATCTATCAAGCGTGATGGCTGGTACACCTTGATAGACTATTGAAGTACCGGCCCTACGTTTGGTTATGTGCCCAAGCCCGTACACCTGTCCGCCCGTAGGCCATGATTCCGCCTAGGCCGGCCACGACATCGTCGTTCGTTGCCTTGGAATCGATTCACTCATGCACGAGTCTGTCTACGACCATTTCGTATTGTCTTGTCTTTTTAACTTAACGGCTGTCTTTGAGCCATAGGCTGTCTCCGAGCCATAATGCGTTATCGACCAAGTTGTCGGCGGCGTCCGTGCAGCGCGGGTAGCGAGCCCCGTTGCGCGTCCCCGTCATACCTGTCGCTAACCATTCTTTTCTTTTCTTATCTTCCATTCATTCTTTCTTTTCTTTCTTTCACTTGTCTGTTTGTTCATTGATTCATTTCATTCACATATTCATTCATTCATTCATTTGTCGATTCATTCATTCACTTATACATTCATTCATTCATTTATACATTTTGCAACTTCCTGTACGGGAGTCACCTTGGCGATCCATCGGTCCCATAGCCTTTTAATGTTGCTATACTCTACTCGGAACGACTATGTCGATAGTCTTTCCATTTTATTGTTGTAAACCATTCATTGTTTTATTGTTGAACGCATAAGGGACTTGAACGTAAGCTTGTGTCTTAGCACGAGCGTAGAGCACGGTACGAGAGTTCTCACATTTTTAATGTTCTTTTCCATATTCTATACAAGCATACAATATGGGATTATTCCCTTAGCTAGGTGCGTTGAGTCATTTATTAGCATGTGCGGTATTATCGTCTAGCGATCCTAACAATAGTATCCGTATTGTTATGTGTCTAGGCTAAGCAAAGACGGGTTCATCGGAGCCACCCACCTTAGCGATGTTCGCATCGACCGAGCGATACTCCGAGTGCGCCTTTGAAAGTCTAAGTCTGGATTCATCTTTGATGGGCCAATGTAAGCCTTGTATCGATTCTTCATCTGTCGATGCCAACTCTTCGGGTCGACGGCTCGTTTGAGTCGTTGCACTTGTCGTTTGAATCGACGTTCCGCTAGGACGGAGCGGGTCATTACATAATACACCACTCAAAACAAGTCTCATCCTCGAGACTTCATGAGTGCAGGTCATCCTATCGTTCCTTAATTCATGTCATGAACGTATCTTAGACAATTTCTATCGAATGGCTTTACCGTCGATGACATCAAACTATACTCGATACCTTTCTAAGTTCCGTGTCGCATACGTTTGGTGAATTTTATTGAATGACTTTTCCCTCATTTTAGAGTTGATGGTACTTGTTCAATTGTCGTGTTTCTTCGACTTGGTTGCTATTTCGACGTGTCATGGGATTGAAATAGTCGCACGAGGTGCGTTATAATTTATCAAACTCGAGAGTCGTAAACTGAGGCAAAATCACACATTCGTTTATGCGCATCTCAACACCCACTTGCAGCTACATTCGAGTTCATCATATCGCTGAGTTTGGATCGTGCACATATTCAAGGCGTCCTCCGAATACGTACATTTCAACCAAGCTTAGCGATTAGCGAAGTCGGACAAGCTACTCGTGATAGTTTTGATTTGTCGATCGTTTTGCTAACTTCGATTTAAAGTCGAACTCGTGTGCATCTCACTATCGTTTATCTCGGTCATCGAGATGACCCGATTTGCTTCTCAAGCGTTCTTGTCCACGAAATCAGTATGATTTCTTCTTAGCGAAGTCGACCAAGTCTAAGTAATTCTCGTCCGATTCAAGATCAAGTATTGCACTATCATCGAATACGTCTTCCAACCAATGATTCAATTCGTTATACCAACTTTACTTGTGCATCATTCATTCCTATCATTCCCTTCGTTTGGGGCCAATCTCGTCGTCATTCATGCACATTCCGCCTACACGTTTCTTTGATTCCGAGCCACGCTCGTACTAGTATCATTCCTTTCTTTTAACACGATCTCAATCCTCGATACTTTCTATTCCTCAAGTCTCGTTTGGAATTTAATGTGTCACTTGTTTGGATCGTGCACGCATTCCAGGTGTCCCCAAAATACATGCCTTCACCAAACCGCATGATAGAGAATTCATCATTCTCACTCGACTCGCATCGCACACATACTCCGGCGTCCCTGAAATATATGCATATCCGAATCTCGTGAGCAGGGTTTCCTATTCTTGAACCATTTCATCCATCTACACCAATCCCTAAGATCAATTTTTCGATTGCTAACTCTTGAAACAGGGGTGTCTCGCCTAACCGCTAGGCCATTTCTCAAGGTTAAGTCAATGTCAGGATTGGAATTATAGTTCTCCAACAACAATGCCAACACTGACCCCAATCCTAGGGTCAAACCAAAGTCGGTGGTACGGGATTTTCTATCCAAGCTCGCGTCACTCAGATTTCTAAACATCGAGCACGATCACCTATTCGCATCAATGCCTTTGTTGCGCGTATTCGAATCCATTCAAATCACCAATTCTAACCAATTCATGTATTCGATCACGAGGTCGTCTAGCTTTGACAATATGTTATGCTCCAATCTCACGCGAGTCCGATTATCCACGGTGGTTCATGAATCACCATGCAACGCTTCCGCGGAATAATTATTCTCATCGGGGCATATCTCTTGTTTGTGTCTAGACTAATTCATTCTCGATACGCGGATTGGACCTATGCAATCCTCAAATTCAACCGTCACGTACGCGAAGTCATTCTCGAGTCCATATTTGCGTCAAACCACAAGTCGATGTATCAAATTTGCCATACCATGCAAGTTCGATCACCCCCGCTGTATGAATCACCATACCAGCGCTCACGCGGAGTGATCGCCCTAATCGGCGTGACGCATGTGCGAGGCTGAAGTTGTGTTGCATAAGACAAGAACGTCAACGTTGTGGTTGTCAACGAAGCATATCCAAACATTTTCATTTTTCATCCAAGCCAAGATCTCGGTTCGATAGTCTGACCGTCATTCGTTTAACTAGAAAATCCTCGAGCCACGTCTATATTATCCTCGACACGTTTCAATATCCCGAGTATAGCATCCATCGAAACAATGATATTTGCACGATCGTCATTCGCCGAGTCAGAGTACCCCCGAGTTATCGCATATCGATCTTTGATACGCCGCAATACCATCGACGATATGCGTAACCTGACGATCTTCTTTTGTAACCAATTTCGAGTCGTGCGACTGATGCTATTGTCCGAACTGGATATACCATAATTTCATTAGATTCAATCCAAGATCAAGTTCGATCGCTATTCCTCAAGCTAGTTTTAATATCGTTCTCCAAAACTCAAGTCACATTTCATTTGACCCAATCCGAAATCACAAGTGCTATCCTCTAGCTTCTTCGATCAAGACATACATCTTTATTCATCGTTCCGAGTCATTTTCTAACTTGCGTTTCCCATTGATAAGTTGTCCGAACGAAATCTCGTTCGGGACATTCGAAGTCACGACCAACTAAGCGTGACGCGTTCTAAGGCTTTGCACGATCGCATCGCCTCGCCGACATACTCATCGTTACTCGTAATCCTCAATTTTGCTCGAATGATTTCCAAAAAAATTGATACACCACTCGGATTCGAGCCATCCTATTTAATCCACAATCACATTCGCATTATTTGCTAAGACATATTTCAGATTCGTTCGACGAATCTCTAGCGTAATCGCTCACGTCGTATCGACACACTAAGTCGTTTGCACTATTCCTCAAAATCCAAATCAATCTTCCGTGCACGCCTAAGCGTTAGTTTGATAGCGTTCCTATCGATATACACTCTAAGTGTAGCTTCGTTCCCGACCGAGCGGTACTTGATATCGCTCGTAACTCGATTGCACCAAAAAGTCGAGGTGTGCGACACGCGACACAACTTAGCCAAAAGGCCGTGTGCATAGCTATCCCGTGCGGACTATATTCGAGTTTGCACGCTCACTTATTCTCGTTCGAGCGATAATCGATCTCGCTCGCAACTCGTTTGCACAATAAGGTCTAGGTGCGCGATACGCGGCACAACTTAGCCAAAAGGCCGCGTACATAACCATTCCGTTCGAACTATACTTTGGTATCGTATACTCGTTCGCCATTGTCAGCGTAAGGTTATTCAAGCACGCCTTGCGTTTGCTAACTTCTAGCATTTTAGTTTTCTTTCGACTTAAGTCCGTCATGGTTTGGCACAAAGGCCTTCGCCTATCAATCCCGTTCAACCGAGTACTTATACGAGCTTTTGAAAATATTAGACTTATTGTATGGAACATCCCAAGGCACAACGAGAGAGAGCGTATACTTCTTCTGTCTCAAAATGAGCTTTCAAAACTGAGAGAATCGAAATGAAGTCCAATGACGTAAAGCCGTGCTCTGATACCAATCTGTCATGCCCCGCTCCCGTAGGAGCGATCGTCCTCGCTAAGGCGTAATGCCGTACGGGCCTAGGTTGCGCCCGTGCAAGGATAATCCCAGAAACGGCCGATTTGAACTAGGCCACAGAGTCGCACAGAGTGTCCCCATTTGCAGCGAAAAGTAAATGAACACAAATTGAAGCGAATTCAACTCTTTATTGATTTTTCAAGAAGTTACAAGCGGCGCTTGGCCGAGTTTACAAGTCTCTCAAGCTCTCTCTCTCTATGAAACATAAAAGGCGTGTCAAGTGGCTTACAACATGGAATAATTTATGGCGATGTTCCGATACATTATGTCCTGTATATGGTGCTTCAGCTCCTTGCAACACTCCAAGGCCCCAAAGTTAGCTCCAGGCCTTAGCACGTTCGAGAGAAGCTCCGCACCCAGCGACGTCTCCTGCTTCCTGCAAGCAAACTGTAGGGTTATCAGTACATTGTTATGCACTGGTGGGGAGGCTAGCTCGGCCACAATGCTATCATTACCAAACACGTTCTATTTACTTTTGTGTACCGTCTATCATTCATTGTCTTTCTAATTTTGCTTTAGGATCAGTTTCATGGCATATTTCATAACTTATCTCATGTTGCCGAATTCGAGTGTTCGCATAGAAATATATGCATGACTTACCCATACTTACCGTCCGGCCTTCCCTGTCCAAAGTAAACCAAGTTAGTCAACAATTCATATAAACTTTCAATGCCAAGGGCGTGTCCTTGCCTCAGGTCCTAGCACGACGTAGGTGTATTTTCTAACTCAATTTCACAAAGTACTCTCAATCATTTGGTGTATTTTATTCAAGCCTGTTCAGAAGGTGCTTCATTCAGTTTGCTTAGACTACTTTGTTTCAATGTAAGAACTTGTACGTGGATTGCCACCAGCAAAGCCCACTTAATCTATATGCACCGATCGCTGGCATGTCAGCCATCTAGATATTTCATTTTGGTATTCTCATCTATCAAGCGTGATGGCTGGTACACCTTGATAGACTATTGAAGTACCGGCCCTACGTTTGGTTATGTGCCCAAGCCCGCACACCTGTCCGCCCGTAGGCCATGATTCTGCCTAGGCCGGCCACGACATCGTCGTTCGTTGCCTTGGAATCGATTCACTCGTGCACGAGTCCGTCCACGACCATTTCGTATTGTCTTGTCTTTTTAACTTAACGACTGTCTTTGAGCCATAGGCTGTCTCCGAGCCATAATGCGTTATCGACCAAGTTGGCGGCGGCGTCCGTGCAGCGCGGGTAGCGAGCCCCATTGCACGTCCCCGTCATACCTGTCGCTAACCATTCTTTTTTTTTCTTATCTTCCATTCATTCTTTCTTTTCTTTCTTTCACTTGTCCGTTTGTTCATTGATTCATTTCATTCACATATTCATTCATTCATTCGTCGATTCATTCATTCATTCATTCATTTATACATTTTGCAACTCCCTGTGCGGGAGTCACCTTGGCGACCCATCGGTTCCGTAGCCTTTCAATGTTGCTATACTCTACTCGGAACGACTATGTCGATAGTCTTCCCATTTTATTGTTGTAAACCATTCATTATTTTATTGTTGAACGCATAAGGGACTTGAACGTAAGCTTGTGCCTTAGCACGAGCGTAGAGCGCGGTGCGAGAGTTCTCACATTTTTTATGTTCTTTTCCATATTCTATACAAGCATACAAGATGGGATTATTCCCTTAGCTAGGTGCGTTGAGTCATTTATTAGCATGCGCGGTGTTATCGCCTAGCGATCCTAGCAATAGTGTCCGTATTGTTATGTGTCTAGGCTAAGCAAAGACGGGTTCATCGAAGCCACCTGCCTTAGCGATGTTCGCATCAGCCGAGCGATACTTCGAGCGCGCCTTTGAAAGTCTAAGTCTGAATTCATCTTTGACGGGCCAATGTAAGCCTTGCATCGATTCTTCATCTGTCGATGCCAATTCTTCGGATCGACGACTTGTTTGAGTCGTTGCACTTGCCGTTTGAATCGGCGTTCCGCTAGGGCGGAGTGGGTCATTACACTTGACGCCATATCTCATGCTGAAGCACGACGCCTATGTTGAAACCCAATCTTAGGCCCAAACTTTGTGTTCTAACTGCACACACCTTCAACTCGACTCAATCCAAAGGTATACACGCGGATAGCCGCTATTTGCCGACATCTATATGAACTTGGCCACTAGCATCACAAGCTATCCTGAGACTATAGCTTGGTTAAATCGGAGACCTTTCAACGCAAGTAGCTAGCTCCGTTGCAAGCCCCCGCTTTAATCCGTGCTAAAACCTTATGCACGACTATACGTTGTTTCCTCCTAGGCCGAGTCGGTCCCATGTCCCAGGGTTGCCGCTCGAGGAAACTTCGTCCTTGTCGACAAGTTATCCATGACCATGCAAGACTCAACACAAACTGACGTCTCACCCAGTCATTATTCTTTCAGTGTTACCCTCTCTTTTAAAACCATGTTCAAGACTTCTATCCTTGAGATCCCTCGACGACCCACGGTCGCAAGCCTTCTCCCTTGATGCCATATCCTTTTTACTCAACTTAAGAATAACCATTTGATAGCCCTTTTTCTAAACTCGACTTGAAATCCACCGTAGCTCGTGCCTTAAACACTAAATTCGTGTATTGTGCCTTAAGCCAACCGTGTTCTACGCAACACTCCTGACCAAGTCGGCGGGCCTTGAGATCGTAGGGCTACTTAACTTTGACAAACCGCAAAAGAGCGGGACGATACTTGTAATGTCTTAGGTCGACCGGCATAGCTTTGCCTAACTTAACTTTGCAACAACTTAACGAACAAAGACTGCGTCAAGCTTTGCCTTAATGGATCGTGCCGTGCACACATTCGACTTGAACGACCAAGTCACTCGGGTGCCTAGACTTAGGTCACAAGCCGCTCAACGCAACTTAACTCATGGGCAAGCCAAGGCTATGCCAAGCCTTGGACGACGGGACCGTGCATGCTTTATGAAGCATTTATGCGGGCGACGCCTATAACTTAGGCTACGTTCATAACTTCGCCTACTCAACCAACTTTTCTTCTCCCAAGCCACGGGACGAAGGACCGAGTGCCATTTTCAAAGCACGTCGTGCACCAACTCTAAGCCAACAGTTGGACCTTTCCATATTCTAACTCAATTGGACCCGTCGGGATTATTTTCTTATCTATGTGGATTCGTCTCTTTTATTATCAAGCCTACTTGTGCAAGTTAAAAATATACGATTTATTATGTGAAGGCTAAGATGAGGCAAGTTCACCGAAACTATCCCACCTGAGCGAGCGGTCGCCTCGACCGAGCGATGTATTCGAACAGCCGTTGCAAGGCTAAGTCCGAACGCTGTCGGCGTTTCGATTCCTCCGATTGACTGAACGAAACGGGGCACTATAGCATCAATGGTTGAGTGGTTTGAGCCTGAAAATGAAGGGATATATTTTCTTCTACTTTCAATAAATCAAACTTTTCTCGTAATTTATTTTAGCTTTTAGTTATCATCAATTCATCATAGCCCAAAACTTTTCTTTTGTATGAAAGCAACTCCTGGCCAATAGCACAGTAAAGTACAAAGGTGATTCAGAAATTTGTTAGGGTTCATTGCTTATGACTTTAACAAGTTTGTTATTGCCATGTCACGGTAATGCGAATACCAACTAGCTATTAAATGTAATTTCTTTTATGTTGAAAATTAATATTTGCAACATGTATTTAAATGTTGTACAGATTTAGACTCAACTTGAATTGTAATACGTCAGAAACATCATTTTGGACCATATGAGTAAGCGAACTAAATGATTTCCATTTTAGTTAATTTTTTTTTTCTTTCAAACTTGTCAATTATTTTTGGACTTTTCAAAATATTAGTTCAACGAAATCACAAGAACATTCTCAACATAGCCTATTTCAAATGAATGTTTCCAAAATGCAAAAAATAAACTACTTCTTTTCTAAATTTAGAAGAAAAAATAACTTAAAAATAAAAAATTAAATGATGACAAATATTATATTTCTATCTTACATGGAGTTTTTTATTTTTATTTTATTATTTTGTTTTGTCTTGATTTTATATATCACCATAGTCATTTTTTTTCACAAACATAACCTTTCTCTCTAAAGAACCTAAATCAAATATCCTTTTGCCATAGTCTACTCCCATTACATTGCCACCCTAATGTTATAAACTCTACTAGAAGTACCCCAAAAAAAAATTTATCCCAAAAAAGAAAAAACTCAAAAATCTAAAAGTCAGCTTGTTTTTATTTTATACCAAAAATATAAAATTTCTAATTAATATTATTATTACTTATGTCGCATTAAAAACAATGTTAGAAGTGAGAATCCGCACTCGCTGCCTCTCTCCCCCACGATGCAAATTGTGTCTTAATTTTGAGAGCACCACCAACAAGACAAAAATATATAACGCCATCATGCTCCTCTCTTGGCTCTCCACTCTCTCCCTCTCTCATTCTTTCTTCTTCTTCTTCTTCTTCTTCTTCTTCTATTGGAGTACTACTGAGCAATGTCCTTCTTCAGCAGCTCCTTCCTCAGCCGAACCCTCTCGAGGAAGACCTCCATCTTCGGCCTCCGGATATGGGTCGTCATCGCCATCGCCACCGGCGCCGCCATCCTCCTCTTCCTCTTCCTCCTCCCCCTTTGCGTCCGCAGCCGCCGCCACCGCCGCCTCAAACGCCAAAATCCCAGGAAACCCACCAACAAAATCCCGACTTCCAAAGACCCACCTCCCCAGATTCCCAAATCGTCCCCCGAGACCCGCCCAATCGACGCGGTCCAACCGCCCGCCGAGACCCGGATCGAGATCGAGAGGAAGAAGGAGAGCCCCAGCGGCGGCGGCAGCTTCAGCAGCGGCGGCAGCGGCGGGGCCCAGCACCACCAGGGTGGAGGGGGAGGAGGAGGCGGAGGGGGCCCACCGGAGGTGTCCCACCTGGGCTGGGGCAGGTGGTACACGCTGAGGGAGCTGGAGGTGGCGACGGGGGGGATGGCGGAGGAGAACGTGATCGGCGAGGGAGGCTACGGGATCGTCTACTACGGAGTGTTGGAGGACAAGACCACGGTGGCTGTCAAAAATCTGCTCAATAATAGGTTTGGTTGTTTCAATTGAGAAAGTTAGAATCTTTGCTTCTAAATTTATCAAATTTAGCGAAAAGTTGATGGATTGGTAGTAGATTTATTGATTAATGGATATTGGTTCAGGTTTGCGGAAAAAGATTGCATTTTAGTCACCTAGGAAGCATGCATGGACACTCCAAAAATGGGTTACAACAGACATTGTTAACTACGCTGAGACATGCTAAAACAGATACTGTATCCTTGTTGTCGTGTCCGACTGACTGTGTCCGTATTGAGTCGGGTCGTATTAGTGCCAGTGCAACATAGGTTGGTCACAAATAAGAGTATGGTTGAAAAGAGAGAATTTCCTCTGTAGTAAGTTGTGTGAGATTATATATTTCATGGAAAGTTGATGGATGCTTTTCCATCTGTTTGAGATTTGTGGATTTAGTTATAGATTTATTGGTATAATAAAAGTTGGATTCTGGTCACAAGTAACAGTCTGTGTATAGCTGGCTATGTTGCATGGACAATCCAAAATTTGGATACAACACAGAAACACTTATCTACACTAGGACATGCCAAAACACATGCCATGTCCTCGTTGTCGTGTCAGATCATATTAGTGCCAGTGCAACATAGGTTGGTCACAGATAAGAGTATGGTTGAGAAGAAATTTTTTCTCAGTAAGCTTTTCCATGAAACACATTTCGTGGTAAGTTGATGGATGATTTCCGATCTGTTTTAGATTTGTGGATTTACCTATAGATTTAATAATTTATTGGACAAAAGTTGGATTCTCGTCATAAATAACAATATAGTTGGCTGTCTTGCATGGACATGAATACGCACAGACATGGAACCTACTTTGCGTGTCCTAGTCTATTGTATTGCAGGTGTCAGTCTGTGTCTAACATGATGCAACACGGACACGACACAGTTTTGGAGTCCCCGTGCTCCCTATATGATTGCTTGGTTGACGATGAAAACTCTTGGTTATTCGTGGATTTGCTGGATACCCATATTTTTTCTTTTTCGAGAGGAGCATTCATTTACTTGTAAATCTACGGATCTAGTGGATATATGGTTTGATTGATTGGGGTTTTCAACAAAATTTGGTTTTAGTTACACACAAAGTATGGTTGGATTGAGAATTTCACTTGTTCATGAATCTTTGGCATGTTATGGTATATGGTTGCAAGGAATTGAAACTCCATATAATTTTTTAATTCATGGAATTCCAACTTTAGTTGTTTGGGTGTACTGATGATTTTTTTATTGAATAGAAAGATTACCATATATCCTTGCGGATGCCAGGAAAAAAAAAATCCATTCTAAGATCTTTCACAAGTTGTCAGATAATTGCAATTCTCTACTACTGCATAGGAATGGTGGAACTTGAATTTCATTACAATGTCAGATTTTAAGTACATGATATGGAGATTTAGAAATTTTATAGATACCTAGTTTAGTTTGGAGTTTTGTCATAAAACCTGAATTTTATCACAAGTAGGACATTTTTAATATGGATATCCCTGATATCCCACAACTGGTTTCGAGTTTGTGGAAAGAAAAGTAAACTATTCATCTGCTGATCTATGTTTCTGTCATTTTTCTTTGATTAACCAATGTTTACTCTCATTTGGAGATTGGAAGAAAACTATATGCAGACTGGCATATTGTTTTTGTGATAAAATTTGGCTGTGGCAGACTATTCATTTCTGGATTTGGATTTGCTTTAATTTTTGAATCTTTCTTTCAAGGATTTTCTTTGATCGCATTTGTATCTTGATTCCTTCATTTGTAATTTCATTTCTTTGCATCTTAGTTTCTTCATAACCAAAAGTATCCATTTTTATGTTAATTTGATGAATTTTTTTGGCCAGGGGCCAAGCAGAACAGGAGTTCAAGGTGGAGGTGGAAGCAATTGGGAGAGTTAGGCACAAGAATCTGGTTAGATTGCTTGGGTATTGCATTGAGGGAGAATACAGGTTTTGCTTGCTTGTCAGATTATGTTTAGACTTTTATGATTCAGATGGATATGCAATTTATTAAGGCTTTGTTTGGATGTCTTGTTTAAAATCATGATACTTGATCTTTATATTCTGTAAAATTATAGTAGCAGGATTTTAAAAAAGTGGATATATGAACCATGATGTATACTGATTTTACTGTTCCAAACACACTCAAGTTCTAGACACTAATCAACCTCCCTTCCTCCTCCTCTCTGTCTGATTTTCTCCTACGTAATTCTTGTATTTCTTGTTTGTGTTATTAGGATGCTTGTCTATGAGTATGTTGACAATGGTAATCTCGACCAGTGGCTTCATGGTGATGTTGGGGAAGTGAGTCCACTGACATGGGAAATCAGGATGAACATAATATTAGGGACAGCAAAAGGGTATGAAGCATTTTTTTGGTTTGCTTTCCGGTTTGTCCAAGTTAAGAGAGAGTATAGCAATGTTTGTTATATAAGTGTTTATTAGCTAAAATTTTAAGTGTTCACACAGCTTGACCTATCTTCACGAGGGACTAGAACCGAAGGTTGTCCACAGGGATGTTAAATCAAGCAATATACTACTTGACAGGCAGTGGAATCCTAAGGTTTCCGACTTTGGGCTTGCAAAGCTATTGTGCTCTGAGCGGGCTTATGTAACTACTCGTGTTATGGGAACATTTGGGTGAGTTTGAGTACTTTCAAATGAACTTTAATTAAATGTTCCTCCTCTGATGGTCGGAGATTTTGCAGCTATGTGGCACCTGAGTATGCTTGTTCTGGAATGTTGAATGAGAGAAGTGATGTCTACAGCTTTGGAGTACTTATCATGGAGATTATAACAGGGAGAGTCCCTGTCGATTATGCACGCCCCCATGGGGAGGTTATTCTCTCACAATTCTATTTACTTTCTTCCTAAGTTTAGTGCAATCTGGCCCTCCGAAAAATGTAATTTGCTCCATAAAAATATAATTGCAACCCCCCAAATTTTTAGTCAAGCTCCACCACTATGACCTACTTTCTACTCCATTTAGGAGTGGGTTCGGTGTAATTAATATCTTTCTAGAAGCCTTGGTGGATGAGAGTTTGAGTAATACCTGGATAGATAGAGAATAGGAATAGGAACCGAGAAAGCTACTACAGGACTATTGGTTTAGGTCATTTCCATTGGCATATTCACAATACACTAGAGAAGAGAGGTCAGGTATGTGGTGTTTTGAGTCTCTGCCGACATGAAGAGAACGAGAGCTTGTGACCAAAATAAAGTAACAACCCTGTAGATGATAGAGAAAACTGCATCTGTCATGTCCGGTTTTTGGCTTCCACCGCGAATCAATCATAAGCCTTAATATGTTTCCAGATTTTTTAGATAGTACACTAATATCAAATGGTTCTTCTAAAACTGATCGAACTTGAACTACACGAGAATTTTCAGGTGCACCTGGTGGAATGGTTGAAAACCATGGTCGGAGAGAGGAAAGCCGAGCAAGTTGTTGATCCTAAGATGCCC
This sequence comes from Iris pallida, assembly GCA_029216955.1. Taxonomy (NCBI): domain Eukaryota; kingdom Viridiplantae; phylum Streptophyta; class Magnoliopsida; order Asparagales; family Iridaceae; genus Iris; species Iris pallida. Next base: position 19,592,195 of record JANAVB010033820.1, read on the forward strand.
GTCAAGCCCTCGTCCAAGGCCCTTAAACGGGCACTTCTGGTGGCCCTCCGGTGTATTGATCCAGATTCTCATAAACGACCTAAAATGGGGCATGTCATCCACATGCTTGAAGTGGAAGATTTGTTCCGCGATGTATGTGAGAAATTAGTCCTTTACCCAGGGTACATTTATGAGGCTACTGCTGTTTGTTCTGATCGTTTCTCCACCTAAACTGCTTGTTTTTTTTTCCTCTTTCAGGACCACAGATTGGGGAGAGAAGCCTCTGCTTCTCAACGTACATATTCAAATCATAAGGAGTTGACGAACAGATACAATACAAGAGACGAGGAAAGCTACCAGAAGCGTGACATTCATCTGCATGGAAATGATAATCCAAATAGCTGAATGGTCTTTTTATTTTGTAAGCATTTTAGATCACCTTTTGTTCTAACCATTTTTTTTTTCTCAATTTCTAGTGTCAAATTATGAAATTAATATTGTTTTTGCCATCTCACCTCTTTCAACCAATTCTTTGTTACATAATAGACCGAGGGAACTACTGCGTTTTTCCATTTTGGACTTCCTATGTAAATTCTTCTTTTCATGGTTGGTTAACTCACATATGTTTTTCTTTTCCTTGCACATTGGTCCTGCATCAATTTTCATTTCTTGGTTGCACTTCACTTGGGGATGTTTTAGATTTCAGCTCAAATAGGCACTTTATTTTTTGGGATATTTTAGCAAATATTTCCGTTTGAAATGTTAAAACTAGTATATACCTCCACCTTTTTTTATTTATTAAACTAGAATATGCTCCATTCTGTCTAAAATATTAAAGATTTAAGTTAAAATAGTAGGCAATATCTTTTTTTTTTGTTACATAAAAAGAAATGGGGACGTGTGCTAATTTTTTTTTTAAAGTATGGATATATACTAGTTAACATATTTAAAACGGAGCATTTGCTAATTCAAATGACTTGTTCCTCTAACCTCGTGATGATGCCCCCTCTAGTCCCGTGGTGTCGGCCCTCCCCTCTCCGGTCGAGCCCTCCCACCGCGGCTTCCCTCGTTGATTCAGGTAACTAATTTTTGGTTTTGAATTTTATTCCAAATTTTTGGGGGTACTATTGAGATGATGGTGACGATGAGTTTAATTGTTTGGGATTAGGGTTCTGGAAAGGTAGAGCCATGCAGTCGTCCTAAAAATTAGAGTTCCTACAAGTTGCCCAAAAGATTAGATTCATTTTTTTATGACTTAGACACAAATAAATGACACAATATCTACACTACTATTTAATAGGGACAAGGGCGAACTTTCGAAATGGACCCCCATATCTTAATACAAAAGATAATTAAAAAATTATAATTATTCTTATTATCAAGATTTGAATTAAGAACTTCTAGAGTGTAAGACTAATATGTTAATCACTACACCACAATTATTTTAGGTTAACTACTACTACACAATTATTTTAGGTTAACCACTATAACTTTTTTAATAACTAACAATTTACATCTTATTTTGGAACCCCAGTAAATATTGGACCCGGAGCGGGTGCACTCGGTGAACTTGCTCAGGCCGGCCCTGAACGTCAAGGTGTGCACTGGGCCGACCCGGACCCAGGTTAAACCGGGTTTGACCGGGCCCAGTCCTAGCCGGGCTCAGACAGGTCGGAGCAGCGGGCTGGGCCGGGCTTAACCGGAGAAGAGAATGTTGGACCCAGCCCGAACACGTGACCCGGTTCACTGCTGGACCGGGCCAGCCCGATATTTGAGAAAAAACCAAAAAAAAAAACTTTTACATTCTACTAGAAAATTAGAAACTATTTTTTTTTATTAATCTCAACATAAATTAATGTACATCTGTTGAAGTATTTTCTTCCATTAAATTTGTTATAAAATGTAAAAGCTAAAAACTGATATTTTATTTCTAAATGAATTGTAAAAATGTATAATATATTTTTTTTGTCGTCCGTCGTCCGTCTCTATTGCTCAGCTCCTCCTTCATTGGTGTCCTCTAAGGTAAGACACTGTGTCACGACCTGTACCCGGATATACGGGTACGAATACGTGGGCCACGTCCAGCCTACGCCGCAGTATCGGCGGTAGAGCGCTGTCAAGAACCCGATACTAACTACAACATCTAAAGACCCATAACTATAAGGGCAATGCTACAGTTACAACCAAACATTTACAACCTTCTTACAACCACTCACCCAACATGTGGACCAGGTGGTGGCCTGGCCCACATGTCAGCAAATAGGTGTAAGTTGTAAGAAGGTTGTACAAGTTTGGTTGTAAACCAAACATTTTCCTAACTATAAAGGTACTCGTATCACATCACAAAAACTAAGGAAGATAAGATAAGAAATAATAACAATATCACTAGAACAACTAGAATCTACAAGGATCATATGAGACAATAATAAAACAGAGGGAAACAATAACAAACTAAATAACTACCAGACCTAGAACTCCTGAGAAACAACTCACGGTGAAGAATACCGAGAACCACCCCAGCTAGCAACATCCTGTAATCCAAAACTGAGGGCACAACTACTCCTAAAATATTGTCAACATATCCAATCAGGATGGAGCGAGCACAAATCTCAAATAACAGTTCTAGTTAGACGATATTGAAAATGTAGCAGTAAATAGAGAGAATATACAAGGAATCACGAAATGTACATGTGAGTATCATGGCAAGGTAAGCTGTAAATCTAGAGCTAGAACAATGGCAAGAAAATCGATCATATCATGCACAAGAGTCGAGAATCATACCATCTACGTGAGTGAATACTAGCTACGACATATGGCCGGCTTGGGTCTGCACAAGGTCTAATGATCTAGCCAATCATACGTGGAGTGTAGGATTGGCATTCACAAGGTCTACAAGAATAAACAAGGCGAATAATGACCACACATCTACACTAATACTCCCCGTCCCCGACTAGTATAGTGGATCCAACCATTACACATCATGACACGCGATTCTCTGAGAGGGTAGCTAGCCTTCGCAGGAATCGTGTCTATACAATGCACAAGGAACAAGAAAGACTTGCACAAGATATACCAAATAATACAAGGAATAACATCTCATGACGGGATCCAGAGAAATACCAATCCATGTGAACAATGTGTCAAGAGAATATGGATATCTACACTAAATACAAGAAACATAGGCGATATCATAAAACAGAAATATTATCAGAGAATGTACTCGCCTGAGATCTGGTGGAAATATGTCAACTTTGTAATCTGGCTCAGAGTGAAATCACAGACCTAAAGATGAGATATATAAGCTAATTAGGGTTCAATAGTGTTAGGCATGATTATATAGTATAAGCTATGTAATCTAGGTCAATCTCAGTCCACTAAGTCAAACTAGGTCACACTGAGTCACACTAGGTCAAACTAGGTCACATGAAGTCAAACCAAGTCAAACTAGGTCAAATTGGGTCAATGGTTGACTTACAGTTGACTTTTAGTCAACTGGTCAACTCTAGTCAACTCTGGTCAACTCTAGGTTAAACTAGGTCAAATGTTGACTCTACTTCGACGTTCAGTCAAAGCAGTCAACCATGGTCAAACAGGGTCAAGGCTAGTCTCTATAAACATCTAAAGGGTCAACACATTCAATTTCAGTGGTTGTGAAATCACTGTAATCGATGGATCTCAAAATACAACAAAAGGAGAAAGATTATAATAATAGGGTGAAAACCTACAGATGTTGTCGGATGGTGAAACAACCATCACCAACGTGTCCAAAATGGTCAAATTAGCTAGGATAGCCTATCCATAAGTCCAATTTGGACACAGGAACAAAAAGGTAATTTCGGGTCAAAATGGTGTCCGTGTCGGACCCACTTTGTACCAAAAAATGTGTCGGAATAAAAGTCCTCAAAATTTAGCAAAATATGTTCACGAATCCAGAATGACGATACGAACTCAACGGTATATCCGGAATTGGATTCCGATGAGCCGATCTCAAAATGGCCCGTTGAACCGGATATTGGAATCCGATTTGCACGGAAATGCATGTCAGAGCCAATGTCCACAAAACTCAGTAAATTATATGTCAACGAGTCCAGAATGACGATACGAACTCAAAGGTATATCCGGAATTGGATTCCGATGAGCCGATCTCAAAAAGTTCCGTTGACCCGGACCGTGGGCTTGCTTTGCACCGAAATGCGTGCCAGGGTCCATGTCCTCCAAATCAAGCAAATTTTATATGAAAACGTGCCAGAACGACGCCACGAGTCTACTGGTGGTGTCAGAAATTGAATTCAGAGTCCCGGGTTCAAAAATAGAATTTTACAAGTGCAAAATTAAGAATTCGGACGGCCAACTTTGGCGTCGAATTTGACCAACCAAACGTGCTCACAATGAAACAAAATTTAAGGGACAGGAAGAGGGTTATACCAACTGCGCATAGGAACCAGTAGCACGCCAAACGGAGCTGCGAAGGAGGAGATGCGAGCCGACGAAGTTCGCTCCACAAAACTGTCCAAAAATAACATAATTTAAAGCGTCAAATTGGTGGCCGATTTTCACATAGCAAATGACGGAATTAACGGTTGAAACTTCAGGGGAGTGAGGAGGTATATACCGAGATTGAGACGGAAGAAACGGTTCGACGATCCAACGGTCGGATTGTCCAGAAAATCCGTGCAAGTTCGCTGCCCCGAGACGCGAATTCTGAAATTCGAAATGCGCGCGCAACGACAAATCCCGTGCAAAACGCACGAATCGACCAGCTTGTACGTCGGGAAGAAAGGCGCTGCCCCGGGGGGGGTTCGCCGGGGTTGCCTGGAGCTAAGAGGCCGGCCACGACGTCGTGCGGTGGCCGCCGGCGCAGCTGCGGCCGCTGCTACTGCTGTTGGTGCAGCTACTGCGCTGCTACTGCTGCTGGTGCAGCTGCTGCGCGCGCGGCCAGTGGCGGCGGCGGCGGCGGCGGCGCACGGCTGGGGAGGGAGGAGGAGGAGAGTGGAAGGGTGGGGGTAGAGCTCGTGCTAGTGGTGGTGGAGAATGGTGATGGTGGTAAAGTGGTGTAGTGATGAAGAAGTAGGAATGAAGAAGAAGAAGAAAATAATGGTGATGAAGAGGGAGGAGTCGGCTAGAGTGTGCTGCTGTTGGGAGAGGGGTGTGTGTGTGTAGGTGTGAAGAGAGAGAGAGATATTTCTGTGTGTGTGTATATATATTATATAAAGAGAGAGAGTTAGATATTAATTAGAGAGAGGGAAAGAGAAAAAAAAGTAGAGAGACAGAGTGGGTAGATGGGCTGAAATAGGGGGAGAGGGTGTGTGATGATGGTGATGTGTGAGAGGGTGGAGTGTAGGTAGAGAGAGAGAGAGAGAGAGAGAGAGAGTTATATATATATATATATATATATATATATATATATATATATATAATATAGAGAGAGAGAGAGAGAGAGAGAGAGAAAATGAGATTTTATGTAAAGAGGAGGATATTTTTGTGTAGGAAAAAAGACAAATACAATAGTGGTGTGTATGGGCAGTCATGATAGGGCATACACCAAATTAGATTGGGTGTTGGGCCAAGTTTGGTTGAGTTGGAGCCAAGATTTAATTAAAATAACAAATTTAAACCAATTAAAATCATGGACGAAATGAGAGCACAAGGGAGATCAATTTGGTGGCACGCAAGTGGCACGTGCATAGTATGCTCTAAACATGCCAGAACCATATATTAGGTCGACTGGATTGGACCGATGTCGGGTCCCGAAATTAAATTGAAAGTTAAATCACAAATTACGACAGACGATAAATTGGTCTAAATTGATCCGAAAGTTGCGCGAAGCAAAAATAGCTCAAGGGAACAAGTTCGAGTGGGACACGATATATCAATATGAAGATAATCTTGTCTACTACAAACTTCAAGAAGAAAGTTTCCAGAGACTGGCATCCCTGATGCTCTAGAAATCAAAGTCACGGTAAAGAGCATTTAATGATCAAAATTAATCAAATAAAAATGAATTATCGAGAATAAATCATTTGAAAATTTTGAAAATAAATCCCGAAAATTCAGGGGGCTTACACACTGAAAGTCTAGTTCACTGATGTCAGCATTTTCATCTCTTGAGTTTTGGGTTCGTTCTTCCGCACGAACCCAGTCTTGAACGCAGACGCATGCTTCCAAGAAATCTGGCAGCATCCTGCTCCTCTTCTTGCTCAATATCCTTGAACCCGCACTAAAACAAGATTCCGATGCTACCATGGACACCGGGATCATTAGTATATCGCATACTATAGAAGAAAGTATATGGTATGTTTTTTCATGTCTTTTTTACCATTCTAAAATGGAAAAATAAGTTGGAGTTTCATCATATTTTTCATAAGAATTTAAAATTTTGTTCTGTGGCACAAAATCTGGAATATGATTATTTTCAAATGAATCAGCGTAGTAAGCAAAATTTTGTTCTGAATCACCTCCGTAGGGGTGGTTAAAACCACTAATATCCATAGTTTTAAAATTAAATTTTGCAGAAAATGTTATCTACCAAAAAGAGGGAGAGAGACATAAAAAGTCAAAAATTGCCCAAAAAAGTCAAAAGTTCCAAAAAAAACTCTAAAATTAAAATTACTTGGAAGGTAAACTTCAGGGAAGAGATGTTCAACTCCAAGAATTTTTGCAGAATTTGAAAGCTCAAGAACACTGCACTTTGGCCTCCAGGAAGATGCACTCCAAAGCCCATAAACTTGTTCAATCTTCAGAGAATTCCTTAGCTTCATTATTTTGTAAGAGGAAAGAAATGATTGTGCATAATTTTTGTGAAATTTGGTCTATTTTTAAATTTTTTTGAGGTGCAAAATGATATATTTTATCCTAAAAAAAGAGTTGTTATAAGGATATTTTGGTCATTTTCGACAAAATGACTAAAATATCCTTCCAACGGTTTAAAAACAGCAAGTAAAATGGGGGTATCTTGGTCATTTTCGCCTCCCAACGGTTATAAACAAAAAAAAAAAAAATTGAAAACCGGTCGAATTGGGCCGGGGTCGCCCAGTCGGACTTGGCGGGTTTGACCTGATCGGACCCGCATTCAAACCGGGCCGGACCGGTTCGAGCTATCGGGTCCAAGGGAGCAACCCAGCCCGGGCCGGAATGTGGACGGGTCGGACCGGTCCGGATCGTTGACCGAGCTCGAGCCGGGCCCGAGGTGGGGACCGGGCCGCCCGGTCCAGTGCATACCATGACCTGAATGTGATCACATTAAAATGCACAGTCCAATAAATCTCCAAACTTCATTGCAATATACAAGGCTTGCCAACTACACCCAAAAAAAAGTATACAAGGCTTGCCAACTACCCCAAAAAAAAAGTATTTGCTGTTGATGCAAGATTTTTGTTGAAAAATTCAAAGGACAAGTCAAAATGTTAGACAAGAAATAGAACCATTGTTCTATTCCCAAAGAACTTGGGGGCTCAGAGGCTAAGTAAGATTTCTTGTTTTTTTTTTATAGGTGTCCTTTTTCTCCGGCTTGACATATGTCAAGGGAGGATTCCAACCTGTGCCTTCCGCACCGGGACCCTTGTTGCTACTACTAGGCCACAACCCACGGACAGATTCCTTGTTGTTGTTATTCGTAATATCCATATCCACCCGATCTTCCATTCATTATCTGGGATTACCTATGTTATAGTCAAATGTAGTATCTGATGTTGAAAATATAACAATTTATATCCAGATAATAGACTAAGACCATGGTTGATATAATGGATGCAACCAAAGAACCAATCACACTCATGAAAATTCACAGTTTGATATAGCATGCTTGCTCCTCATCGTAGCCTAGGGTGGGGGGAGGGACATCTAGAAAAATTAATAGGGAAGGGACATGAAGTAACATCAAGCAATAACATGAGAAACACAGAAACAAAGCCATCCACTATTTCCAAACAGCACAAAAGATGAGAACATTATTGAGAAACTCAAGAACAAGCCTTTGCCACAGAAACAGAGCCATAAACCTCTATCAAAGCCATTCTCTGTTGATAGGGATATCCCAGCTTGTATCTTAACTCATGTTCTCCATGACATGAGCTTTGTTCCTTTATAACATTCCTAATGAAGTTCCTGTTCAAAAAGCCATTCTCTGTTTCCAAACATCAAAAGCCAACTCAATATCTCTCTAACAAAGCCAATATCACTTGTCAAATATGAGGAGGCAAGTTTCAAATGTAGTATCTTTCTAACAAGAAAAAGAAGAGACCAAGTAAATTTAGTATCCGTTTAAAATGTAAGAAGAAACAAAGAACAAGCAAAGCAACACTGTAGTTTCTGACTAATAAAAAAAAGAGACTACGTAAGCTGAAATATGAGAAGAAACAAAGCCAGCAGCAATAGCACATTAAATGAGTATCTATGCAGCAGCAGTGTTTGGAAAATTACAGCAGCAGCAACAGTGTATGACAAATACTATGTAGTATCAGTAACTATGAAGACTAGGAGAAAAAAAGAAGCCAGGAGCAGCTACACAAACTTACTTTTGCAAGTTTGTCCTTGTAACTTGCAAAAGGATAAACAAAGCCTGGTGGTTTATGTGTATCAGTATCACCAGATAATGCAAATATGTAGATTGTTTATTTGTCTAACCAAATCAACATAACAATGGCAAAATATTAGATTTCCCAACTGGGTCAGGACAAAACATGAATTTTTTTTATAACTTCTGAAGAACCCGAGTGCAAGTATCTGTCTGAGAAAGAATAACCAACAACAAAAAGCAGCGACTAAAACAATTGTAATATTTGTCTGAGAAAGAAAAACCATTAACAACATCATCTAGATCCTCAAGGCTAGACTAAGGCTTCATTTGGTACACTGTAATGTAATGGTAATCGCAATATGAAAAAAATAATTTTTTTTTATTTGATTACATTGCAATTACAATTATATTACACTGAACCAAACAAGGTCTAAGTGGAAAAACCAGTAGGACTTTATTTAACTTCACTGGGATTTTATTTGGGAAGCGTTCAGAAGGAAGCTACATAAACATATTGTAGGCCATGCTTCTATAACCTATTGTCATATTAGGTTAACACCACATGGTTTTCTTTCAGAGATTGGACCCTTTACTTGTTTCTTTAAGACAACTAGGATTCTATAACGACCCGATCTGTTTTTTCTTCTTCTGACAACATCTGATTAAAATTTCTTGTCTTAACTGACATAAACCATTATTGAACTCTGAAAAAGAAGAGTTTAACATGTTCTATGTAGAGACCTGTCCTATATTTTGTTCTCATTATGAAGATGAGATGCCAGATTGGATGTGGTTGTCGAATTAAGACTCTGAACAATCGAAGTGGGGATAGCTTCTTTCCCGCTTGAACAGACTTATCAAAACCAGAGTTCTACTTTCAAAAGCTGTCTGCTTTTTGAAATGCATGTACAAGCAATACCGAAGTAGGCCTAAGTACGACATAATCTCCTTCTGCATGCTCTAGGGATTTTCAATGTTGAAGGTCAGATATTAGACATCTTTGGTAAGGCCCCTGTACTGATATTAGGCATCTCCTATAGGAGCAATTATTCACGTGGCACTGGTGAATAGTAAGTCTGTCCAATGCTATAATGACTCATGATAATATCTTACTGTTTTTTATGATCATATCTTAATGATATTTGACAATTGTTGATTAATTTCTTTTTTGACTTTTGATATTACCATGTGCAGTGGTGGATCCACATGAGAAGGGGCCACATGTGCAGTGATTCTTTTTTTTTTTAACGTATTATTATACTCGATTTTTTTTTTTTTTTTGAAGACGTTGTTTCCGAACCCCTTTATAATTGTGCCCCCAGTGAATTATAATTCTGGATCCGCTAGTGACCATGTGTTATTAGCATTGGACGGGCTCACCATTCACCACTGCTTCTTAGTGAGCCCGTCCAACTGAATAATTTCTACTCCTGTAGACGGAGATGCAACATTTCGAGCTGGATGTCACGGACTTAGTGTTTTTGCTAGCACTTCGTCCCGTGCGACGCACTGTCTTCTTCCGTCAAGACTCGTGCAAGCCTTCCCAACACGACTTAGCTAGATCGCTAAGGAAATTAAGAATGGTGGAGCAAAGATGGACTCGTAAGAATCTCTTTATTAGCTTGGAGAATGCTTACAATTTTATGTATTGAAGGTGGTGAGGAACAAATGAAAGCCTTCCCCTTTTATAAGTGCTCAGAGAACTTTACATGGAAAGTCCTGGAAGAAATATTCCAAGGATTATTCTTTTCTACCATAACTGGAACGACATATTCCAGGTTTATTCCCTAGCAACAGAAAATAAAACTTCACGGGCCATCCAGAAGCTTCTTGGGCCTCCTAGAACGATCTTGGGCCTTCCGGAGAGATTCACTGTCTTCTAGAGCCTTCCGCCATCTTCTAGAATATTCTAGAAGCTTCCCGCATAACCTTGGTCCGTGAAAAGGTTATGCAACTGGGCCTCGGGCGGGGTGCAACATTTGGGACATTACATTCTCCCCCACTAAGGCGTTGACGCCCTCATAAACCATTGTCACGCCCCAGTTCCAAAATATATAGGAACCTGAGCGCGACCATGCCAGCTAATACGATATAGGGTAAGGTCCCAATTTAATGGACTTATCCCTGGACGTACTCCGCTGTAAAGGGGTAACTAAGAGTAACTGATCATCTACATCTCAATCCACGGTAAAAGAAATGAATACCAAGAAATGAACATAATATACTAAAGTTGGCCACCCAGTAATATAAATGTTCGAACAAGCTCGAGAAAGGAATAAGCTTGGTAATAATAGGCTACCTAGCAGCATGAGGCAAAAACATCATGAAGATATAAGCAGGAAAGAGTACATGGAAATAGCAAGAACACATATATAAATATATACCTGAGACCTCGGTGCATCATGCAGCACCTGCCCAGCTACTCTGTACTAACTGCTCAGCGAATACCTAGAGAGATCACCAGGTCCTCAGAGGGACGTAACAAGATACAGAAATACATGCCATAGCATGTACTAAACATAAATGATCAACCTGAATCACAACGTGGTCCAATATCCAGTCATCAATCAGTAACCCACATCTCTGACCAATCCTGATCAGTAGAAGGCATACCAGTCCATGATAAGACACTGTTCCATGATACGGTCTGACATAGGTATACGAACTAACCAGTCTATGTGAATGCATGTTGAAGACAACCTTTGGCATATGGGTAGGTGAAAATAATTTTGTCGAAGCACGGGCCGACGTCGGATCACGAGCCAATGGATTTGTGTCGGAACACGGGCCGAGCGTCGGATCACGAGCCGATTAGCACAATACTAGCGTACCTCCCGACCGAACCTAGCGCGCAGCTAATGGCCGCTGCCGGATATACCCACTAGTAAGTACCCATGCCCATAACCGGGTCCCCAATGAGGCTAACATAAAATAATGTAACTGACTGTCCCATGCGCCTACTGGTTGTCTTCCCCGTCCCAGGAAATGTACGAGTCGTATTCACGACTCAGACCATCCATATCTCAATGCGAGTCTCTAATCTAGACACCATCTAACTCTATATGTACCGACACACGAACCGCTCGCACCGATGATCAGTCGAATGCGTAAGTTCATGCCAACACAATGACTCTCACTCAAGGTGCTGTGTAATATCTCGTGTCAATTCATAGAAGTTATTCGGGATAACTTCTCCATCTCGGGTATGTCGACTAACTCTAAGTTACACACGCACACACCCATAACATCGATGCCATCATCGATAAAATCCAAGTCATCCTTGGAAAAACACTACTAATGTCACCAACTGACAATACAAGAATAAATATGAATAATGTAAACAGTACAAGTATGACAATGTATCTTGCCTGGGGTGAAGCAGTGAGCCGATGATGTCCTGTAGACAAATCGTCAAGTCCAAGAAAGGTAGCAACATAGGAGTCTCCATGAACGTCGTCGGATGCTGAAACAAACACCACCAACGTTCCTAGAATAAGTAAAATAGCTAGGATAGACTATCCATAAGTCCAATTCTGGACACATGGGCAAAATTGTAATTCGGATCAAGATGCGGTCCACCGTTGGACCCACTGTCACGTCCCAGAACCAGAATACCGGCGAATAGGGACGGACCAGGCCAGCTACGTATACCAAAGTACTCCTGTACTCCGAAACAACGTATAAGCTGTATAGATGGGGGTCACTGCTACAAACTAACAGTCAATCCTAGGTCACATAATCCTAGATATCTCAGTCTCAGACAAGAAGTAAGGTACAAGAATATGATCATCATGCATATAAGACAATAAAGCATCCCAAACTATAATATATAGATGATCATGAAGCTAGTAATACAAAATGAAGAACTAGCAAGACAAAGTAATACATGATCAGTTCTAGCTGCAGTCTAGAAATATAACGTCATGTCTAAGCTCGTAGGCCAAATGTCAAGTCCAAAACACGAGCTAAACACGTGCTCGGTGGCTAAACGCCTCAAAAGAATATGTACATAAAAGAGTGGGTAAGAGAAAGAATACCCATTCAAGTCCCCTGGTGCTCCGGGTGGTCACCATCGAGAATAAGGTCCGAAAGATCCTTGGGCTCCTCAACTAGATCTGGTCAATGCAAAACCAGTGGGGTCAGAACCCCAATAGCAAGTACCACAAAGGAAGCCAAACTATGAACTAAAATCAGCATGCAATTTATAACATCTCTAAGATAAAGCATTAAACAAGACTAGAATAGTAAATTGGTACCACAATGTTTACGAAAGAAAACTGGAACATGCAAGAAGGATAGTAAGTGAATATATAGAATAAACTGGACATGTGAGCATATGGAGAAGTCGAGCATGTAGTAGGAAGAATAGTATGTAAGGAATGACAGGAAGCTAAGTACTACAATAAGATAAACTGGAGCAAGACTAGACTAGACAAGAATGGACTCCATCCATCAATCACGGCCAAGCAATGAGTACGGCTTGATACTTTAGCTAACTAGGGTTTCCACAATCCTAATTACTAACACATGCAACTTTGAGAAATCTAAGTCCAGTTACCTGCCTGCTACTACCTGAATGATCCAAGCCAAAAAGAAAAGAAGTATAGCAGACACATTGCAGTAAGATACATGTGTCCTAAAGAGGTGCCCCACTCGACGGTGTGCTGGAAGAGTGCTCATCATGACAGATAGCTCCAAATCCCATGTATATATATATATAAGACCAAGACCAAAGGGACAACAGGTAACCGGGAAAGTCTCCAATGATCTAGGTAATCAAGCGAGTTGTTTAGTCCTTAACATTTTCTTGTTGGATTCTGGGTGTGGCATTCCGTAAAATCCATCCTAGACATGAGACGTGCAAGACTGGACAAGACAAGCAAGATTGTGCACTACAACAAGCCACAACAAGATATGACAATATCAAGACAAGAGTGCGCTACGACGAGCCACTATCAAGGAGCTAGACATGTACTAGAATCAAGAGTGCGCCATAACAGGCCACTATCATGTAAGCAAGGAAGGACATGTATCATGAGTGCGCCACGACGGGCCACTATCTAGTAAGCAAGAAGGCATGGCAACAATTATCATAGCTTGTAAGAAAGAATCTATCAAAAGACATATCATGGCATGTGGGGAAGAATAATTAAAGCTAAGTACATTTCATAGAAAAATTATTGAACATGTGTTAGTGTCAAGTGTATATAGGATGTACAAGCATTCTCTAACTATACAAGATCATCTTATCATGTTAAGAAATTATTATAGTCGAAGAAAATATAAAAAACGGACAAAAACGGACAGAAACGGGCAAAAACAGACTAATACGACATAAAACGGCATACCGACGGTATATCGGCCTAAAGACAGAAAGTTTCTGGTGCAAAAATTGGCATACCGTCGGTATACTACGGTATACCGTCGGTATACCGGTTTTCCAAACAGCAACAAAATTCAGATTTTTGCCAAAACTTGTTTCGGCCATAAAAATTTTATTTTAAATCGAAATTTGGATTTTCAAAAGTCAAAATTACATAGAATTGAATTTCCTACAACATGGAACTATTAGATGTCACAAATTCAAAGATTTGATATATCAATATCTCAAAATACTCTCCAAAATAGGTTCTCGGGGCACCGAAACGGGTTCCGATTGCCACCAAACTCAAAATCCATGCTATACAAACTAGGTGAGGGCCTTATATATGTATATGTGACCAAGATCCATGATGGTAACACTAATATCACTCTTGATACCAAATTTTCTACTAAGTCAATATTGGGTTTTAACAGAAAATCAAAACCTTGCTTAAACAAAATTTGGAAACATACATGTATACGAGAATCATAAGGAAAACATATTTAACAAAATGAGTTTGGAAAAATTCTAAGCATTTAATACCAAGGAAAACAAAAATGACAACAAAACAATATGGTTCATGGATTTGGCAAGATGTACTTGCCTAGGTTAAGCTCCAAGCCTAATCTTCTACTCCACCACCAAGAGGGGTACGAAACCACACTCTAGACCTCAAGGCCAAGCTCTTGGCAAGCTCCAAGGGAAGAGAAGGGAAGAAATGAAGAGAGAGTGAAGAGAATGAAAAGAGAGAGGAGAGAGAAAGTGAAATGGTATATATATAAGGGAGAATTAATCTTAGCCGTTGGATCATGATCAATGTCAAAGTCTAGGTCAATCATGGCCATTCAAACAAAATCAATTATCCATTGGATAATAGGGTGCATCTACACTATTCACGAAAATATCTAAATACTATTCATGAAAATATCTGAAATACTATTCATGAAAATATCTGAAATCGAAAATATCTAAAGTGTAGAAAATCTGTCCGGACGGTATGCCGTCGGTATACACAGGTATACCGACGGTATGCCGATCAAGGAAAAAACCTATAGCTTTGGGAAAAATTTAAAGCATTCCGAAAACCAAGAAAATATGAAATATACTGCAAAATACGTATCTGTATATAAATACCGATACTGTGAGACGAGTCTCACACCCACCTTGCACCGAAAAATGTGTCAAGATCAAATTCATCAAAATATAGCAAACTATATGTCTACGAGTCCAAAATGACGATACGAACCCAACGGTATGTCCGGAAGTGGATTCCGATGAGCCGATCTCAAAATGGTCCGTTGACTCGGACATTGGAATCCGGTTTGCACGGATATGCGTGTCAGAGTCCAAGTCCACTAAATCTAGAAAAGTATATGTCAACGAGTCCAGAATGATGATACGAATCCAACGGTATATCCAGAAGTGGATTCCGATGAGCCGATCTCAAAATGGCCCGTTAACCAGAACAGTAGGGCCCGTCTTGCACCGAAATGCGTGTCGGGGCCCACGTTGTCACGCCCCAGAACCAGAACACTGGAGAGCGGGGGCAAACATAGCCAGCTACGTATAATGAAATGGGATCCACTCCACTATACGGTCACGGCTGTCTAGATATATGAGGGTTTATCTACAAGCCATCAGTCTCTTATGGTCAATAACAAGCCTAATGTCTCAATCACAAGCAAGTAAGTAGATGTTACAAGATGTACGACCACCAAATATACAATAGTAAGGCGTCCCAAACATTACATATTCAGCTGATCATGAAGCTAGTCGTTACAAAATATGATGACTAGCAAGAATTTTAGTCATACATGATCAACCCTAGGTTGCCAATCATGTTACAGCCCGTAGGCAGACAGTAAGTAAAAAAAATGTACACGAGCTAACACTTGCTCGGCGGCTAAACGCCTCAAAAGAATAATTTTACAATAGAGTGGGAGAGCCAAAATAAATCCACTCGTTGCCAGGATTTCGTTTAGTGGTCACCATGTGGCTGGAAGGTCGGTAGATCCTCTGGTGCTGCTCCGGTATCTGGCCATACAAAACCAGCTGGGTCAGACCCCAGAAAGAGCAAGTGCCACAAAGGAGACTTCACTTAGAAACTAAAACCAGCAATTAGCACAAGAGTATAATTACATAAAAGACAGTAATGAAAAGGCTTGATAACAACAGCAAACTGAGTACGAAGAAACCATTCAAGTAGCCAGGTCACAACCCTTAAACCAAACAAGGACCAGGGTTGTAACCCTTCGCCTGAATAGAACTCCGTCTCCCAAATCTTGTTGGTAAGGTAAAACGTATCAAGCATGACAGGTGATATACGATGAGATAACCATGGGACTATTCAGATAACCAGGTTACAACCCGTAAACCAAACAAGGACCGGAATTGTAACCCTTCGTCTGAACAGAACTTGGCTTCTCCCACCATTTATCGGCAAGGTAAATATAAGAAATCAGGACATGTAACAATCTTGTACAGAATCAAGACAAGACTAGACTGATTGAACTCCATCCAGCATTTACGGCCAAACAATAAGTACGGCTTGATACTTTAACTAACTAGGGTTATCACATGCCTAGTTACTAGCAAGATGCAGTGAGATTATTCCACAGTCACAAGCCCTGCAGCTAATCCAGGTTATCCAGGCGACTGGGATTCATTAAGCAATTATCAAGAATTATTAGGTGTGCCCCACATGACAGCGGGCTGGAAATGTGCCCTACTCGACGGTAGGCTACAAGTCCAACAATTGTGGCCGGGATAACGGGATCGCCTGTAACTGGAAAAATCTCTCATGAATACTGAATTATGCTAATTATTAGCTTTAGCCATTTATTGTGGGTATCCCTGACCGTGGTACTCAGGGGTCCCCGTCCTAGACATGATGCAACACAAGACGGGTTCATTTGTACAAGCACAATCGTCCACGGTGTCCAAGTTATTCATTCATGTCATGTCAAGCTAGCCGTCGTAACAGCCTGTCGAGATATATCATGTCAGGTTTACTTGTCAAGAGTGCGCCACGGCGGGCCACTATCAAGAATTATCATGTCAAGTTATCATGTCAAATTTGTCAGGTCAAGTTATCTTGTCAGGAGTGCACCACGGCGGGTCACTGTCAAGACATGTCATTTATCAAGGAGGGGAGAAACTTACACAATTAAATTATTTATATATATATATATATATATATATATATATATATATATATATATATATATATATATATATATATATAATATATATATATATATATATATATATTCTTGAAGCCAAGGAGAAACTCTACAACTTTCATGTTGGGAGTGGGAACAAATTCTGACAACAATTCAGACAAATAAAACATTTATACAATCAAAGTGGACCCCATGCGGCCCAAAAGTGGGAGAACATACATGCGGCCAAAGAGAGTGGGAGGCCACCCATGCGGCCAGCCAAAGCTTATACGGCCAGAAAATAACTGAAGGGGGCCATGCGGCCAGCAAGAAATATTCATGCAACCAGAAAAGACAAGGCGAGAGAAACCCGCAATTAAATGCAAGCCCACGTTGTAAGTGCCAGTTTTCAATATGTGCATGCAAGCATTTAAAAATATATAACATGGCAAGGCACATTAAAATATTAAAATATGCATCCTGACAAAGCGTATAAAATATGTTGCATGGCAAGGCATATGCGGCTGGTGGCAAGCATATAAAGTATGCTTGCATGGCAAGCATATGCGGCTGGTGGCAAAAGGAAATGCAACAACAAATGCATTAAGGCAAAAGAAATTCATTAAAATGCATTAAAGAATGCATTTTAAGAAAATGTATTAAAGAATGCCTTTATAGAAAAGTATAAGCATTAAAGTAATGCTTGTCCAGAATGTTATGCGGCTACTATAGGAATATATTTAGCCAATGCATTAGGAAAAATGCATTCAAGAGTGCATTAAAATGCATTAATGCTTTAGTGATTGCATCATAATGCATTAGAGAATGGCATATGCGGCTCATATGGGTGAGTGCATTCAATTCCTAATGTATTAATAATAAATGCCTATGCGGCTCCAACTTTCATGCATTTATATAATACAAATGCCTATGCGGCTCCAGCTAATAAAATCCATGCGGCTACAATACTGACCTCATGCGGCCAATATTGATTGTGGCCAAGCATATTAAATGGTCATAATATAAATGCTAACTGCATGCAACTTGTCATTAATTGCTAAATGGCCGGCCATGAGTTCTTTCATGCGGCTCAACTTGCTAAAATCCATGCGGCCTAACTAAATGTATATGTATGCGGCCAGTGCTTAGGCCATGCATATTAACTAACATGCTAATGTATTAAAGCCAAAATAATCCCTATACGTAAGGACTATACCAACCACTTAATGTATTAATCCATGCCAAGCCACTAATGAACTAAAGCCATGTAAAAATAATTTAAATAATATATGTATAAAATTTCAAGTGGCCAAGGAATTAATACTAGCATACAAGCTAAGCCTTCATGCTTGCATGCAAGGTCAAACACTAATACTTATTAAGTAATGCTAAGGCTAATGCATGCTGAGCTATATTAGGGGTTCCATGCGGCCAGGAATGTTTCATGCGGTAAATACAATAATGCAAATTCATGCATGCGGCTCCAAAATGCCAGCAAGCTAGCATTCAACCAAGGAAATGTAAATGATGGTTCCCACAGAGGATATGTCCATGGGAAAATACCATGGCCTCCATGCTCCTCCAAACAACATCAGGGACCCAAATCCAAACTCCCGTAGGTCAAATTTGGACAAAATAGAATCCTCTACCAGATGGGACCATCAACTAGCAAAATATGCAAGTTTGATAGATCAAAATTTTTGGAAACCGAAAATACCACAAAATTAGATCTACAAGAAATTAACCATAGAAATGTAAAATGCTAAGTACTAAAGTGGGTTAGAAACACATGAGGAAGACAATGGAACAATAAAAATGTGGTTCCTCCATGAAGCAAGATGCACTTGCCTAAGCTCTCTCTCTTTCTCCTGGTAGGTGAAGAGTAAAGATGGAGAAGAAGAAATGAGTAATGAGTAATAATGGAAGAGAGAGAGTGGGATTGATATTTAATGAAGAGTGTGGTGGTAGGTGGGAGTGGTTTGGTTCACATAAATTAAGCAAAACCGAATCAAGCCAACAAACCGAACCGAACCAAGATAAACCCATCAATGAAATGTCAAAATAAATCAAGCAGGGAGACATGCAATACGGGTCAAAATACGTACACGTATTCCAAATACGTAATACGAGATCTGGGCATTACACACGTCCTCCAAATTAAGCAAATAATATATGAATTCGTGCCAGAACGACTCCACGAGTCTACTGGTGGTGTCAAAATTGGAATCCGGAGTCCCGGATTCAAAATTAGAATTTAACAAGTTAAAAATTACGAATTCGGACGGCCAACTTTGGCATCGAATTCAACCAATCAAACAAGCTTACATTGGAACGAAACTTAGAACACAAGAAGAGGGTTATACCAGCTGTGCACAGGAACTGGTGCCGCGTCAAACGGAGCTGCGACGGCGAAGATACAAGTCCACGAAGTTGGCTCCACCAAACTGTCCAAAAAATGAACACAATTATTCGGGCAACTTGGCGGCCAATTTGACATATTAAATGGACGAATTAACGGGTGAAACTTGAGGTGGAGGTAGAGCTATATACCGAAATTGCAACGGAGGAAAGAGTGCGATGATCCAACGGTCGGATTGCCCAGAAAATATGTACGAAGTTGCTTTCCTGAAACGCGGGTTCTGGCTTCACCATTCGTGCGCGTCGACGGGATTTTGATTTCAAAGTCGAGATCAACCTCCTGTGAGGCTCGGGGAGGCGACCCACTGTCAGGGGGTGGCACGCTGGGCTGCGCGCGGCCAACGCACGGTAGTGACGGCGGCCGGAGGCGGCTGGCGGCGGTGATGGTTGTGCGCGGCATGGCGGCACGGCAGCCGGAGGTGGGGGAGACAGCAGCGGCAGCAGCAACTTCAGTTGCAGCAGCCACAACAGCGTGTGGCGGCTGCTGTTGGCTCACCGACGACGCGTCTGGGCCGTGCGGTGGGCGCACGCGGCGGAGGAAAACAGTAGGGACAGCAGCATTTGCTGCAGCAACGGCAGCAGTAGTAGCGTTTCCAACAGCAAGAGATGGGTTTGTTTTGAATAGAAAGTAGGAGAGAGGGTGGAGTGTTGTAATGTGATTGGCCACATGGGAGAGAGGGTTTCTTTGAATAAAGAGTAGGAGTGAGGGAGGGGTGTTGTGGAGTGGTGATGGGATATAGTGTTTGGTGTTTTGTATAATTTTGGTGTTGTGTATGTGTGGGTATGGGTGAGGGAAATTTTATGGTGCTTGGGTTGGGTCTAATTGAGTCGGATCGGGCCATAATTTGGTCTAAATGAATTAAATGACTCAAATTGGTCATTTAGAATCATGGATAAATAAATAGTACGTGGAGACTCAATTGGATGGGACACAAGTGACATGCGTGTAGTGGACTCAAAATGGGTCGTGTCCATATCTAGGGTTCACAAGTTTGGGTCGAAATGGTGTCCCCAATTCAAGTAGGAAGTAAATGTGACTCCGTGGGGTAAATCGAGGTTGGGTCAAATGTCCAGAAAGTTGTGCGATAAAAATGAAGCACAAGATGGTGTTTCTGAGTGGGACACGAATGTCATGGGTTAAGAATGTCTCGAGCAGATCATGCATGTGAAGTTGGGTTGGAGAAAATGTCTAGTCTTCTGCTTCTAATTTGTAAGTCACGGCAAGTTGCATATGCTAATAAAAAATAAAAGTGGAAATTTATTATTAACCAACAAATGATCAAATGGCCTAAATAGACCCGAAAGTTCTGCGATGCAAATAGAGCACAAGAGAACAAGTTTGAGTGTGACATGATATATCAACATGAAGATAAACTTGTCTAGATCAAAACTCATGAGGGCGTTTCGAGATAATGACATCTCTTGCACTCCAAAAATCAAAGTCACAAAAAAGTATATTTAATAATCAAAATAATTATAATTAAAATATCTATTGGAAATAATTACTTTAATAAAATTTAAATTAATTCCTAAAACCCAGGGTGCTTACAACTATGCTTGCTGAGAAACGCCTGGATCTCGGCTTCGAATTGATGCAGCGTATCAGCACGTTCCCAGCTAGACTCGCCGTAAGACATGTCCTTCCATTGGATGAGGTACTCCGCATACGGGGACACGCCTCGTCGACGAATAGTCCTCTTGTCCAGCACGACTTCCACCTCCTTGTCGAAGGATGTCGTCATGGTCGTCGTCGGTATCTTTGGAACTCCTCGCTGGGGATCCTCCAAGTCTTCATGGTACGGCTTCAAGCAACTTGCATGGAAGACTGGATGAATCTTCAGCTTAGCGGGGAGTTCAAGCTTGTAGGCCACCTTGCCTACCTTTTTTAGCACGGGAAGGAGCCTTCGTACTTCCGAATCAGTCCCTTGTGCACTTTTTGGAACACCTTGAACTGTTGCAGTTGTAGCTTCACCATCACTATGTTCCCTTCCTTGTACTCGACCGGCCTTCGCTTCGCGTCGGCCCACTTCTTCATTTTTCTTGCGGCCTTCTCCAGAAATGCTCTGGCAATGTCTGCCTTTGCCTTGAAGTCTGAAGTGAACTGGTTGGCCGTCGGCCTTCTATTCGAGGACCCCGCATTCAGCGTGTGTGGGGAAAGCGGTTGGCGACCCATCACCAACTCGAATGGGTTGCTGTGCGATGACTCACTCCGTTGAAGATTGTAACAGAACTAAGCGACGTCGAGGTGATGCACCCAATTCTTCTGGTTGGCACTCACAAAGTGCCACAAGTACTCCTCGAGTAGCGAATTGACCCGCTCAGTTTGTCCGTCCGTCTGCGGGTGGAAGCTGGTCGAGAAGTACAAGTCTGTCACGGGGATTTTGAACACTTCCGTCCAGAA
The DNA here is from genome assembly GCA_029216955.1 of Iris pallida. Classification (NCBI taxonomy): domain Eukaryota; kingdom Viridiplantae; phylum Streptophyta; class Magnoliopsida; order Asparagales; family Iridaceae; genus Iris; species Iris pallida. The sequence goes on from JANAVB010033820.1 coordinate 19,614,031, forward strand.
CTTCCCCGTGATGCGGAGATCTCGGTCGCTGACAATGTTGACTGGGATGCCCCAAAACTTCACCACGTGGCTGATGAACAGTCGCGCGACATCCTCTGCTGTGCAGCCCTTCGAAGCAGCAATGAAGGTCGTGTACTTTGAGAATCGGTAAACTACCACGAGAATGGACCCAAGCGCCCCCACTTTCGGCATGGCGGAGATGAAGTTCATCGATATGCTCTCCCACGACCGACTCGGCACGAAAAGAGGCTCCATCAGGCCCCCGGGCTTCTGATGGTCCACCTTGTCCTGTTGGCACACAAGACAAGTGCGAACATAGTCCTCCATATCCTCGCGCATACGAGGCCATTAGTATGCGGCCTCCAGCAGTGCCAAGGTCCGCTTCTGTCACGCCCCGCTCCCATAGGAGTGATCGTCCTCGCTAAGGCGTGATGCCGCACGAGCCTAGATTGCGCTCGTGCAAGGCAGTTTCATAACGGCCGATTACAGCGGCTACAATGGGGTCGTCGCACAGAAGTCCCAAGCAGAAACATTGAAACATGCAGAAAAAATTTAGAAGCAAAACACAAGTTATTCAAAAGTGCTCTTTATTGGTATTGAACAATAAGATTATAATGGGGCGCAAGGCCATGATTACAAGTCTCTCAAGCTTACTTTTCTCTCATTTTACAAGTCACTCTGCTCTCTCTCATCTCTCGATGCAATGCTTGAGCCAGCGGAAGTTTCGGAAGGCAAAGTCCATACATTATGTCCCGTATAAGTCTTGACTTCACGCGGCCGCACGCTTGGTCGTGCCAACGATTCTCGTGCTAACGACATCAAGGGGACGACTCGTGCTTGGTCGTGCCAATGGACTTGATCGTGCCTTAAGACCGAGGCCGTGCCTCCCAAGTATCAACCAGACTTAATCAACTTTGCCTTACGACCCTTCCTGACTTAACTCGAGATGACGTCACATTCGTGCCAAAGCACGTGTCCTTGCTATAGCCAACTCTTAGGCTCCAGAATGGTGCTGCAACCGTGCATACCCTAACCCGTGCCGATTCAAGGTTATCACTTGCTATAAGCGTAACTTGATAACCCAACTCGTAACCTGCTAGTACTCGACGCAATCCAAAGGCATACACGCGGATGGCCGCTCTTACCGACACATCTATAAGAGTGGTCACTAGCAATGTCAAGCTATCCTGGATCTTTTGCATACGGTGACCATTCGCGTGGCGAGGTACGAGCTCCCACCGAATGACCCGCAACCTATATTATAATAGTTCACTTCAACGAGTCGTACCGTCGATGAAGATCGTACAATATCTGTAATTCCTCCTAGGCTGACACGAACCCGGCGCCCCGGGATCGCTCGAGGAATTTTGCCCTTGCGCATAAGTTGTCCAATGATCATGCAAGACTCAACTCGATCTATCAAGTTCTTTCTTAACCATGACCATGCTTTCCATCTTTTTATCGAGACTCCCAAGTAACGGAACCGATCTCGTGTGATTCCTTATCGAGACTTAGCGAGACTTCCAAGTAGCGGGACCGATCTCGATGATTCCTTATCGAGAGATTTATCGAGACTTAGCGAGACTCCCAAGTAGCGGGACCGATCTCGTGAACGAAACTTATTGAGACTCCCAAGTAGCGGGACCGATCTCGTGTGCGAGACTTATCGAGACTTGGCGAGACTTCCAAGTAGCGGGATCAATCTCGACGACAACCAGTCGCGTGGACTTTCTTTGTCCGTGGCATGCTTTTCACTAAACCGACCATGGCTTGTGCCATAGACAGACCTTGTTCTCTAGGCGACGCTATCGCTCAAGTCATATACTTTATGCGACGAGCCTTGATCTCGTGAGACTATGTGACTTGACAACCGCAACCAACAGGAGACAGTGCTAGAAATGGCTTCGATCGACCGGCATAACTTTGCCTAACTTATTTGCGCAACGACTTGACGAGCAAAGGCTACGCCAAGCTTCACATCGAGGGAACGTGCCGTACACGCGTTCGACCTGAACAACCAAGTTCTTGGGTGCCTAGACTTAAGCCATAAGCTGTGCAATACGACTTAATCCACGGGACGTACGAAGGCTATGCCAAGCCTTGAACGACGGGACCGTGCATGCTTTATCAAGCATTCACGCGGATTCCTATGACTTAGGCTGATTCGAGCGTTGTGGCAACTTAGCGACTTAGGCTAACTTCCTTCTCCCAAGCCACGGGACGGAGGATCGAGTGTCATTTGAAAGCACGCTAAGCAAACTTCTGAGCAGATCGTGGGACCATTTTTCATGTTCTAACACATTCTGACCCGTCGGGATTATTCCCTTAGCTATATGGATGCGTCTCTTTTATTATCAAGCCTAACTTGTGCAAGTTGAAAACATGCGAGTTATTATGTGAATGCTAAGATGAGGCAAGTTCAAAACTACCCCACCTGAGCGAGTCTTCGAGCAAGCCGTTGCGAGGCTAAGTCTGAACGTCGTCGGCGTTTCGATTCCTCCGATTGACGGAGCGGGACGGGGCACTACATCATACACCACTCAGAAAAAGTTTTGTCCTCGAAACTAATTGAGTACTGACTTTTAGACCACTTTGATCTAAGGACTCTCGTACACACTCCGCCTACGCGTTTCCTCAATCCAAGCCACGCTCGCACTAGTATCAATCCTTCCTTTAACACGAATTCAAAATCCTCAAACCTTTTCCATTTCTCGAGTCTCACTTGAATTCAACGTCACTTGGTTGGATCGTGCACATATTCCAAGCGTCCCCAAAATACATGCATTCAGCCAAACCGTATGATAGAGAATTCGTCATTCTCACTCGAGTCGTATCGTGCACATATTCAGGCATCCCTAAAATATATGCATGTCAGTCGAATCTCGTGAGTGGTATTCCTATATTCTTGATTCACTCTATCCATCCATACCAATCATCAAGATCAATCTTTCGATTGCTAACTCTGGAAACATAGGCGTCTCGCCTAACCGCTAGGCCATTTCTCAAGGCTAAAGTCAATGTCAAGATTGGAATCATAGTTCCCCAACAATAATGCCAATACTGATCCCAATCCTAGGGTCAAACCAAGTCGGTAATACGGGATTTTCTACCCAAGCTCGCGTCACTCAGATTTCTAAACATCGAGCATGATCACCTAATTCGCATCAAGACAATCGTTGTGCAGATTCGAATCTGTTCAATTCACCAATTCTAACCAATTCATGTATTCGATCACGAGGTCATCTAGCACAACAATTCGTCACACCCCAATCTCACGCAAGTTCGATTATCTACGTTGGACATGAATCACCATGCCGCGTTCTCACAGTATAATCGTCCTCATTGGAGTGTAACTCTTGCTTGAGTCTAGACTAATTCATTTTTGATACGCGGATTGGACCTACTCAATCCTCAAGTTCAACCGTCAAGTACACTGAGTCATTCACGAGTCCACCTTCGCGTCAAACCACAAGTCGAAGCAATCAATTTGCCACGCCATGCAAGCTCGATCACCCCCGCTGTATGAATCGCCATACCAGCGCTCACGCGGAGTGATCGCCCTAATCGGCGTGACGCATGTGCGAGGCTGGAGTTGCGCTCGCATAAGACAAGAACGTCAACATTGTGGTTATCGTCGAAGCAATCCAAACATCCCATTTTCATCCAATGCAAATTCGATAGTCTGATCGTCATTCGTTCAACTAGGAAAAATCTTCGAGCCAAGTCTATCTTTTCCTCGACACATTCCAACATCCCGAGTATAGCATCCATCGGAACAATGATATTTTACACGATCATCGTTCCTCGAATCAGAGTACCCTCGAGTTATCGCACATCGATCTTTGATACGCCTCAATACCATCGATGATGTACGTAACCTGACGATCTTCCTTTGCAACGAACTCTGAGTCATACAACTGATGCTATTGTCCAAATTGGATATCCACAATTCCATTCGACCAATCTGAAATCATAAGTGCGATCCTCTAGGTTTTCTCGATCAAGACGTACATTTTTATTCATCGCTCCGAATAGTTTCCTAACTCGTGTTGCCTATTCACAAGTTGTTCGAACGACATCTCATTCGGGACATACGAAGTCACGGCCAACTAAGCGTGACACGTTCTAAGGCTTTGCGCGATCGCATCGTCTCGCCAACATACTCGTTGTCACCTTTAATCCTCAATTTTTGCTCGAATGAATTCCAAGACAAACCATACACCACTCAGGATTCGAGCCGTCCGATTTAGTCCACAATCACGTTTGCATTACTCGCTAATACATCTTTCAGATTCGTCCGACGAATCTCTAGCGTAATCGCTCACGTCGTCTCGATGTACTAAGTCGTTCGCACTATTACTCAAAATCTAAACCAATCTTCCGTGTACGCCTAAGCGTTAGCTCGATAGTGATTCCTATCGATATACACTCTAAGTGTATCTCCATTCCCAATCGAGCGATACTTAATATTGCTTGCGATTTGTTTGCACCAAAAATTCGAGGTGCACGACACGCGACACAACTTAGCCAAAAGGCCGTGTGCATAGCCATCCTGTACGGACTATACTCCGATCTTGCACGCTCATTTGCTAATGTCGACGTAGGACTAGTTAGACACGTACACGACTTGCTAACTTTAGCATGTGTTTTCTATCAAGTCAAGTTTGACACCGTTCGGCACAAAGGCCATCGCCTACCGATGCGTTCAATCGAACACTTGTATGAGCTTTTGAAAATATTTAGACTTATTGTATGGACATGCCGTGGGACATTTGAGAGAGTGCGCACACTTCTTTATTAACGACGAGCTTTCAAAACTGAGATATTCGACTTGAAGTCCAAGGACGTAAAGCCGTGCTTTGATACAATTATGTCACGCCTCGCTCACGTAGGAGTAATCGTCCTCGCTAAGGCGTGATGCCGCACGAGCCTAGATTGCACTCGTTCAAGGCAGTTTTATAACGGCCGATTACAGCGACTGCGACGTGGTCGTCGCACAGAAGTCCCAAGCAGAAACATTGAAACATGCAACAAAAATTTAGAAGCAAAACACAAGTTATTCAAAAGTGCTCTTTATTGATATTGAACAATAAGATTACAATGGGGCGCAAGGCAATGATTACAAGTCTCTGAAGCTCACTTTTCTCTCATTTTACAAGTCACTCTGCTCTTTTTTATCTCTCGATGCAATGCTTGAGCCAGCGGAAGCTTCGGAAGGCAATGTCCATACATTATGTCCCGTATAAGCCTTGACTTCACGCGACCGCACGCTTTGAATCGCCAAGGAACTCCGTGTCTCGACGCATCCAAGCGAGCTCCGCGCCACGAGCTTCTACCCGTGCCTGCACATGGAAACTGTGTGGGTGTCAGTACTCAACTGTACTGGTGGAGTGAGCTACTCGCCTACCCATACATAACCGACACGTTCATTTACTTCGTGCAGCTTAAATCCCTTTCGATTGTCTTTGTAGTCTTGCCTTAGGATCAATTTTAGGACACAGACGTCTTGGCCTATACTTGGCAATGCAACGACAGGGTCGTGCTATACTCTATTCATGGCTTCAAAACATATTCGAGGCAGTGCCTCGCTGAGTAGCAACTTATCCAAACTCGGCCGTGCCAAGACTTTCACTTGTTCTATGTGCCTCTAGGCCATTCTCGTGCCAACGATTCTCGTGCTAACGACGTCGAAGGGACGACTCGTGCTTGGTCGTGCCAATGGACTTGATCGTGCCTTAAGACCGAGGCCGTGCCTCCCAAGTATCAACCAGACTTAATCAACTTTGCCTTACGACCCTTCCTGACTTAACTCGAGATGACGCCACATTTGTGCCAAAGCACGTGTCCTTGCTATAGCCAACTTTTAGGCTCCAGAATGGTGCTGCAACCGTGCACACCCTAACCCGTGCCGATTCAAGGTTATCACTTGCTATAAGCGTAACTTGATAACCCAACTCGTAACCTGCTAGTACTCGACGCAAGTCAAAGGCATACACGCGGATAGCCGCTCTTGCCGACACATCTATATGAGTGGTCACTAGCAATGTCAAGCTATCCTGGATCTTTTGCCTACGGTGACTATTCGTGTGGCGAGGTACGAGCTCCCACCGAATAACCTGCAGCCTATATTGTAACGGTTCACTTCAACGAGTCGTACCGTCGATGAAGGTCGTACAATATCTGAAATTCCTCCTAGGACGACACGAACTCGACGCCCCGGGATCGCTTGAGAAATTTTGTCCTTGCGTGCAAGTTGTCTAATGACCATGCAAGACTCAACTCGATCTATCAATTTCTTTCTTAACCACGACCATGCTTTCCATCTTTCTATCGAGACTCCCAAGTAGCGGGACCGATCTCGTGTGATTCCTTATCGAGACTTAGCGAGACTCCCAAGTAGCGGGATCGATCTCGATGATTCCTTATCGAGAGACTTATCGAGACTTAGCGAGACTCCCAAGTAGCGGGACCGATCTCGGGTGATTCCTTATCGAGACTCCCAAGTAGCGGGACCGATCTCGTGAACGAGACTTATCGAGACTCCCAAGTAGCGGGACCGATCTCGTGTGCGAGACTTATGGAGACTTGGCGAGACTCCCAAGTAGCGGGATCGATCTCGACGACAACCAGTCGCGTGGACTTTCTTTGTCCATGGCATGGTTTTCACTAAACCGACCATGGCTCGTGCCTTAGACAGACCTTATTCTCTAGGCGACGCTATCGCTCAAGTCATATACTTTATACGACGAGCCTTGATCTCGTGGGAATATGTGACTTGATAAACGCAGCCAATAGGGGACAGTGCTAGAAATGGCTTCGATCGACCGTCATAACTTTGCCTAATTTATTTGCGCAACAACTTGACGAGCAAAGGCTACGCCAAGCTTCGCATCGAGGGAACGTGCCGTGCACGCGTTCGACCTGAACAACCAAGTTCTTGGGTGCCTAGACTTAAGCCACAAGCCGTGCAATACAACTTAATCCACGGGACGTGCGAAGGCTATGCCAAGCCTTGGACGACGGGACCGTGCATGCTTTATCAAGCATTCACGCGGGCGACGTCTATGACTTAGGCTAATTCGAGCGTTGTGGCAACTTAGCAACTTAGGCCAACTTACTTCTCTCAAGCCACGGGATGAAGGATCGAGTGTCATTTGAAAGCACACTGAGCAAACTTCTAAGCTGACCGTGGGACTATTTTCCATGTTCTAACACATTCCGACCCGTCGGAATTATTCCCTTAGCTATGTGGATGTGTCTATTTTATTATCAAGCCTAACTTGTGCAAGTTGAAAACATGTGAGTTATTATGTGAAGGCTAAGATGAGGCAAGTTCACCGAAACTACCCCACCTGAGCGAGTCTTCGAGCAAGCCGTTGCGAGGCTAAGTCTGAACGCCGTCGGCGTTTCGATTCCTCCGATTGACTGAGCAGGACGGGGCACTACAGCTTCTGCCCCGGGTGTCTAGCCCACTTCGTGTCATGGCACTCCTTGAGAAGCTGTCTCCGCAAGCCACTCCACTTAGACACGACCACCCTGTCGCCCTTGGTGTAGAGAAGTTCGTCTTTCAGCCAGAACCTTCTCGTTTTGCCTTCCTTGACAAGCTTCATTATGGCCTGTGTTAGTGAGTCCTCCATGATACCCACTCGAACACGGTCCAGAATGTCCCCTTTGAGCAAGCACAAAGATGCGAGCTCAGCCTTCCTGCTGAGTTCATCGGCCACCTGAATTTTCTTGCCGGGTTTGTACCGCAACTCCATATCGAACTCGGCTAGGAAATCTTGCCATCTCGCCTGCTTCGGAGATAACTTCTTCTGGGATTGGAAGTAGGTCGTGTAGTGCCCCGTCTCGCTCAGTCAATCGGAGGAATCGAAACGCCGACGGCGTTCGGACTTTGCCTTGCAACGGCTGCTCGAAGACATCGCTCGGTCGAGACGACCGCTCGCTCAGGTGGGGTAGTTTCGGTGAACTTGCCTCATCTTAGCCTTCACATAATAAATCGCATGTTTTCAACTTGCACAAGTAGGCTTGATAATAAAAGAGATAAATCCACATAGCTAAAGGGAGTAATCCCGACGGGTCGAATTGAGTTAGAATATGGAAAGGTCCAACGGTCGGCTTAGAGTTGGTGCACGACATGCTTTGAAAATGACACTCGATCCTTCGTCCCGTGGCTTGGGAGAAGAAAAGTTGGTTGAGTAGGCAAAGTTATGAACGTAGCCTAAGTCATAGGCGTCGTCCGCGTAAATGCTCGATAAAGCATGCACGCTTCCATGATGCAAGGCTTGGCATAGCCTTTGCTCGTCCCTTGAGTTAAGTTGTAGGCTTGGTGAAGTTAGGAAAAGTGATGGCGGTCGACCTAAGTCATTCCAAGCACGGTCCTATGAGTTCTACTGCTGAGTATAGCCACGAAGTCCTACGGTTTCAAAGCTAGTCGTATGGAGTATGAGTTGGGCGATAGCGTCGCGTAGAGCACGATGGGCCTAAGGCACGATGCACGGACTTAGTGTTTAAGGCATAAACCATGGTTGATTTAATGAGTTTTTGGAGAAAGTACTATCGAACAAGCATTGAGTTGAATGAAATGATATGGTAACAGGGAGAAGGCTCGCGACCGTGGGTCGTCGAGGGATCTCAAGGATAGAAGACTTGATCTTGGTTTTGGAAAGAGATGATAACACTGAGAGTGCAATGACTGTGTGAGACGTCAGTTTGAGTGAAGGGTCTTGCATGGTCATTGGACAACTTGTCGACAAGGTAGAGTTTCCCCGTAACGGCAACCCAGGGCCATGGGACCGTTTCGGCCAAGAAAGGAAACACGGTGATAGCTGTGCTGACTCGATAGCACCGGGTTAGTCGGGGACTTCCAGAGGGCTAGCTACCTTACGCTGGAAGGGTCGGCCAACCACAGGCTATGTGTCCATGATAGCTTGTCATGCTAGTGACCTCATATAGATGACTCGGTACGGGCAGCAATCCGCGAGTGTGCCTTTGGATTGAGTCGAGTATTGAGTACACTATATCAAGGAGTCGAGTTGAATGTGTGTGTATAGTTTGAATACAATGTTGGGCCTAAGATTTGGTCGCAACGTAGGCGTCGTGCTTCGGCACAAGATGTGGCATCGAGTCTTATGTTGTCGGCATACAAGTTGCATGTTATGATTGAGTTGTCTTGAGTTTAAGTCAGGAGATGCCGCAAGGCAAAGTCGGTCGAGTGACACATAACCCACAAGTCTTGATTTGGGTCGGTTGGACGAGAATGGAGTCTATCGTGTAGTTGCGTCTCTGATTTGGGCCGTAAGGTAAACACGACTTGATAGGTTAACGTTGTTGGCACGATAAGGGTCTTGAGGCAAGGTATGAGTTAACATTGTCGTTGCAAGCACGAGATGGTCTAGAGACACGGAATAGGCCAAGGCGTCGGTCCTAAAATAATCCTAAGGCAAGACTAGAAAGACAATTGATAAGAAGTGACTATGTTGCACAAAGTAAATCAAACGTGTTGGGTTTGTATGGGTGGGCGAGGAGCTCATTCCACCAATACAGTTGAGTACTGACACCCACATAGTTTACATGTGCAGGCACATGTAGAAGCTCGTGGCACGGAGCTCGCTTGGATGCGTCGAGGTACGGAGTTCCTTGGCGATTCGAAGCGCGTGGCCGCATGGAGTGAAGACTTATACGGGACATAATGTATGGACGTCGCCTTCCGAAGCTTTCGCTGGCTCAAGACTTGTAATTGAGAGATGAGAGAGAGCTGAGTGACTTGTAATGTGAGATGAGTGAGCTTGAGAGAATTGTAATCTTGGCCTTGCGCCCATTGTAATTTTTGTTTCAATATCAATAAAGAGCTTCTTTTGAAAAACTTGTGTTTGGTTCTACTTTTCGCTGCTATCATTCAATGTCTCTGCATGGGATTTCTGTGCGACGACCCCGTCGCAGCCGCTGAAATCGGCCGTTATGGAACCCGCCTTGCACGAGCGCAATCTAGGCTCGTGCGGCATCACGCCTTAGCGAGGACGATCGTTCTCACGGGAGCGGGGCGTGACATAATGGTATCAGAGCACGGCTTTACGTCCTTGGACTATCGATTAAATTCTTTAACTCGTTGTTTCCGCAAACTCTGTTGCTTCCGCAAAGTTGATATCGTTGGTGCGCTCTCTCTCAAATGTCCCACGGGATGTCCATACAATAAGTCTAGCTATTTTGCAAAACATAGGGGAACAGTTTTGTCGAAATAAAAAGATGGTTCGCGTAAGCACGGTTGGCTAAGTCGGGCTAGGCATATACACCAAGAATTTGCGTCGACCTTAGAAAAGTCGAGTGCGGGAATTGAATATTGTCGAGCAAGAATGGGTCGAACTCGATTGAGTAAAGTGAGATGACTATCGATAGGGGTGCTATCGAGCGACGATATCGTCGGTGCGATATAAATGAGCGTGCTTGGAAATTCGAGGAATGGTTCGAACAGGATTTGAAAAGTCGATTTTGATTCAAATGATAAGTTGAGGATTTGTTAAATGACTTCATCCCTGAGTGGTGTATGCGATAGCCTCAGGGATGTCGATCGATCGATTGAGGATTTGGGGTGTCGATGAGTCTATCAGCAAGCGTCGCGCGTATGTAAAGCCTTAGATTGAGTGTCGTCGAACAAGTTGTAGTCTTGAATATTTGACAAATTGATTCGAACAACCTAGAATTTGTGTGCACGGAACGTGCACGGGATTGAGATTGTACGAGTATGAAACATGAAGATGATCGAGTAGGTGAAATCGAATCGAGGAAAAGTTAAGGTGTAGCGAACGGATGACTTGATCGAGAAAATAGATATGGATCGTATACGAAAAGTTAGCATGACAGAAAGATATCGTGCATGAAGGGTTTTATTTTTGAAGTTACGCGAATGACTCTAAAGATTGGATTGAATGTTGCTCGATGATTTGAGTTAGTAAATACGTTGGTTGATGACTTAAGATAAAGGGGTGAACGAATACGCAAATTTGGGTTTGAGAAATTTGATGTTGTGAATGATTCGAGGGATAATGATCGAACTTGAATTGAATGTCGAGGAGACTATCCAGTCGGACGATAGCATCGTTCGCACGAATCGAAATTCGTTGCAAAGGAAGATCGTCAGGTTACGCATATCGTCGATGGTATTGAGGCGTATCAAAGATCGGTATGCGATAACTCGGGGGTACTCTGACTCGGCGAACGATGATCGTGCAAGTGTTATTGTTCGGTTGGATGCTATACTTAGGATTTTGATCGAGATGAATGTTGGATGAAAGTGATCGTGTCTTGATGGTTACGCGGATAACCATAGCGTCGACGATCTTGTCTTACGCGAGCGCAACTCTAATCTCGCACATGCGTTGCGTCGGATTTGGGGCGATCGTTCCGCGTGAGCGCTGACATGGTGATTCATGTCGCGGGAATGATCGAACTCGGAAAGTCAGGACGCGGCAACGTTGATTGTCTCGACTTGTCGGTTTGATACGAAGGAAAAATTTGAGGATGTTAGGACTTGTGATTGACGAATGAATGAAACTTGAGGATTGAGTAGGTCCAATCCGCGTATCGAAAATAAACTAGTCTAGACGCAAACAAGAGTTATGTCCCGATGAGAATAATTATCCCGCGGGAGCGTGCATGGTGATTCATGCCCACCGTAGATAATCTGACTCGCGTGAGATCGGGACGCAACGTATTGTTAAGTCAGATGACCTTGTGATCGATTTCGTGGATTGGGATAGATGACTTAGGGAGTATGGAATGTGAATTTGGGTTTAGCGATGAATTGTGTCGTAGCGTGCTTGACTTGGAAGGATGGATAGGCAGATTATGTCGAACGTGTTCGAAGAAATAGACTATGTGAAATGGCTTGATGAACGAAGTGATATTGATATGTCAAGGAATTGGTTGAAATGTGAGTTATCATAGGATAGCTTTGCTGAATAACTCGGATCCCGTGCGACGAACGTTGGGATGTGCGTAGGGAATCGATGCCCGATGTTTAGAAATCGGAGTGATGCGAGCTTGGGTAGAAAACCCTGTACCATCGATTTGGTTTTGACCTTAGGATGGGGTCAGTGTTGATATCGTTGTTTGGGAACTATGATTCCAATACTGACGGAAAGACATAGCCTAGCGGTTAGGCGGACGTCCGAGTGCGAAGTGGTAGGATTGTGGAGGCACCACTCGCAAGTATCGATTGACATGCATGTATATCAGGGACGCTTGAATATGTGCACGATCCGACTCGAGTGGTGACGGCAGGATTCGCTATCACGAGGCTTGGTTGAAATATATGTATTTTGGGGACGCCTAAAATATGTGCACGATCTAACTAAGTGATACGTTGAATCAAGTGAGACTTGAGGAACGGAAAAGTGTTGAGGATTTTGAGATCGTGAGTTTAGAAGAAAAGGATTGTGGATAGCACGAGCGTGGCTCGGATTGAGGGAACGCATAGGAGAAATGTATGCGAGAAACGTAGGATGTTGAGTCGAGTGATAAGTCGATAAGTGTACTCAGTTAGTTTCGAGGACGAAACTTTTTTTGAGTGGTGTAGGATGTAGTGCCCCGTCCCGCTCAGTCAATCGGAGGAATCGAAACGCCGACGGCGTTCGGACTTAGCCTTACAACGGCTGCTCGAAGACATTGCTCGGTCGAGACGACCGCTCGCTCAGGTGGGATAGTTTCGGTGAACTTGCCTCATCTTAGCCTTCACATAATAAATCGCATGTTTTCAACTTGCACAAGTAGGCTTGATAATAAAAGAGATAAATCCACATAGCTAAAGGGAGTAATCCCGACGGGTCGAATTGAGTTAGAATATGGAAAGGTCCAAAGGTCGGCTTAGAGTTGGTGCACGACGTGCTTTGAAATTGACACTCGATCCTTCGTCCCGTGGCTTGGAAGAAGAAAAGTTGGTTGAGTAGGCGAAGTTATGAACGTAGCCTAAGTCATAGGCGTCGCCCGCGTAAATGCTCGATAAAGCATGCACGCTTCCATGATGCAAGGCTTGGCATAGTCTTTGCTCGTCCCTTGAGTTAAGTTGTAGGCTTGGTGAAGTTAAGGAAAGTGATGGCGGTCGACCTAAGTCATTCCAAGCACGGTCCTATGAGTTCTACTGCTGAGTATAGCTACGAAGTCTTACGGTTTCAAAGCTAGTCGTATGGAGTATGAGTTGGGTGATAGCGTCGCGTAGAGCACGATGGGCCTAAGGTACGATGCACGGACTTAGTGTTTAAGGCATGAACCATGGTTGATTTAATGAGTTTTTGGAGAAAGGACTATCGAACAGGCATTGAGTTGAATGAAATGATATAGTAACAGGGAGAAGGCTCGCGACCGTGGGTCGTCAAGGGATCTCAAGGATAGAAGACTTGATCTTGGTTTTGGAAAGAGATGATAACACTGAGAGTGCAATGACTGTGTGAGACGTCAGTTTGAGTGAAGGGTCTTGCATGGTCATTGGACAACTTGTCGACAAGGTAGAGTTTTCCCGTAACGGCAACCCAGGGCCATGGGACCGTTTCGGCCAAGAAAGGAAACACGGTGATAGCTGTGCTGACTCGATAGCACCGGGTTAGTCGAAGACTTCCAGGGGCTAGCTACCTTACGCTGGAAGGGTTCCGGCCAACCGCAAGCTATGTGTCCATGATAGCTTGTCATGCTAGTGACCTCATATAGATGAGTCAGCACGGGCGGCAATCTGCGAGTGTGCCTTTGGATTGAGTCGAGTATTGAGTACACTATATCAAGGAGTCGAGTTGAATGTGTGTGTATAGTTTGAATACAATGTTGGGCCTAAGATTTGGTCGCAACGTAGGCGTCGTGCTTCGGCACGAGATGTGGCATCGAGTCTTATGTTGTCGGCATACAAGTTGCATGTTATGATTGAGTTGTCTTGAGTTTAAGTCAGGAGATGCCGCAAGGCAAAGTCGGTCGAGTGACACTTAACCCACAAGTCTTGATTTGGGTCGGTTGGACGAGAATGGAGTCTATCGTGTAGTTGCGTCTCTGATTTGGGCCGTAAGGCAAACACGACTTGATAGGTTAACGTTGTTGGCATGAGAAGGGTCTTGAGGCAAGGTATGAGTTAACATTGTCGTTGCAAGCACGAGATGGTCTAGAGACACGGAATAGGCCAAGGCGTCGGTCCTAAAATAATCCTACGGCAAGACTAGAAAGACAATTGATAAGAAGTGACTATGTTGCACAAAGTAAATCAAACGTGTTAGATTTGTATGGGTGGGCGAGTAGCTCATTCCACCAGTACAGTTGAGTACTGACACCCACATAGTTTACATGTGCAGGCACAGGTAGAAGCTCGTGGCGCGGAGCTCGCTTGGATGCGTCGAAACGGAGTTTCTTGGCGATTCGAAGCGCGTGGCCGCATGGAGTGAAGATTTATACGGGACATAATGTATGGGCATCGCCTTCCGAAGCTTCCGCTGGCTCAAGACTTGTAATTGAGAGATGAGAGAGAGCTGAGTGACTTATAATGTGAGATGAGTGAGCTTGAGAGAATTGTAATCTTGGCCTTGCGCCCATTGTAATTTTTGTTTCAATATCAATAAAGAGCTTTTTTTGAAAAACTTGTGTTTGGTTCTACTTTCCGCTGCTATCATTCAATGTCTCTGCATGGGACTTCTGTGCGACGACCCCGTCGCAGCCACTGAAATCGGTCGTTATGGAACCCGCCTTGCACGAGCGCAATCTAGGCTCGAGCGGTATCACGTCTTAGCGAGGACGATCGCTCTCACGGTCGCTCTCACGGGAGCGGGGCGTGACAGGTCGTGGCATGTCCGTCATGACCACGAACTTGGTGCAGAGAAGGTAGTGCTGCCATGTCCTCAAGCTATGCACGACCGCAGTCATCTCCTTCTCTTGCACCGTGTAGCGCCGCTCGGTATCATTCAACTAGCGGCTCTCGAACGCGATGGGGTGCCTTTCCTGCACCAACACCCCACCGATGGCGAAGTCGGACGCGTCCGTGTGCACTTCGAACGCCTTGGAGTAGTCCGGTAGAGATAAGATCGGCTCCTCCGTCACAGCCCGCTTCAGTGCCTCGAATGCCTCCTCGCATCGGGGCATCCAGCTCCACTCCTGATCCTTCCGCAGCAGATCGGTCAGAGGCATTACGATGGGGAAATATCCCCGGATGAACCGCCGATAGTAGTTTGCCAAGCCAAGGAACGATCGCAGCTCCGTCGGCTTGGTGGGAGCCTCTGTCACTCCCGTTTTTCGTTATACGTATTTTTCAGGATACGTATGCGGATTTCTGACAATTGTCAGGTGGCCCGTAATTAGACTTATCTTGCTTAGCTTAGCCTTGGTTTAATCTTGA
This sequence comes from Iris pallida, assembly GCA_029216955.1. Taxonomy (NCBI): domain Eukaryota; kingdom Viridiplantae; phylum Streptophyta; class Magnoliopsida; order Asparagales; family Iridaceae; genus Iris; species Iris pallida. The sequence continues at coordinate 19,629,389 of JANAVB010033820.1, forward strand.
CTTGATTGATTCAACTTGGTTCAACATGACTTGACTTGGCTTGGCTTGGCTTGGTTTGGTATTTATTTTGGGTTGAGATGAGAGGGGTTGCTATATAAGTCAACTCCTTCTCTCTCCTCCAATATTTGCATTTACTTCTTCAGCTTCTCCATTTACTCCTCCCACCTACCAAGCCCTAGGCAAGTGCAACTTGCTTCATGATGGATCTTACGTTTTATTGTTCCATTCTCTTCCTTACTTGATTCAAAGCCTCTTTAGAACTTGACATTTTTGAATTTGATGGATGGATTCCTTTAGATCTAAGTTTGTAATTTTTTGGTTTTTCTAGTTTTGATCTCTGAAACTTGGTTATTTTCGAGATCTAATGGTTCCATGTTGTAGGAAATTCAATTCTACCCAATTTTGGCTTTTGAACCGCTTGATTTCGACTTCGTATAAGCAAGTTATGCCATTTTTATGTTCATGGGTTCCCCACACCTTTTGGTGCTGTCGGGACGATGAATAGTGCCGTACGCAGTATCTTCGCTGCCGCGCGCCCGTGCACCGTGCTTGTGCGCAACGTGTGCCGTGGGCGATTTTGCCCGTGCGCAACGTGCAACTTGCGTGGCCGTGCGGCCTGGCGCCGTGCTTGCGCACAACGTACGCCGTGGGCGATTTTGCCCGCGCGCAACGTACAACTTGCGCGGCCGCGCGATATTCTGCCGCACGCCCGCGCGCCGTGCTTGTGCGCAACGTGCGCCGTGGGCGATTTTGCCTGCGCACAACGTGCAACTTGCGCGACCGCACGATTTTCTGCCGCGCGCCCGCTCGCCGTGCCTGCGCGCAACGTGCGCCGTAAGCAATTTTGCCCGCGCGCAACGTGCAACTTGCGCGGCCGTGCTCCCGTGCAATTTTTTGCCGCACAACGTGCGCCGTGCATGCGCGTAACGTGCATCGTGGGTAGTTTTGTTCGCGCAATTTGCGCGCAGGTCACTCCAAATGACTATTTTTGCCTCTCTGAGCTGTTTTGTAGCTAAATCTTGGAAAACTCAAAACATGAAAGTTGTAGATCTTTTCCTTGGCTTCAAGATTATGTTACTAGCTATTTTATGCAAGTTTCTCTCATTCATGATAAAGTAAGGATTGAACACGATAGTGGCATGTTAAGGCGCACTCTTAACACGTAACAAGTAACTTGACATGATAATTCTTGATGGTGGTCCGTTTTGACGCACTCTTGACTTGATAAGTAAGCCTACATGATAATCTCGATATGCTGTTGTGACGGCTGTCTTGACTTGCTAAGTAACTCTAGTCTCGACACCGTGGGTGTTTGTGCTTGTATAAGCTACATGTCTCGTCTTGCATCATGTATAGGATATGAATTCCTGATTTCCTACGGTCAGGTATTCGTACCGAATCTGAGTAGGATAATGACTAGATTGATCAAGTAGTCCATGAAGAGGTTTCCCAGCTACAGGCAGTCCCGTTATCTGGGTGCTCTAATTGGACTTGTAGCCTGCCGTCGAGTAGGGTACATTTCCAGCACACTGTCATGTATTGCACCTCTAAGTCACCTAATCCAACTCTCTCAACTTGTGACCGGATAACCTGGATTAAGACTGCAGGGCTTGTGGCTGTTGGAACATCTCGATGCATCTCCTTAATAACTAAGCTTGTGATAATTCTAGTTAGTTAAAGTATAAAGTCGTACTCATTGCTTGACCGTGATTGATGGATGAAGTCCCGTCTAGTCTTGCCTAGGCAAGACCACTACATGGTTATTTCAGCATATTACTGTTATACTTTACCTTATCGATAATTGGTTAGTGACTAAGTTATGTTCAGGTGAACGGTTACAACCCCGGTCCTTGTTTGGTTTACGGGTTGTAACTTGGCTACTGGAATAGTCCTTTAGTCATCTTATTGTTTATCGTCTTGTTTCTCTAGCTCATGTCTTTTGTTGTAATTGATGTATTTATGTGCTATTATGCTGGTTTTAGTTCTTAAGTGAAGCCTCCCTTGTGGCACTTGCTCTTTCTGGGGTCTGATCAAGCTGGTTTTGTATGGCCAGATTTTGGACTAGCACCCGAGGATCTTCCAGCTTTCCAGCCAGATGGTGAACACTAGGCGTAACCCTGGCAACGAGTGAGTTTTATTTTGCTTTCCCACTCTAATTGTAAAATTATTCTTTTGAGACGTTTAGCCGCCGAGCAAGTGTTAGCTCGTGTTGAATTTACATTCCTGTCTGCCTAAGGGCTGTAACATGATTGACAAATCCTAGGGTTGATCATATATAACTTAAACTCTTGCTAGTCTTCGCTTTTTGTATGACTAGTTTCATGATCATCTGAATATGTAATGTTTGGGACGCCTTACCTTGTATGTCTGATGATCCACCATCTTGTTACATTTACTTGCATGCTTGAGATTGAGACACTAGGCTTGTTCTTTACCCTAAGAGACTAATGGCTTGTAGTAAACCCTCATGCATCTAGACAGTCGTGACCGTATTGCAAGGTGGGATTTACTTCAATGTACGTAGCTGGTTGTGTCTGTGCCCCGCTCTCCAGTATTCTGGTTCTGGGGCGTGACACGGTTTAAGTGGTGGTCCATGCAGGTCTTGTAAATCAAGATGTGTGAGGGTTTAACTGAATAGATGTCTCAATCAGCACTCGCCCTTGATCTCTACTCGTGTCTTCTAATCTTTCCGAAATCTTGACCTGATCATATGTTTATATCCTCGATCTATCATGGTCCTTCCTTATTGTTCCCCATGTCGTTTCTTCAGCGGCATTGTTCCGGGTCCTACCGATCAGCAAGACGGAGGACCTCCAGTGGACCAGCAGCAACCTGGAGACCAAGCCCAGCACTCTGGAGCGACCTCCCGAGTCATGCATTCCGGGGATCCAGAGCCCCCAGTTCAGCCAGTCCAGCCTGTAGAGCCTGATAATGGAACCCTGGTGGGTCTCATCATGCAATTGCTTGCATCTCAAGATCGTCGGGGCGATGTCCTGTACCAGACAGTACAAGATGCCATGGGCAGAGTTGGTTACCAAGGGAACAACGTGGCCAGCAGCTTCAAGCGTATGAACCCTTATTTCTTTGACGGCACTGAAGTTGCTATTGCTGCTGATGCATGGCTTCAGGACACAGAGGTTATCCTGGAAGCAGCTAGGTTTCCTGAGGATGAGAAGGTGGCCGTTGTGCGCCTGCAGTTATTAGACTTAGCCCGCAGCTGATGGGCGATGCTAGCAGTTGGATTACCGATTCCTGTCTCATGTGCAGTATTCAGCAACATGTTCCAGACCAAGTACTTCGACGCAGTAGCTCGGTATGATATGCAGACGAGATTCACCAATCTTAAGCATATGGACAGGACGGTCGATGGATATGCGGTCGAGTTTTCTAGACTCAGTCGGTTTGCTCCTACCTTGGTGGCAACCGAATTGGAACGAGCCCAACGATTCCAGCAGGGACTCCACCTAGAGATTATCATAACAGTGGAGCAGTTTGAGCACCAGACGTTTGATTCCGTCTTGCGAGCAGCCAAGAGGCATGCATATACTTCGCGGAGGATTGTAGATAGAAGCAGAGGACGGAATAGGTCTCATGGGCAGAAGTTCCAGTCTTCAGGACCAGCCCCGGCAGCTAGGACTTTGACTATTGGAGCTCCTAGGAGGGTGACCACAGTTTCGTCGGTTCAGCACTCAACGCCGGCGTATCCTCAGCAACAGAAGCATAAGCAGTCTTCCGCAATGGGCTGAACTCATCGTGGGAAGCCAGGACATTTAGTATCAGAGTGTCGCAGAGCACAGGGATTGTGCTTGGCTTGTGGGGCACCAGATCATAAGATAGGGTCCTATCCGAATAGAGCCAGTTCGTCGTCATCAAACCTAACCAGTCCATCTATTAGGGGTCCAGCACCAGTGCAGCAGCAGTACCTGCCTCCGAGGCTATTGTCGCCTCAGGCTCAGCAGTATGCCCAAGCTCAGATTCAGAACAGGCAGAGAGGTCACCAGCAGAGGAGACCAGCACCAAGAGGGCAAGGTCAGGCTATGGCTTTGACCGGAGAGGAAGAGTTAGCTTCAGGTGAGGTGGTGGCAGGTGTCATTCTCGTCAACCTTTTCCAGCATCGGTATTATTTGATTCGGGTGCATCGCATTCATTTATGTCTACACGATTCGCTACACGGATAGGACTGGAGCCCGAGTCATTATCAATAAGGCTCAATATACTTACTGGTAACGGTCTTTGTGGGAGTAGATAGAGTATTTTCCTCGTGTCGAATCGTAGTTAGCGGTAGAGAGTTTTCCGCTAGGTTGATAGAATTCCCGATGGCCGATTATGATGTGGTCCTAGGAATGGATTGGTTGAAGGATCAATACGCAAGAATAGACTGCCATATTGGCAGGATTATTTTTGGTATTCCAGGCGAACCAGAGTTTTTATTTTCCAGGGGCGAAGTAGAACCTTCTCCCCCAGTCTTACAGATGGCAGTAGCAGAGGCAGTTCAGTTTCCCAGAGTCGTTGAAGAGTTCCCAGACATGTTCCCCGGAGAGCTTCCAGGCATGCAGCCAGAAAGAGAGATAGAGTTCACTATTGATTTGCTTCCAGGAACGACACTAGTGTCAGAGAGAGTCTACAGAATGGCACCATCAGAGTTGGAGATCCTGTACAAGATGATTGAAGAACTCAGAACCAAGGGATTCATTCGTGCTAGTGGATCACCTTTTGAGCTCCGATACTTCTTGTGAAAAAGAAGAATGTACGTCAAGATTATGTGTTGATTATCGTACCTTGAACTCTGTAACAGTCAAGAACAGATATCCTCTACCAAGGATAGATGATTTATTTGATCGACTCAGAGGAGCGGCAGTATTCTCGAATATTGACTTGCGGTCAGGATACCATCAGATCAGAGTCAGAGAGCAAGACTTCCTGAAGACAGCATTCATATCCAGATATGGGCATTGGGAGTTCCTTGTTATGCCATTTGGAGTGACCAATGCGCCAGCCGTATTCATGGACCTCATGAATCGTATTTTTATGTCCTATTTGGACCAGTTCGTGATAGTGTTTATAGACGACATCTTAGTCTATAGCAAGAATGTGGCAGAGCATGAGCAGCATCTTCGTGTAGTTCTTCTTCTCAGAGAGCACCAGTTGTCCGCGAAGTTCACTAAGTGCGAGTTTTGGCTTGACCATATATCGTACTTGGGTCACATCATCACCAGAGGTGGAGTAGAAGTTGACCCCTAAAAGATAGTGGCCATAGAGACATGGTCAGTTCCCAGTACCGTCGCAGAAGTTCGGAGTTTCCTAGGATTGGCTGGCTATTACCGGCGGTTTATATCAGACTTTGTTCGAATTTCAGCACCACTGACGCAGTTGACCCGAATGGATGTGCAGTTTGCTTGGATTGTAGAGTGTCAGAGTTTATTTGAGAAGTTGAAGTAGAGATTGATGGCGGCACCCATTCTCACGCTTCCAGATGGGACTGGAGGATTTTTAGTCTATTATGACGCTTCCGGCAAGGGATTGGAATGCGTCTTGATGCAGCATGATAAGGTAGTAGCTTATGCGTCACGTCAGCTTCGTAATCATGAGAGGAATTACCCACCCACGACTTAGGGTTAGCAGCGGTGGTTTTCGCAGTTAAGCTTTGGAGGCATTATTTATATGGAGATCGGGTGGAGATTTTCACCGACCACAAGAGCCTTAAGTATGTGTTTACTCAGAAGGATCTTAATATGCGTCAGCGAAGATGGCTTGATCTACTGGTGGATTACGATATTAACCTGCAGTATCATCCTGGGAAGGCCAATGTAGTAGCAGATGTAATGCCCCGCTCCGTACGGTGCATTATGATGAGTCGTTGACTCGAAGAGTTGCGTTGACCCGATGAAGTATCGATGCGAATCGATGCAAGAGTTACGTTGGCCGAAGGGAAGCTTTGAGTCGATTGAAATCTATGAATCGAATCGATGCAAAGGATAAGTCCCGCTTGAGCAAGTGCTGATTTTAGTTGATATGGTGTGCAGGCTATACTTTTATGCTGGACGATAAGAGGTCGGCATTTTGCCTTATTCAGTAAAGTGTCCGCGAAACCAAATCGTCGCCTTGCAACGGATTATGGCATGGGCACGGTAGGCCGAATCAGTCGAATAGTTCAACGGAATGGCTAAGTCAGGAGGGTTAGCCGCGCAACAAAAGTTATGAAAGCAGGCCGCACCATCTCGGAGAGACGACAAGGCGTATCGGCTTAAGGTGGGTGGGTTATTGACTCTCTCTCCCTATTCCTTTACGTCTAATAAAATATATCCCTGTATACGTAAGTTGCTGTCAAGTTAGCGAGCGTGGCTCGAACGGTTAAAGGTCTTAGTATGTGTCGAACATTCAGATAGAACATTGAACAATTGAAGCGATGTGCATCAAATGTACGGGTCGCAGTAGGACGGTGATGGTAGAACATTGAAAGACAATATCGAGATGTGCATCACGTACACGACTCCGAGAATATTGAACACTAGGCCTAGAACATTGATTATGGCGTTAAGCGTGCCCTCGTGCACGAAAGCTATGAAATGACTAAGTAACTATAGAACGGTTGTTATGCGAACAACTTATGAATGGAATGCGTCGAGTATAAGTACGAGAAGTCTAAGCCGTTGGACGTCGTGCATCAATACGGATGTGTTGGGGCATAATGCCAATGAAACTTGAGATAGAGAGAACGGATTATGTTTACGGAACATGAATATGTTTATGGAGCATGAATATGTTTATGGAACGTGAGATTGGTTGGAATGATATGACTTGTTTGCTATGGTGCGTATTGTATGGTCAATGGACTCGGATGGCCCGTGCACGGGTGCGGCTCCCCTCGGACGATTACGACCGGGGCACCGGGACCGTTCGGCCTAGGTGGGAATTATGTTTGGTATTTATGGTGCACATCATTAGAACGGATTGCGACCGACCAGTGTTGTGATAAGCTATGATATCAGTAAGTTTGGGATCCTTCAGATACTGGACTAGCAACCCGTATTGGAGTGATCATAGGCTTACACATAAGGATGCCAAGTCCATTACGATACGAAACGCCGTGACCTTTATATAGATAGGGCCGGTGGGCTGAGATTAGAGTTGGGTGCATGCGCAGGGCCTGCTACCCTTATGCATATGTCTAAGTATGGTTGGTTGATTGCGTGAATTGTATGATTGGTTATGTAAAGTTATAGCCATTGCAGGCTAGGCAAATAGGACGGGAATGAGCACGATCACTATGTCTATGTTCATATTATGTCTAACTGTATCTGCTGCAGGAACACGGTATTGGACACATTTATGATAAGTTGCCATGCGTAAATATTGCCATGAAATTGACCCTAAAGCTAAATAGAAAGACCACCAAATAATGTTGCATGTTTTACTAAATGTACTTAGTGTTTAGTTTGGGTGCGAGTGGGTCTTGATCTGTGCAGCGAGGACGAAAGCACTAATCTCCCACTAGTTTGCTTGTACAGGTTCAGGTTATGTTCGGCTCGGGGCGGGACTTGGCCTAGACGTGCCGAGACATGGAGTCCTTAGCGTTCAAGAAGATCTACCGCATTGGCGTTCGGACTTGCAACATGGAGATATTCGGTCAAAGACTACTTGTTGGCTATAAAGAGGCATAATATATGGAACAATGTAATATTTTGTGAGCTAGAGAGATCATGAGCGTTGTAGCTAGTTGGCATATTCGGTTGGGCTATTCAAGCCTTTGTAACCTTCAGTTCATTATTAATAAAAGAGATTCTTGTTGTATACTCTGTTTTCCATCTGCTGCTTATGTTATCAATTTGAGATAATCTTATGTGAACCTGTTATCTTGCCTTGCACGAGCGCAACTCCAGGCTCGTGCGGCATCACGCCTCAGCGAGGACGATGATTCGAGTAAAATCTAGCGAGGACGAACGATTTCCCGGATCGGGGCATGACAAGTTGGTATCAGAGCGGTTCCATCATCTGGACCGTGAGTGAATCTTTTTGACCCTCAATTGCTTCGATATCGAAATTTAGTTGACTCTACGTTGTTTTCGCGACCGCATGGCTCATGGATCTGCTCGATGCTACATTGGATGTTTCATACAATAAGTCTATATTAAGTGCGTAAGTCTGCCACAAGTATGTCGTGACTATCATGCTATCTCCGAGTGCCATCGGAGAATGTTGGTTGCATGAAGTGCAACGAGTTATGAAATATTGGTTTTTCGAAGTACAAAAAGTTGCGAGTCGTCGGTTGCATGAAGTGCAACGAATATGGTGATGTTGGTTGCATGAAGTGCAATGAGATACGTATTGTTGGTCGCACGAAGTACGAAGAGATACGTGTTGTTGGTTGCACGAAGTACAACGAGTCGATATATGAGGCGATGTATGTTATGTGGCTATGCAAATGGTTATATATTATTGGCTGCACGGAGCGCAGCAAGTCGTGAATCGTTCGTTGCATCGGTGCAATGAGTCGACATGGTATGATATATGTTGTATGGCTATACGGATGGATAGCGATATGTTGGACGAGATTGAGTAATGACCTTAAGTATCGAGAATAAATCGTTGTACGAATTGCAACAAGTGAGATGGAAAGATCGCGGATGCGATAATAACGAGTCGAGTTGGTCGCTAAGTCGAGTTTGAGTAGGTGAACGTTTATGTTGGCCGAATGTCGCGTTGAGCTTTGAATAAGCGAATGTTGCGTATGTGATCGATATGATCGTCAAGATACGGTTAGATTGAATATATGTCAAACTTGAGCGAACGACTATCATGTTGGTCCAGTTGTTGTGCCAACTCGAGTCGAGTTGGTCCGCCGTCGTTACGTGAGGTACATGACATTTTTCATGTATCACAATTGCGACGGTATATCCCGAATTTGAGCCATATCCTTGATCATTCGGAATTGGTTGTTGGTACCAACCTTTCGTATGAGGAAAGGTCCGTATCCATATTGGACCGAAGAGAAGGTACTCAAGAACAAGACTATTAGTTTAGTCTGTGTTGCTTGGGGCCATCACTCTTTGGGTGAGTCTACGTAGGAACGAGAGGATGATATCCGATCGTGATATCCATATCTGTTTGACTCATAAGGTGTAATGTCTTCCTTATGCCTTATGTTTTTACTTTCTTGCTTGCATAAATGATTGCTTGGTTGACTGCTAGTCGTAGATTGCCAGTATTAGTTTAGCTCGCCCCGACACCTCTATCCTCATGATTAAATTTCGAGGATGAAATTATTTTAACGTGGATAGAGTTGTCACTCCCGTTTCCCGTTATACGTATTTTTTAGGATACGTATACGAATTTCTGACAATTGTCAGGTGGCCCGTAATTAGACTTATCTTGCTTAGCTTAGCCTTGGTTTAATCTTGACTTGATTGGTTCAACTTGGATCAACATGACTTGACTTGGCTTGGCTTGGCTTGGTTTGGTTTATTTTGGGTTGAGATGAGAGGGGTTGCTATATAAGTCAACTCCTTCTCTCTCCTCCATTATTTGCATTTACTTCTTCATCTTCTCCATTTACTCCTCCCACCTACCAAGCCCTAGGCAAGTGCAACTTGCTTCATGATGGATCTCATATTTTATTTTTCTATTCTCTTCCTTACTTGATTCTAAGCCTCTTTAGAACTTGACATTTTTGGATTTGATTGATGGATTCTTGAAGATCTAAGTTTGTAATTTTTTGGTTTTCTTGGTTTTGATCTCTGAAACTTGGTTATATTCGAGATCTAATGGTTCCATATTGTAGGAAATTCAATTCTACCCAATTTTGGCTTTTGAACTGCTTGATATCAACTTCGTATGAGCAAGTTATGCCATTTTTATGTTCATGGGTTCCCCACACCTTTTGGTGCTGTCGGGACGATGAACAGTGCCGCGCGCAGTGTCTTCGCTGTCGCGCGCCTACGCGCCGTGCTTGTGCGCAACGTGCGCCGTGGCGATTTTGCCCGCGCGCAACGTGCAACTTGTGCGGCCGCACGATTTTCTGCCGCGCGCCGTTTTTGCGCGCAACGTGCGCCGTGGGCGATTTTGCCCGCGCGTAACGTGCAACTTGTGCGACCGTGCGCCCGCGCTATTTTCTGCCGCACAACGTGCGTCTTGCCTGCGCGCAACGTGCGCCGTGGGCAGTTTTGCTCGTGCAACTTGCGCGCTGGTCACTCCAAATGACTGTTTTTGCCTCTTTGAGCTGCTTTTAGCTAAATCTTGAAAAACTCAAAACATGAAAGTTGTAGATCTTTTCTTTGGCTTCAAGATTTTGTTACTAGCTATTTTATACAAGTTTCTCTCATTCATGATAATGTAAGGATAGAACACGATAGTGGCCTGTTAAGGCGCACTCTTAACACGTAACAAGTAACTTGACATGATAATTCTTGATGGTGGTCCGTTGTGACGCACTATTGACTTGATAAGTAAACCTATATGATAATCTCGATATGCTGTTGTGACGGCTGTCTTGACTTGCTAAGTAACTCTATTCTCGACACCGTGGGCGTTTGTGCTTGTATAAGCTACATGTCTCGTCTTGCATCATGTCTAGGATATGAATTCCTGATTTCCTACGGTCAGTGATTCGTACTGAATCTGAGTAGGATAATGACTAGATTGATCAAGTAGTCCATGAAGAGGTTTTTCAGCTACAGGCAGTCCCGTTATCTGGGCGCTCTAATTGGACTTGTAGCCTGCCGTCGAGTAGGGCACATTTCCAGCACACTGTCATGTGTTGCACCTCTAAGTCACCTAATCCAACTCTCTCAACTTGTGACCGGATAACCTGGATTAAGACTGCAGGGCTTGTGGCTGTTGGAACATCTCGATGCATCTTGTTAGTAATTAAGCTTGTGATAACCCTAGTTAGTTAAAGTATCTAGCCGTACTCATTGCTTGGCCGTGATTGATGGATGAAGTCCCGTCTAGTCTTGCCTAGGCAAGACCACTACATGGTTATTTCAGCACATTACTGTTATACTTTACCTTATCGATAATTGATTAGAGACTAAGTTATGTTCAGGTGAAGGGTTACAACCCCGGTTCTTGTTTGGTTTACGGGTTGTAACTTGGCTACTGGAATAGTCCTTTAGTCATCTTATCGTTTATCGCCTTGTTTCTCTAGTTCATGTCTTTTGTTGTCATTGATGTATTTATGTGCTATTATGCTGGTTTTAGTTCTTAAGTGAAGCCTCCCTTGTGGCACTTGCTCTTTCTGGGGTCTGACCCAGCTGGTTTTGTATGGCCAGATTTCGGAGTAGCACCCGAGGATCTTCCAGCCTTCCAACCAGATGGTTTACACTAGGCGCAACCCTGGCAACAAGTGGATTTTATTTTGCTCTCCCACTCTAATTGTAAAATTATTCTTTTGAGACGTTTAGCCGTCGCGCAAGTGTTAGCTCGTGTTGAATTTACATTCCTGTCTCCCTAAGGGCTGTAACATGATTGACAAATCCTAAGGTTGATCATGTATGACTTAAACTCTTGCTAGTCTTCGCATTTTGTATGACTAGCTTCATGATCATCTGAATATGTAATGTTCGGGACACCTTACCTTGTATGTCTGATGATATACCATCTTGTTACATTTGCTTGCTTGCTTGAGATTGAGACACTAGGCTTGTTCTTGATCCTAAGAGACTAATGGCTTGTAGTAAACCCTCATGCATCTAGACAGCCGTGATCGTATTGCGAGGTGGGATTCACTTCAATGTACGTAGCTGGCTGTGTCTGTCCCCCGCTCTCCAGTATTCTGGTTCTGGGGAGTGACAGCCTCCCACTCCCGTATGGATTGGACCTTTGCGCCGACCATCCATATCTTGCTATGCCCGATCCAGTACCCCAAGAACGACACCTATTCTTGTGCGAAAGAGCACTTCTCCCGCTTGACGAAGAGTTCGTTCTCCCTCAGCACTTGGAAGACGGTCTTCAAATGCTCGATGTGCTCCTCCATCGTGTTTGAGTACACGACGATGCCGTCGAGGTAGACTACGACGAACCGATCCAGGTAGGGGTGGAAGAGCTTGTTCATCAAAGTACAAAAAGTTGCAGGAGCATTTGTTAGACCAAAAGGCATAACTAAAAACTCATATGCGCCATACCTCGTGATGCACGCCGACTTAGGCTCGTCGCCCTCCGCAATCCGGACTTGATAATACCCCGAGCGCAGATCAAGTTTGGAGAAGTATCTTGTGCCTCCCAATTGGTCGAAACAAGTCCGCCACCAACGGGATGGGATATTTGTTCTTGACGGCTACCTTATTTAGTGCACGATAGTCGATGCACAGACGAAGGCTTCCGTCCTTCTTCTTCTGGAACAGCACCGGTGCACCATTCGGGGCCTTCGACGGTCTGATGAATCCCGCGTCCAGCAGCTCCTTGAGTTGCTTCTTCAACTCGTCTAGCTCGGACGGGGCCATGTAATATGGGGCCATGGCGGGCGGCTTCGTGCCCGGCTCCAACTCGATGGCGTGGTCTACCTCCCTCCACGGAGGTAGCCTCTTTAGCAACTCCTTTGGCATGACGTCCCCGAACTCTACAAGGACGTCATCGATCTCAGGCGGAAGATCCCCCTGCACGGACGCCTCCTCCGCCTTGAGCACCGCAAGGTAGGTCGTCTCTCTGTGTCATATCCCCTTCTTGAGTTGTAATACGGAGAGAGCCTTCCCCTTCGCAAGCTCGCCTCGTGCAACTGTCACCATGCACGGAGAGCTCTCCTCCATGATCCCGACGACTCCCAGATGCAGCATTGGGACCGCCTTTGCCGAAGTAAGGAAGTCCATCCCGAGGATCATGTTGAAGTCGTCCAGTGGTGCGGCAATAAGACCGGTGACACCCGTCCAGTCTTCTACTTGGATCTTCACACCTTTGGCCACCCCCTGCATGGGACGCGCCTCAGAGTTGACCGCCTTTATCGTGCTTGAGTCTTTTTCCAGCTGTCACGACCCGCACCCGATTTTCGGACGCGAGCTCATGAGCAAGCCAGCTACGTATCGAGCGGACTCCAGCCCGACTCGAGTACGTATAAGCTGTCCAGGGCAGTGTATCATGTCTAATCTAAACTATATCTCAATCCACATGAATCATATAAAACAAGAATGAACAAGTATGGGTCATGGTCTGCAGCCCATTAGCATATTGTTCGATTAGACTCCAAGAATGATATGAGTCTATAAATAAGCAGAGTATATCATGCTACTGAATATAAAGCACAAAAGGATAATAAAGAAATATCATAAGCAAAAACCTGTATCATAGATCGCAATCCTCTACCATCAAGCTCTACTAACTAACTCCATGCAGTCGCTAAACCTGAAGAGATCATCAGGTCCTCAGAGGACTAGCAAGATACATAAAACATGCCTATCTAACAGTTTAATCATGCAATAATATAACCAGGGTATAAACATGAACTAGACATGAGACTGACATATGGCTACTGACATGTAACTATGAACACGGATACGGGATCAACTATGCATAAATGAACTGCTGGAAGATCAATGTAATACCAACCCTCGCCCCGAATGTGGACTCGCAGGTCAGTTTCAAGACAAGTCACCCTCGTCCCGTATGTGGACTCGCAGGTGCAAAGGACAACCCTCGTCCCGTGTGTGGACTCGCAGGTTGTGGGAAAGACAAAGGAATAGCAGTTCACTCACACATACTTGCAGACACGACTCAGTCAAGATACAGGTGAAGACACGGTACAACTCAGTTATGACACAGGTAAGGACAACTCTAGCATGATCCATGACGTAAACAAGCCTGGTATAGCTATACTATTAAATCATGAAATACTGATATACAAACAAGACAATAAACTGGTAAACGCGGTATCATATAAATCTATAACAACTAAGATAACTAAAGATAACATACTACAACAGGTGTACTATAAGCATGAAAATAAACTGTAGAGGGAGACAAGGTATACTTGCCTGGTGGTTGCACGCAGATCCAACATATATATAGTCGACTAGTAAGCCATATAGTCCAAGTTCTCATAACTGTCTCCGAAAGCTGAAACAAACATTTCCAACGTTCTCAGAATAGTCAAATTAGCTAGGATTGTCTGTCTTTAAGTCCAATTCTGGACACAGGGGCAAAACGATAATTTCGGACAAAAACGGTATCCGCCGTTGGACCCGCTTTGCACCGAAAAGCATGCCAGAGTCAATGGTCTCTAAAGTCGTCAAACTATATGTCAACAGGTCCGGTTTTTCGATACGAACCCAACCGTATGTCCAAAGTTGGATTTCGGCGGGCCGTGCACAAAATTATCCATTGAGTCGGACCGTGGGGCCCGCGAAACGGCGATCTGATCAACTGTCTCAGAATCGGACCAAACTTGGCGTACAGGACCAGAAAAATGATACGGTCCTTTTGGCGCAAGTTTCGTCTCGATCTGACGAACGTGCACAAAGTAATCGGGAAACTTGCACAGAGGCCGATACGGTAAATTTCAACGGATACGGATCAAATTCGTCGCGTACACGCGACCAATTTGAATTCCGCCAAATCCCACATGACCACGAAGCCGTTACGCACCTTTCGATACTTTCAGTTTGCGACCACGTCGCCCGGATTGGCGGGACGCACGTCGTATCGGAAGATTTTATTGATTTTAAAACAGGTTTTTGTCAAACTTCGGGATCCGATTTCTCGGTGCGTAGTCGATGAATTCGATTTCTGCGAAAAGGGTTGTGGATCCCTATATGTTGTCTTCAAGTGTGTCTAATTAGATTTTTGAAAACCTTAATTGGTAGTTCGAAAACTGGCTTCCAATATGGATGATTGGACTGTTTTCCTATTTCGAATCCGAACAGTTTTTTGGGATTTTGGGTTCGATTTCTCGACAGGTATACTAAGTATCCTCATAAACTAATTTATATACTTGGAAGATGGTTATATTGGGTTCACGTAGGATCTTCTAGATCGAAAATCGATTAAGAGATGAACGAGTAACATACCCGTAAAGTTGGGCTTCTAGGTACTGCCGTCACTGTGCTGTGCGTGCGCAGCCGACCGCCGGCGGTCATCCGGTGACGCGCGGCCGTCGGGATGGCCGCCCAGGGTGGCGCGTCGTCGCCTTCAAGGTCGGGGGTCGCTCAATACTATGGGGTTTAGGGTTTCGATGACTTCTCGCTCTCGATCCCTCTCTCTGTATCTATATCGATTATTATAGGGGGCGCTCGGGCTGGGTTTCTCAGCGGTCGGGCTGTGTTAGCAGGAGTTGGGTTCCCACAGGGGTGGGCTGGGACTTCACTATGGTTGGGCTGGGCTGGGACTTCACTATGGTTGGGCTGGGTTGGGACTTCTTAATATCTTTTCTTTTTTTCTTTTTCTTTTTCTATTTCTTACTATATATATATATATATATATATATATATATATATATATATATATATACACACACACACACACACATTTTCTACATATACATGTTATATACATATAAATAAATAAATATATATTTATTTATATGTAAAAAGATATATATATATATATATTTATTTATATGTAAAAACCATTTGCTCACCATATTTACAATTTTTATATATACATATGTCCTATACCTACATGCCATATATTAATCTTAGCTACAACATATAATTTATATATGCATACACATATCCACATATATAATATCTATTTATATATACATACACACATATATTTATTCTTTTGATAAAGAATAAATTAATAATAACTAATAATAATAAATAGTTTACTCTCATTAACCACAATAATATTATTGTTATTAATAATAATTCTCCTAGTAATTAAAATAATTCAATAGTAGCTCCTGGATGGGCATATCATATACTCCCATTACTGGGTCCCAGAAAATCGTATAAATATTCTAAAATGCTATTTAATATTAATAATACCTATAATTTACATATAATAAATATTTAGAAAATATTTGCCAATTCCTAAAATATATACAAAATATTTGCATTCACCAAACATGTCTACAAGGCCGTATTTGGTCCCACTACATGACTACATGGGCTTGGATTTGACTTGGGTCCAATCTGGACAGGTTCGGTACAATCGGGTTCCCGAAAACTCAATAATATAATTAAATAATAAATAAAAACTTCGGTACGGATTAAGCCGCAACTTGGCCTGGTTTTTCTAGTTAGGACACTCATATAACTTTGCATTCCCCTACCATGGCTAAACACTAGTCAAAGCACGCTACTACACTATCCGTGCCATGATTCCTAGCCGTCTTGTACTTCAAAACTCCATCATGGCTAAAGTTATCCACCGTAATAATTAACTAAATAATTATTTATAAAATTCTAAAAATCCCCATATAAATAAATAAAAATAAAATATTTTAAAATTTTCGGGAAGGGGAGCTACACCAGCACCAGACTCAAGCACCGGACCTCCGCGTCCGAGATAAAGTTGTGGGTTGCGCCTGTGTCGACCATCGCCCTTGTGTTTTGGCCGTTGATCTTCACGTCCACGTACATCAACTCTCGATTCGGGCTTTTGGACACGATCGCCTTGCTCTTCAAAGCGTTCAGCAGGCGCAGGGCCCCCATATGAGCCCCCTTCTTAGGCTCCTTGTCCTCGGGCTCCTCGCCTTGGACCGCGTTCACCCTCTTGCCTTTGTTCGAGCAGTCACGTGCGAAGTGATTTCCTCCACACATGAAGCATTCAATATTCCGCTCCGTCGAAGGCTTTGCGTGCTGCTTGTCCTTCGGCGGGCCTCCCTTTCCATTGTTCTTCTTTGCTCCCCCACCATTGAACTTGGTGGTGGTCTTTTCCTTGGGCTTTGGGGCATCACTCCGTCGATACTCCATCAGCTTCTCGGCTGCCGCAACAGCCGCGTTCAAATCTGACACATCTTGTCTCTGCAATTCTTGTGCCGTCCATGGTTGTAGACCCTCCAGGAAGTGGAACAGGCGATCTTCTTCACCCATAGTGGAAATGGAAAGCATCAGGAGGGTGAACTCCGCCACATACTCCTTAACGGACCCGGTGTGTTTGAGTTGTCGCAAACTCCGTATCGCGACGTACTCCACGTTCTTCGGATAGAATTGAGACTTGATCTCCTTCTTGAGATCCTCCCAAGTCTTGATCGAGCAGAGCCCCTTTTCTATCTCGATGCACCTGCGTTGCCACCACAGCATTGCATCATCAGAGAAATATAGGGACGCTGTGTTTACCTTATCGGTCTTATCCTCGATGCGGACCACCTTTAGGTAGCGCTCGATATTCTAGATGAAGTTATCCACCTCCTTCGCGTCCCGTACGCCAGTGAAGGATTTGGGTTCTGGATACTTCACCCTCTGTGTCGACTCCCTCATCGGAGTCGGACCACCAGCAATAGCCCTCTCGAGGACCTCCGTCTTGGTTTGTAGCTCTTTGCATAGTTCGACAATCTCCGCCTTAGTGGCCTTTCGTTCCTCCTCGAACTCGGCCTGCATCTCGCGGAGATGCTCTCGGAACTTCGACATAGCCATGGCGACGTCCGCCTCCAAACCCTAGGCGAATTCCTCGTGAGCCGCTTGGTTTTGCTCCACTTGAAATTCGACGCCCGTCACGCCTTTCTCCAGCATCTCTATCCGTTCAGCCAACTCGTCAAGAGCCCGTTCCATCGACGGTTCTTTGCTCTTACCCTTCCTCGAGGTCTTCGCCTTCTCCTTAGGCGATGCGGGTTGCTCGTTGATGATTACTTCGGTCGAAGACATGACAGCGATCGAACCTTTGCTCTGATACCACTTGTCATGAACTTAGTATTTTTGCTAGCACTTCGTCCCGTGCGGCGCACTGTCTTCTTTCGTCAAGACTCGTGCAAGCTTTCCCAATACGACTTAGCTAGATCGTTAAGGAAATTAAGAATGGTGGAGCAAAGATGGACTCGTAAGAATCTCTTTATTAGCTTGGAGAATGCTTACAATTTTATGTAGTGAAGGTGGTGAGAAACAAATGAAAGCATTCCCCTTTTATAAGTGCTCATAGAGGTTTACATGGAAAGTCCTAGAAGGAATATTCCAAGGATTATTCTTTCCTACCATAACTGGAACGGCATATTCCAGGTTTATTCCCTAGCAACAGAAAAGGAAACTTCACGGACCATCCAGAAGCTTCTTAGGCCTCCTAGAACGATCTTGGGCCTTCCGGAGAGATCCACTATCTTCTAGAGCTTTCCGCCATCTTCTAGAATGTTCTGGAAGCTTCCCGCATAACCTTGGTCCGTGAAAAGTTTATGCAACTGGACCTCGGACGGGGTGCAATATTTGGGACGTTACATGGAGCTGCGATCTATTTTTAATTTTTAATTTTCAGTTATTATGCCCTCTACTGTGTGGGTTATTGGGGAGATCTCAGTTCGACTCCTGCCCTCAGCGCATAAAAGAAAAAAAGGAAAAAGAAGTTGATTATGTCTTATGTACTGTTTAAACAGTTTACCAACAATTAGGATTCTGCATTTTCTTATGTACTTATGTAAGGATTTGGCAGTTTACGAACAAGCAGAGCTATCAATCCATGTAAATTGATGACCATATAGTTAATTTGGAGCCAAATTGTAACGGTAGATACATAGTTTATACTGCATTATATGATAAAAGTTAGGAAAATGCTAATTTGAACGCCCACGGGGCTGGCCTGTGCCCGTATGGCGGTCAGCTATTGGCTCCTCTGCTAACGTGGGCCCACCCCGGGACGGAGGGCCAATGCCGATGTGCCGCGTGGCTATGGGCCATTCCTGCAACGGTCAAAATAGCAGCTCCGTAAAAGTTAAATTCAGAGACAATAATGAGTTGGTGAACAAAAGCCAAAACTGAAGACATTAATAAACAGCAAAAATTTGTGGAGGGACTTGCTTTTAAAGTTGACCAAGGCAGGACTTTTGATGACTCCTTTATAGCTCAAATTTACTGCTAACTATGGATCAAATTTAGATATTTCTAACCTCATATCTGCATCTTAAATTGATATTCTTTGGTGAGAAGAAGTGATCCAGCAAGCAGCTATGCAGATTGAAGCATTGTTTATTTGGGACATTATAGATACTCTCTCTGCCTCTTTGCATTGTGTATTGTTAAACTTTTACCAGACAAAGATGCCATTAGTAATGAGCATTCGGTCGGATCGGATCGTTCCGGTTTAACCAAACCATACTGAAGCGTTCTATTGACGCTAAGGGTTAATTTGGTTTGTACGGACCCTTTGTATAATGGACACCGATCTAGGGTTTATGGTAAATTTTTCACAGCAAATTTTTTCAGCCAAAGTATAGATAAAGTAACAAATCTACAACACAAAACGGAAATTCAAATTATATATATATATGCGTAATTTATATTGGTATTTCCACCAACACATTTATTAATCAACACTTAAAAAATGATATTAATAAATATAAAATGTGCATTGATGATAAGTAATTGTAATCGGATTTTCGGTTCGGTTGGTTTTCTTATTGAGAGTAAAAAAAAGACTCCGAGTTCAATCTTGATCTACCACTTGGGCCTACACTCGACTTTTGAAGCTGAGACTGTAGCCTGACATGAAACTCGTGACCCAGACCCAACCAAACATGAACATAGCCCAACTGAAAGAGACTCGCCCACTACTCCACATCCATCCCCCATCACCATCATCTTCGATTGCTACATGACAAAACATTCCTGTGTTCTCACCTAATAATTCACATTTTTCCCATTAGCAAGCACTGCGTACTTATCACAGCTGTGACAGAAAAAAAAAGTGGAGCTCCCCATTATGGACAACAATGCCACAATTGTCTTAAGAAATTAACCAACCCTCATCATAACAAGGAAAGAATGAATGAAAATGGATACGTGGGAGAGAAATTAAAGATGTGGGGATCGTTCCATTCCATTCCATATGAAGCAAGCATATTGATATTAATTTCCTCATGTGGCACTAAGCACCCACATTGCTAACGAAGGACGTCGACGAGCCAAAGGAATAGGAACGGCGACGTCTCATCTAAAGGGACTGAGTTGTATAGTTGACCAACCATGCATGCTTTGAAAGGAAACGTTCCCTATTGCTCTCGCTAGCTCGACGCACTGCGCATTGCTCCTTCCTAAAGCTAAGGGCTAATCATAAAAACTGGCTTGCGATGCATCGAAGCAAAAGGGAGGACCAGGTCTCATATCAACGAGGTGGGTGATCTGCATCAATCATCACTCGAGGGAATTCGATCGTCCTCTCTGCACGAGACCAGTCGTCGACTGTACGTAGCAATCGTTACTAAACAGACAGCCTAACGACATTATTTTGAAAGTAAGCACCTGGTACAGTACAGTACAGTAGTATACCTTGCCCGTTTCTATATTGGGTAGCGTTTTTAACTGTGTAATCCGAAGTAATAGTTTCAGTATAGAGAGAGAGAGAGAGAGAGAGAGAGAGTATATCTGAACTCTCCCCGGGATCTAACTGTATAAAAACTGTTGAACTTTATATATAGGAAGCGGATCAAAAATCCTCCTTAGAAATTTTCTTAAAAACTCCCTGACTCTCAGCCGTCCATTTAATGTTAATATTAATGTTAATGTTAATATTAATATTAATATTAATATTAACATTAAATATTAAAATTAACATTAAACTTAACATTAAAATTAATATTAACATTAACGTTAACATTAACATTAATATTAACATTAACATTAATATAAAAATAATAATAATAATTAATATTAATATTAACATTAATATTAATATTAATATTAATATTAATATTAACAGTAAATGGACGGCTGAGTGTGAGGGAATTTTTAGGGGGTTTTCTAAGGGAAACTTTTAATCCGCTCTCCTATATATATATACTAGTGGATAACCCGTGCTATAATGGCACGGACACGAACCCGGCCTTCTCGATGTAGGCGTGCAGGCACCGGGCCAGCGCCAGGGAGTTCCGGATGGAGACGCGGTCTCCGAACCCGGCCTTCTCGACGTAGGCGTGCAGGCACTGGGCCAGCGCCAGGTATCCGAGCCCGGTGGAGGCGGACACGACAAAGACCACGGTGGCGGCGTTCGGGGTGCGTGGGGTCTCATGGAGGCGAAGACGCGCAGGACCGTCACGGTGCGTCCGAGGGCGGCGAGGCCCAAGACGGTGACGGTCTAGGAGACGACGTCCCTGTGCGGCATTCCGTCGAACAACCGCAGGACGTGGTCGGCGGAGCTGCGTCGGGAGTAGGCGGTGAGCAGGACGGTCTGCACGAAGGGGTCGGACCGGAATCCGAGGAGGAGGGCGTGTGCGTGGAGCGACCTGGTGGCGGCGGCGGCGGTGATGGTGTTGAGCAAGGAAGAGAAGGTGTGGGAGTCGGGAGGGACGCGGCGGCGAAGCATTTGGGAGTAGATGGAGAGTTGGTTGGCGGAGATGGCGATGGCGGTATTCAAGAAGAAGGGGTTGGGGTTGGTCATGGCGGAGAAGAGGGAGGCGGCGAAGGAAGGGTCGGCATCGGCGGCCCGGTGGAGGATGGTGCTTGCGACGAAGGGGTTGCGAAAAAGGCCGACGACGACGACATGGGCGAGGATGGAGCTGAGGCGGCGGAGGGAGGGACGGTGCAAGAGGAGCTAGAGGCGGGGGTGCCATTGGAATCTTGCTGTTGTAGCTCAAACTGCGCCACAACTCCATAGTATTTCGTCTTGAATCTTGCTGTGAAATCGTCCCAAGCAACGGGACGTCTGATACCTACTTCCTCTGATTCCCACCAATCACGTGCGAGATCCTGAAGTAACAACTTCACCTGATCCACACGTTCTTCTGCCGGTACCTTAGCCGCCGTCAAAATAGCCTCAATATCCTTAAGCCATGCATCTGCTGAGATGGCGTCCTCCGTTCCTTCAAAACGGCGGGGGTTGAACTTGCAAAATCTGGTTGATGCTCCTGAATCTGGCCTCGCCCCTCTTTCCAATGCCGTCTGCAATCCTTGGTTGAGTAGTACGTTCTGCTCTTGCAACTGAGCGTGCATGCACTGTTGGGCTAACATCTGATGTTGCTGAGTAGCCATCATCCCTCTCATAATCTCCAGAAGGGCTGGTGTATCTACTTCCACAGGGGTAGGTGGAACAGTTGGTGGTGGTGGAACATCTGGATACTGCGATCCAGCTGCTGCTTCCACTATTACTTCTTTCTGGGTAGTCTCCTGAGTTAGTACCGGCCCTTATTGCTGACCATCCTGGTCAGGTTGTCCATGTTGCTGTCCATGTTGTTGTTGTCCAGTCCTGACAGGTGCGGACGAGGTGCCCCTAAGAAAAGGGATAAGAGAACAATCAAACGACCGAACATGAAGGATCAATGAAGTCAAAGGATACTGGAATGTCAAGCTAGAGTTGAGAGTAACGAATCATGAGATCAAGGAAAAATATGTGTGATTAAGACATCCTATTAAACACCCCACAAGTCTGAAATCAGACCTGCATGGGCCACCACTAAAATCTTGTCACGCCCCAGAACCAGAATACTGGAGAGCGGGGGAATGACTCAGCCAGCTACGTATTACGGGTAGATGAATACCGTATAATACGATCAATGCTGTCTACAAGACGAGGGGGTGCATACTATATGAAAGTCTCCCTATGGTCACTTTACTTCTATTGTCTCAATCATTCAAACAAGAAACAGAAATAGAGAACATGTGAGATAAAGCAGTAAGGCGTCTCAAATGCTCAGTCAAAATGTTCTTGATATCTGGCTTTACAAAATACAGCCAGATGATGTAGTAAGTATACACAATTGTTAGCAGCTACAGCCTGACTTAGTTACAATTATGCAAAAGTAGGTACAAGACAATCCGACTAACATGTCGGTGCCAAACGGCAAAGTATAAAGTAGATAACAAAACGAGCGAGGAAGTAAGAAATCCACTCGAGTCCTCCTGCGATCATCCCTCTAGTGTTGACCATCTTGGAGGTCGAAGTAAGCTAGATCCTCGGGGACTGGCTCTAAATCTGGCCATGCAAAACCAGAGAGGTTAGACCTCTAATAGCAAGTACCGCAAGGAAGCACGATATGAGGAATGAAGCCAGTAATAAGAGAATATGATAATAGATCTCTGCTATATACTAGGACTCACACAACATCACGACACTTCGAACCAACCTCCCAACCAAACAAGGACAGAAGTTGGCCCGTCATGTCCTGACATTCTGATCATCTCAGTTAAGTAACAGAGTAGGTACAGTACACAAACAAATCAATTTAAACGGCCAGGCAACTACTACGGCTTGCTATTGTGAGTCCCAAGTTATCCTGGAATTATGCAATAAAGGATTTCTCAGTTCTTACTATGCGCAAGCAAGGCTAGTTTACCCAGTCAATCAATTACGCCAATCATGAATTAGATAAGTCCCAGCGGGACGCCCGTCATTAATATATAATATTCAATAGATAATATAACCAGATACCGCTCCCTGCCCGTATGGCAGATTTGCAGTATCTGTGGGGACCAACCGGCCTGTCGGACACTACTAGTCCCAAGAGGGCTGCCATGTAAGAACTCGGGAATCCATTCTCTCCATGCAATTATTATTTTATTTAACTTAATAGTCTCTACATTGAGTGAAGTACCATGCCGTGGATCATGGTCATTCAGAATGAGTACTTTCGTACGGGGTACGATATGCGCAACTCTACAATGATACCAGTACGGTCAGGTTGTAGGTCTTACATAGCGTAATACAACAATCAAAACTAACCACGGAGTAATCATACCTTGACCATAAAGTACACATGCTTCTTTAGTAAGATAAATAAATAATAAATGAATTGAAGCCTGCACGTGCCTGTATGCCAATATTCGGGATTAGCCAGTCGATTTCAATAGTTCATAATTAATATGAATGTGTCTCATTCATTCAATTTAATAAGACGACTAGCCAGTCTCTTAGTTCCAACTAGGAACGCATGATCAATTATTAGTCAAGGTCACAATCATTATCAATGGTGACAAGGCATGAAAGTCAACTAATATTCAGTGGGGTCGAGTCTACAACTCTCAGGGCTTAATTCCAGTCAATCGGTCAAGCTACGCTCAAGTCAGGCTACGCTCAAGTCAGCATACGCTCAGGTCAAGCTACGTTCAAGTCAGCGTACGCTTGTTTGCCATTAAATTGTTTGATTGAAAACTTTAATACAAACAGAACAGTGTTACAATGTAGGACTTAGATGTAGTCCTAGGAGTACACTTTTGTTTAAGCTAGATCCTTAGTGCCAATGGAGCGAGTGGTAATGCGTTGACTCCGTTGACCGGCTGACGACGGTTATCGGTTCTCTGAAGGTGTAGATTGCTCTGGGTGCTGGAGCTTGCTGAGAGGAGGAAGACGTTGAGTGTCTGTATCTGCCTCTCTGATGATTCCTTGTATGTTCGTTGTGGATTCTGTGTGTGTATGTGAAGGAGAAGATCCCTCTATTTATAGTTTTGCAGGCTGGCTGCTCATACGCGCATGTAGGATACGCCGGTGTGTGGGGACGCTACGTGGAGGTTGCTGATGGAGGCGCGTAGATGATGCGCCCTGATTGAGGGGGAGAACTCTTTATACTGCTGTTGTGAGCCGGCACATAGCAGAGGAGAAGATCTTTCTGTTGCTGAAATCTTGGACGAGTTGAGTCAAAGGACACGTGTCATTGACCCATGGCTTGAAGATCTCGGATTGGGGGGGGGGGGTAGTGATCTGGTGAGGTGCGCCTTGGATCTGGGCGCAGGAGGAGGCTACGGCTCATAACCTTTAGGAGTTACAAACCATTTAGGGCGCATGGCTTTTAAGGCGCATGCAGGTGACCTTCCTTCTGTCTTTCGGGATCAGAGATCAGTCTGGGGCGCATGGCTTTTGAGGCGCATGCAAAGCTTCAATTGGAGACTCTTCTTCTGTCTTTAGGGATCAGTGAAGGGTCTGAGGCGCACGGCTTTTGAGGCGCATGCTGGTTTGGACGCATGGCCGTAGAGGCGCATGCGGATGGCCACGTGGCAGTAGCCGTCGGAATAGAGTCATGATGATGCTGACATTGCCGACGCTTCGTTCTCTGAAAAAAGCTGTCAACTGTTCAGACTTTGGGAAGCGTGCTGCCAACTCTGGTGTCAGTTCAGCATTTAATGTTTGTGACGTTCGATGGACAGCTGAGTGGGCACATTGGTCGGTGTTCCACTCGGCATGGAGATGTGAGGGGGGGCGCATCCTCTGTGATGTGCCGGGTACTGTAGGGCGCGTCTGGGTGATGCGCCTGATGCTGGAGGGCACGTCCGTGTGATGCGCTGTTTGACTGGCGCATCCGACATGTCCTTTAATGACGCGGCTGTCTCGCTCCTCGAGTGCTATAAATAGCCGTTTGGCTGAATTCGAGGCGTCCGGTTCATCCATTTAATGCAAATTCATTGCACATAATTCGGAGAGTCATCCACTTGGCGTATGGGTTTGATTTGCCCAGCCTATAAATAGTGGCATGGAGAGAATGTTTGCTCCTCGTTCCCTCACGTACTTCCAACATGAACTTGGATATGCGGGTGCATTCTGTTGACGAAGTGCTCCCGAGGGTGCAGATGAGACGTCGTGCTGTCTTCGATGCACTTGAAGGTGACTGTTACATCCAAAAGACGGAGTCGAGGGCTTCTGAGGCAGGCGGAAGGTGCCTGTTGCATCCAAAGATAGGGATGTTCGGGCCTCGTCTCCGTTGTTCTGGAAGAGCCGTAGATCGGAATGGTGGTGCTAGGCTCTCTCTTCCTTCAAAGTGGGTGCCGCCCACTTTGAGTGTGTTGAAAGCTCCTTGTGCCATGATTTCGATCACGGTCTTCCTTGGTCTTTGGAGGCTCTTTCGAAGCCTCCCCTGGCCACAGCATTTGCGGTGCTCTTCCCTTCCTTGGTTCCAACCAGAGGGTTAAATGCTTTGCTTGGCGAAGCACTTATCAGGTGAGCCTGGCTGGAAGAGCGGCACATAACTGGGCTCTGCTCGGCCAGGTGAGCCTGGTTGGAAGAGTTGCTCATAACTGAGCTGCTGAAGGGATGCACATAACTGAGCTGGATGCACATAACTGAGCTGCTGAAGAGATGGTAGGATGCGCCTGGCTGGAGGCGCATGACATCTGCTGCGCCTGGCTGACAGCGCATGGTGACTGCTGCGCCTATCGGAAGACGCATGGTGGTTGCTGCGCCTATCTGGAAGGCGCATGGTGGTTGCTGCGCCTATCTGGAAGGCGCATGGTGCCTGTTGGCTGTAGATCTAGGATCCTTCCTTTGTAGAAATTCTTCTTTGTACAACCTTTTCTAGACATGTAATAGACTTTTATATATATAAATAAAAAGTCCTTCTTCGAATGTCTATGGCTTATTTGATTAGTTGTTTGAGTTCTGGCGCATGGGCTTTCTGGTTGTGAAATTCCATGCTTCTACAACGCTCAGGTCAAGCTACGCTCAAGTCAGCGTACGCTCAGGTCAAGCTACGCTCAAGTCGGGCTACGCTCAAGTCAGCGTACGCTCAGGTCAAGCTACGCTAAAGTCAGCGTACGCTCAGGTCAAGCTAGCGTATGGACTCCATACGACTCCTCATCAAGGTAGCGTATGTACTCCATACGACTCCTTATCAAGGCAGCGTATATACTCCATACGACTCCTTATCAAGGCAGCGTATGCAAGTCATACGCCTCCAAAAGGCAGCGTATATACTCCATACGACTCCTTATCAAGGCAGCGTATGTACTCCATACGACTCCTCATTAAGGCAGCGTATGCGAGTCATACGTCTCCAAAAGGCAGCGTATGAGGACTGCGCTGCGCTAAAGAGCGCGCACAACTCAGTTGTACAAGCTAAAAAGCTCGCGCACTGCTCACTGTCTTCTCCAATCAGCAAGAACTCCATGGTTGAACCCAAAGCTTCAAAAGTCCATAACTTGGTCAAAATAAGTCCAAATCCAACTTTGCAAAGGTCAAAATTGGGTAGAATAAAATTCTTAACAACATAGAACCATCAAAATTTGAAAAAAAAGAAGTTTGATAGATCAAAACCACCAAAATCCGAAAATAACTAATTTCTAGATCTACTAAAAATAAAACTTCAAAATAAAAAATGCCAAGTTCTAAACTCTCTTAGAATCACAAGGGGAAGAGAATGGAACCATAAAAATGGGTCCTCATGAAGAAGCAAGATGTACTTGCCTATGGGTTTGGTAGGTGGAGAGAGTAATGAGAAAGAAGAAGAAGAGTAATAGTGAAGGAGAGTAATGAAGAGAGAGAAAGAGTTGGGGGCTTTAAATGGAAGGGGTGGTGGTAGGTGGGTTCGGTTCATGATGAACCACCATAACCCGAAAATAAACCAACCTAGGCCAAACCTAAAGTAAGCTAAAGCAGAGAATAAAAGCAGGAAGTAAAATACAAAAAATTAATTGAAGGAATTTAATTAACATGAATTTAAAGAGATTTAAATACGAAACAATACATGATAAATATTAAATAAATACATTTAAGCAGTACATGTATTAAAGATACGTATAGTGGGAACGGGGAGTGACAGGCAAGTACATCTTGCATACCATGAGGGATTTCATGCATCCTCATTTATTTTTAGTCCATGTTGTTCATCTTCTCTTTCTCTACAAGTTTAGGTCTTGAAGTTCTTGATTTCCATGGATGGTTAGGTGTACATCTAAGTTTTAATTTTTATATGGATTTTTTGGTTTTGATCTATCAAACTCTGTTGTTTTCAAAAATAAGTGGTTCCATGTTGTAGAGAATTTAATTCTACCAAAGTTTGGCTTTTGAAAAGTTAGATTTTGACTTGTTTTATGGAAGTTATGGCCAAAAGTATTTTGTTTATTTCTATGTTCATCTGCAGCATGAGGCACATGTCGCAGTTAGCCGCATATGGTGTCGCGAATGGGCCGCATGAGACACATGTTGCAGTTAGCCGCATATGGTGTCGCGAATGGGCCGCATGAGGCCGTATGTCGCTGTTGGCCGCATATGGTGTCGCGAATGGGCCGCATGAGGCACATATCGCAGTTAGCCGCATATGGTGTCGCGAATGGGCCGTATGAGGCACATGTCGCAGTTAGCCGTATATGGTGTCGCGAATGGGCCGCATGAGGCCGCATGTCGTAGTTGGCCGCATATGGTGTCGCTAATGGGCCGCATGAGGCACATGTCGCAGTTGAGCCGCATATGGTGTCGCAAATGGGCCGCATAGGCCGTATGTCGCAGTTGAGCCACATACGGTGTCGCGGTTGGGCCGCATAGGCCGCATGTCGTAGTTGAGCCGCATATGGTGTCGAAGTTGGGCCGCATATACCGCATGAGCTGCATGTCGAAGAATGGACCGCATAATGCCTATTTTGGTTGTTTCTGACTGTTATATGTCCTATTTTGACTAAATTGTGGCTAGAATTTCTTCTAACTCCCAACATGAAAGTTGTAGATCTTTTCTTTGGCTTCAAGAATATGTTATCAACTATTTTATGCTAGTTATAGACTCGAACATGCTTAATACTAGTTTGACTTTTATGTCTTGTCACGAATTGACCCCGACTGTTACTTTGACTAATAATTGATCATGCGTTCCTAGTTGGAACTAAGAGACTGGCTAATCGTCTTATTAAACTGAATGAATGAGACACGTTCAAATTAATTATGAACTATTGTAATCCCAAATATTGACATATAGATACATGCAGGCTACAATTTATTTATTTATTTTACAAAGCAGCATGTGTACTTTATGGTCAAGACATAATTATTCCGTGGTTAGTTTTAATTGTTGTATTACGCTATGTAAGACCTACAACCTAGCCGCACGGGTATCGTTGTAGAGTTGGGCATATCATACTTTGTACGGAAGTACTCATTCTGAATGACCATGATCTACGGCATGAGATTTCACTCAACATAGAGGCTATTAAGTTAAATAAAATAATGATTGCATGGAGAGAATGGATTCCCGAGTTCTTACATGGCAGCCCTTGGGACTATTAAGTGTCCGACAGGCCGGCTGGTTCCCACAGATACTGCAAATCTGCCACACGGACAGGGAGCGGTATATGCTTATATTATTTATTGTATATTGTATATTGATGACGGGCATCCCGCTGGGACTCGTCTATTTTATGATTGGCACAATTGATTGATTGGGTAGACTAGCCTTGCTCATACATAGTAAGAACTGAGGAATCCTTATTGCATATTCCCAGGATAACTTGGAACTCACAGTAGCAAGCCGTAATAGTTGTATGGCCGTTTAAGTTGACTTGTTTTGTGTATTGTACCTACTCTGTTAACTAACTGAGATGATCAGAATATCAGGGCATGACGGGCCAACTTCTGTCCTTGTTTGGTTTGGAGATTGGTTCGAAGTGTCGTAATGTTATGTGAATCCCAGTGGCAAGCAGAGATCTACTTATCATATTTTCTTATTACTGGTTTTAATTCCTTATATCGTGCTTTCTTGCGGTACTTGCTATTAGAGGTCTAACCTCTCTGGTTTTGCATGGCCAGATTTAGTGCCAGTCCCCGAGGACTCAGCTTACTTCCACCTCCAAGATGGTCAATACTAGAGGGATGATCGCAGGAGGACTCGAGTGGGTTCCTTACTTCCCCACTCGTTTTGTTATTTACTTAATACCTTGCCGTTTGGCACCGACATGTTAGTCGGATTGTCTTGTACTCACTTTTACATAATTGTAATTAAGTCAGACTGCAGCTGATAACAATTGTGTACACTTTGCTACATCATCTGGCTATATTTTGTAAAGCCAGATATCAAGAACATGAATACACAAGTGTAGGCAACTCTAGAGGGGGGTGAATAGAGTTTGTGTCAATAATCACCAAATAAAAATTAACTCTATATTACCTCCACAAAAATAACTATCAAGATAGTAAATAAATCAGAAATAAATGCGGAAGTAAATAAAGATCAGAAAAGCATTCGCAGACACAGCAGTTTTAACCTGGTTTCCCTCGTGGAGGACTAGTCCAGGCCTGAGAACTCTAGCTCAGGATTCAATCCACTATTTGTGAAATAGTAGTTTACAACCCGTGCCTTTTCTTCAGAAGAGCACGTCAACTTCTTACGGAGGATCGCAGTGACGATTTGCTTGGAATTGTCCAAGCGACTTCTTCTTTTCAACTCTTGCACAAAAACTTCTAGCTGAATCGCACTTGAGCACCTTGGGGCTTAGGAAGTTTTGTGGCTAATAGATTGGAAGAGTAAAGCTCTTGACTATATAGGCTATGTAAGAGAAGAAGAAGAGAAGAGTGGATGGTTTCAAATGAGAGAAACCAAGGCCTATTTATAGGGCTCGGGACAAGCAGAATTCGGCCAGAATTCGGTATGGATAATTCAAATTTTTGGCCGTTGGACAGCTTGTAGCAAGCAGGCCCTAAAAATCAGGGTGCTGAAAATCAGGGGACAGAGTTCGGCCCGAACTCTGTGTGGAGGCAGAGTTCGGCCCGAACTCTGTCTCCAGCAGACAGAATTGGTCCATTGGGCTTTTGTACTTTGTGGAGCTTGGGCTTGGTTCAGGATTTGGTCTGTTGTATGGTAGAGCTTTGGAGAGATATGCTAGGGGTTGAGATGACTCAGTGCGACTCAACGTACACATTCTCCTAGACTCAATAAATTGAAGATTACAGACTTCGAACAAGTAGGAAAACCAAGAGCCCTTTGATGATGCCTTTCTTCTGATATTTGAGCAGCCCTGAAGACGACTTTTTCCCTTACAGCGGAACCCCCGATGCGAGGCCTCGGATAGGTCGCTAGGCGGTTCGGAGAAATCTTTTTGTATGACGCCGTCTTCGCTCCATCATTAATTCTTCATTGCCTATGTCCTGTTTGATCATGTTTGATCATGCTTACTGCATGTCTACAAATACATGTTAGGCCAGCAAAATATGTTGTAGTACGATAGAAGCATAGCAATATAATACAGGACAATTAGGACATTGCTAAGTTTAAGTAACAACATAATAGCATGTTAGGCCAACAAAATATGTTGCAGTATGATACAAGCATAGCAATATAATATAGGACAATTAGGACAATGCTAAGTTTAAGTAGCAACATGATAGTGAGTATATGAGTATTAGTGACATCATTATGTTAAACTTAACTGATCAGCCATATTCAAAAATACAATATAATCATTGGGCCAACAGAACATTTGACTGAGTATTTGGGACGCCTTACTGCTTTATCTTACATGTTCTCTATTTCTGTTTCTTATTTGAATGATTGAGACAATAGATGTGAAATGACCATAGTGAGACTTTCATGTAGTATGCATCCCCTCGTCTTTTAGACAGCATTGATCGTATTATACGATATTCATCTACCCGTAATACGTAGCTGGCTGAGTCATTTCTCCGCTCTCCAGTATTCTGGTTTTGGGGCGTGACAAGGTTTTAGTGGTGGCCCATGCAGGTCTGATTTCAGACTTGTGGGGTGTTTTAATTTATAGGATGTCTCAATCACACATGTTCCCCCTTGATATCATGATTCGTTACTCTCGACTCTAGCTTGATATTCCGGTATCCTTTGACTTCATTGATCTTTTCTGTCCGATCGTTTGATTGTTCTTTTGTCCCTTTTCTTAGGGGCACTTCGTCCGCATCTGCCAGGACTGGACAACAACAACAAGGGCAATACGGACAACCTGACCATGTTGATCAGCAACAAGGGCCGGTACTAACTCAAGAGACTATCCAAGAAGAAGTAATAGTGGAAGCAGCAGCTGGATCGCAGTATCCGGAGGTTCCACTACCACCAACAGTTCCACCTACCCCTGTGGAAGTAGACACACCAGCCCTTCTGGAGATCATGAGAGGGATGATGGCTACTCAGCAACATCAGATGTTAGCCCAGCAGCACATGCACGCTCAATTACAATAGCAGAATGTATTACTCAATCAAGGATTACAGATGGATTTAGAAAGAGGGGCGAGGACAGATTCAGGAGTATCACCCAGGTTTTGCAAGTATAACCTCCGCCGTTTCGAAGGAACGGAGGATGCCATCTCAGCAGATGCATGGCGTAAGGATATTGAGGCTATTCTGACAGCAGCTAAGGTGCCGACAGAAGAACGTGTGGATCAAATGAAGTTGTTACTTCAGGATCTCGCACGTGATTGGTGGGAATCAGAGGAAGTGGGTATCAGACGTCCTGTTGCTTGGGACAATTTTACTGCAAGGTTCAAGATAAAGTACTATGGGGTTGTGGCGCAGTTTGAGCTACAACAAAAATTTATCAACCTTAAGCAGGCCGGCAAGACGGTAGATGCTTATGCAGCGGAGTTCTGCAGATTGAGTAGGTTCGCCCCAAAGATGGTAGCGACAGAGAGCCAGAAGGCTATGAGATTTCAGCAAGAGTTTCATCTTGAACTCTTGCAATTGATAGAGGAACATAATTATCTGACTTTTGACGAAGTATTGACAGAAACCCAAAGGCATGGGATCACCATACAGAGGATCACGGCAAGGACCGGGGGTCAAAAGAGATCCCACAGTCAGATTGAAGGAGGAGGGGGAGCAGCACCCCGAGTTATACCGTCTCCTGGCATTCGTATCCACGATGTGGCGATGCGAGGGCCAGCACCACCAAGGCAGCAACAACAGCAACAGAGGAAGAACCAGCAACCCCCAGCAGGCTGCACTTATTATGGAAAGGTAGGACATACTAGAGATGTGTATCGAACATTGAAAGAGCAATGTTTGATATATAGAAATTCAGATCATCGGGTTACCACCTGTCCCATAAATTCAAGGTCAGAAGGACCAGTGCAACAATTTTCTGCTCTGCCAGCACTAGGGGCAGGGCAGTATCGAGGACCAGCGGTAGCAGTGAGACCGTTGGCACAACGCCCGTTCATGACACAGGCTCAGATGTTTCGGTAGCAGGGACCGCCGATGCAGCAGCACCAGCATAGACCACCCAAGCATCATCAAGGAAGGGGCCAGCAGCAGCACCAGGCTAGGCCGCAGCATGAAAACCAACAAGGAGGTCGAGGGCAGGCATTCACTCTGTCCTTGGAAGAGGCATTAGCATCGGGAGATATTGTGGCAGGTAACATTCTCGTCGCCTCATATCCCGCAGTAGCATTGTTTGATTCAGTAGCATCACACTCATTTATATCTGTACAATTTGCAACACGGCTAGGAATGGAGTTCGAGGCATTGCCAGGGAGGTTAAATATACTCACTGGTAATGGGCTCGTAGGAGTTAGTAGAGTTATTCTAGCATGTAGCATTGTAGTTTGCGGGCATTCCTTACTCGCCCGGTTGATAGAATTTCCTGTTGGAAATTTTGACGTTATCTTAGGCATGAACTGGCTGAAAGACACTCATGCAACAATAGATTGTCGTAGAGGGAGTGTATCTTTTGATATTCCAGGCATGAAGAGATTCACCTTAGTCAGATCAGTTGCAGCTCAGCCAGAGCAGGGAGTAGTGATGTCAATGGAAGAAGTTCAAGTTCCGAAGGTAGTTGAAGAGTTTTTAGACATATTTCCTGAAGAACTTCCAGGTCTACCACCGATTAGAGATATTGAGTTCAGTATAGAATTGGTACCTGGAACTAAACCAATATCAGATCAAGTTTACAGAAAGGAGGATTAAGAGCAGGCCAAGGTATATCAGCACATAGAGGAGCTGAAGTAGAAGAAGTTCATCCAAGCTAGCATATCACCATGGGCAGCACCAGTGGTACTTGTGGGGAAGAAGGATGGGTCATCTAGATTCTGCATTGATTATAGGAAGCTTAATGCGATGACAGTAAAGAACAAGTACCCACTACCCAGGATCGACGACTTGTTTGATCAGTTGAGCAAAGCTAGAGTTTTCTCCAAGATAGATCTTCGTTCAGGGTATCATCAAGTGAGGGTTCGAAAGGAGGATATTTCTAAGACAGCATTCAGGTTGAAGTATGAAAATTATGAATTCTTAGTAATGCCGTTTGGTTTGACCAATGCTCCAGCAATATTTATGGATTTGATGAACCGCATCTTTATGCCATGCTTAGATCAGTTTGTCATTGTGTTTCTTGACGACATTCTCGTATATTCAGCCAGTGAAGAGGAGCATAAAGACCTGTCACGATCCGCACCCATTTTTTTTTAAACGGATACGAGACGTGTCCAAGCCAGCCTACGCCGCAGTATCGGCGGTAGAACGCTGTCACGGCCATGAAGATCGAATCACAAATAATGCTCATTCACAAAATTAATTTAATTTACAAAAGCACAAGTTTTACATCTGTAGAAAAAAATAAACTTGTACAAATAAATGAATGACTACAACTCAACTATCTAGCTAATCTCTAGGCTTTTGTCTGCAAGTACTCCCGTCACTCCCAAGCTAAGTGAATCCACGGCTAACCTAAAAATGTTGGTTTCCAGTCAGGAATGGAACGAGCACAATTCACCGAATGCAATTTCAAATAAAGAAAATGACTATAAGACAAAGGTTAGGCATCAATCATGAGTTTTGAAAATAACAGTAAAGCCGTGAGAAAAATCAATAGTAATAAATAGACCAATATACTTTTCCACCGTTAGAAGTACCTTTGATATGTGATCGGTCTGGGGTACTACACCGTACGGTCTACGATATCTACTTGCAGAATTTAAACAATGTCTACGAGATCTACTGCATAAAATAAACAATGTCTACGAGATCTACTGCATAAAAATAAACAATGTCTACAAGATCTACTGCATAAAAATAAACAATGTCTACAAGATCTACTGCATAAAAATAAATAATGTCTACGAGATCTACAATGTCTACGATATCTACAATGTCTACGATATCTACAATGTCTACGATATCTACAACGTCTACGGTCTGATCACACATCCTTGATACTTCTCATTCCCGACTCAACAATTTATAATAGAGTATAAAAATATCACATAACCAATGACTAATCAATGAAATATAGTAAAGATCAATATCAAAATGCAGACAATAAACTGTACTCGCCTGTGGTCCTGTGCTGGTGAACCCGATGATCCAAATCACTCAATATACCACAATAGTCAAAACCCGTACAACAGTCCTCGGAAGCTAAAATAAACAATACCAATGATCTCAGAATAGTCCAATTAGCTAGGATTGTCTGTCCTTAAGTCCAATTCTGGACACAGGGGCAAAACGGTAATTTCGAGCAAAAACGATGTCCGTCGTTGGACCCGCTTTGCACCGAAAAGCGTGCCAGAGTCAACGGTCTCTAAAGTCGTCAAACTATATGTCTACGGATCCAGTTTTTCGATACGAACCCAACCGTATGTCCAGAGTTGGATTCCGGCGGCCCGTTCACAAAATCGTACGTTGAGTGGGACCGTGGGGCCCGTAACACGACGATTTTATCAACGGTCTCAGAATCGGACCAAACTTGGCATACAGGACCAGAGAAATGATACGGTTCTAATGGCGCAAGTTTCGTCTCGATATAACGAGCGTGCACAAAGTAATTAGAGGATTTACAATGTGCACGATACGGTAAATTTTGACGGATACGCATCAAATTCGTCGCGCACACGCGACCAATTTGAATTCCGTCAAAGCCCACACGACCACGAAGCCGTTACGCAGCTTTCGATCCTTTCGGTTCGCGACCATGTCGTCCGGATTGGCGTGACGCACGTCGTGTGGAGCGATTTTCCAATTTTTAAAACAGGTTTTCGGCAAACTTCGGGATTTGATTTCTCGATGCAGAGTCGACGAAATCTGATTCTACAAAAAGGGAATCAAAGCCCTATATGTTGTCTAGGATTGTCTTTAATTAGATTTTTATGTTCGACAATCTGTTATCCAGAAATCGGCTTCTAAACTGGGTGTTGGGGCTGTTTTATGTCCTGTTTTAAGCAGGTTTTCGATCGACTTTGGATAGATCTTACGAGCGATCGAGGGACTCTATCTACGAAGTAAAAGAAAAGATTGGAGGGGGTCATGTCAGGATCGTACCAGAGTTGATGGATCGTAAAACGATCGAGTGTGCGCGACGAGAACCCGCGACGAAGTCGCTCTCGCCGCCAGTAGTCTGCTGCTGTCGCTGTTGTTCTGCTGTACCGACGCGCTGGTTCGCGCATGACCGTCGGCCTCGCCTTGCCGGCGGTGGCTCTCCGTCGCGTGCGCACGGGGAAGGGACGCGCAGGGGTCGGCACGGTTCGGGATTAGGGTTTATGGAGTATCGATGACTTCCCCTCTCGCGTATATATGGCGACTGCGCGTATGTTTACACAGAGCTCGGGTCTGGGTGCACGCATTAAGCCGGGCTGGTGTGCTTAATGCACTGTGGGGAAATTTGCTATGGGGTTTAAATGCTCGGCTGGGCTGGGATGAATTGGGCCACTCGGGCTTGGTTGCTTGGCCTGAGCTTTATGTTGCTAGCATAAAACCAAGTTGCGAGTTAATGTTTTGACTTTCTGTAGTCCAACTGATTAGATATAGGGGAGATAGAAACCCCTATTGGAGATGGCGTGAGCACAATGTGAGCATGCTCACCAGTGATCTGCTGGGCTCGGGCTCATGGAGAGTTCGGGTTGGCTCTTCTGGAGTGTAGGGGATTGGGCTCTCGGTTCTCAGCTTCCTGTTGGGAATAGGGTGGGGAGAGTCTCGGCCTGGGCTGCTACTGCTGGGGCTTGGGCCGAGCTGGTGCCTAGCTGGGCCTAGTTTCCCTATCATTTAATACTAATAACAATTACCCATATATATATATGTATGTATATATACACACCCATTTATATGTATATATCTATTTATATACGCAAACACTTATACACATTTATATAAATGCCATGTATTATGTATATACATCAATAAATTTTGAATATATATTTCTATGCTTATAATTAAATATGTATATATATACCTATATGACAATTATCTATTTAATTATTTATATACATACACACATATATATGTATATATTTATATACACAGACACACATACACCTGTATATCTACGACATGTATATACGAATATACATTAATAATTTCTAGAAATATCTATACGCCTATATAGAAATTACTGTATATATATTCCTATAATTGTATATATATAATTGAATCCTCCTATAACCTTATATAGGTATATTAGTACACACCCTAAACTATTTATATATATAATCCAATATATATATATATATATATATATATATATATATATATATATATATATATATATATATATATATATATATACGAATATTTATAAATATATATATATATATATATATATATATATATATATATATATATATATATATATATATATATATATATATATATATATATATATATATATATATATATATATATATATATATATATATCTGTAACTCTCAATGACCCTAATAAAATCTAGTTTCTAGAGTAGGTCTTCCACATAAAATGAAATAATATTTATTTACAAAATCTAAAAATCACCATTCGAATAATTAAAAATAAAATATTCCCAAATTTTTGGGAAGGGGAGCTACAAATCTACCCACCTTAAAAATAATTTCGTCCTCGAAATTCTAACTCCTAACTATCAAAGTCTACTATTACCTCAATATCCTCAAATTTTATTTCTCAAAAATATTTTATAAACTCGAATACTTGAGGACTTCTACCCACCTTTGGTCACACTACTCCCTTAATTCTCATGTCGCTAAACTTTATCATCTTCCAACTAATTGCTAAATAAATTTCTACCCATAGATATCTACTGCCCTTGGCCTCTATAATCCTCTCCTATTTATCGAACCACCTGAAATCTAACAAGCAACAAATTTACGCAAGTAGCTAATAAATATTGATAAATTCTAATAAGCATGACCATTCGTCGCTTCGAAGTAGGAAGGACAGGAAGATAGGAAAATAATCGAGAGCAATTATGAAGTTTCAGAGCGGTAGAGAGTTTTCAATGATGCAGATAGAGAGAAAGTCGCTAGGTTGGGCTACTCTAGTCTAGTCATTTGCCAAATCGAAGAATCCTTCGTTTCTTAGAGGGCTTGCAATCCGTGCAATACTGAAATTTCGTTCTCGAAATTCTAAATAAGGTTCTATAATAGAACAAAATTTAGGAAGTCAAGATCGTGATCTTTCTCGTGGTTATTTAAACACACGAGCAAGGGATGAAACGCAATACAAATTCGTATCATGACTCCCAGGTAGATGAAATATTGGTTACGAATGACTTCACAATCTAAGAGGGGAGACTACATAATATGTATAGGGACCTATTTCAAACAGTTCGGTTTTATAATCCAAATGTAGTAGTTTGTATGGATGGGTTTTACTGGGTCTTAATAGATTTTCTGATTGGACGTCCATCGCTGGTTGGGTGAACCTAGAATTTCAATCTATATTGGATGGACAATATCCTGATGATGAACTATTTCTACTAGGCTAGGGTAACCTAGGATAGGTTTCCACCCACGTGATTGAGCTAGATAGCAGCCGGATTGGTTAATATGCTTTGTAACCCTTGAAGATACGCTTTTCGTGACTTTTGTGTTTAAGTCACACGAGAAGACGCAATTGAGTGGCATACTAGTGATATGCGTGTAGTGGGCTTCGTGTAGATTACAACCATATATTTGGTCGAAAGATTCAAGTCGAGATTGAGTCTCTATTTGTAGTCGAGAAGTTTACCGGTACTATGGTAAGGGTTATAGTTAGTCCTTTTTACCTGAAAGTCGTACCATAAAAATAGAGTACAAGGGGACGGGTTTGAGTGGGACATGATATATCTAGATGAAGGTGGACTCGTCTAGATCCTGTATATGAAATTTGTTGGAAGATAACAGCTGGTTACGTGCTCCGAATATAAATGACACGGTCGGGGACACTAAACGATCTAAATGGAAAGTGGGAGTCTCTGCAGCACTAATTATCATCCTAATGGGAGTTATTCTAATCTCTCGGTAATCCTGGTATATCCTAAAATTTTAAAAAGCTTACAGTCTATCCACCTTAGAACCTAGGTCATGGTTTTAGGAATAATGAGGTCAGAAGAATTTCCAAAATCCAGGTATTGTACCTTGACTCTTGTTAATTAAGAATGAGGCACGACGTAACGGGATACGGTAGATATAGTCAAGTCAAGGGTCATTTCTCAATAAATGGAGAATGAGTGTGGGTGCAATGACACATGGTCAATAAAATAGAATGATCTACTCGTCCACAGTATACAAGAGTTGTCGACGGGGTAACCGACTCTAAGGCACATCTTATGAAAGGATTCTAACAACTGAGTCGTGAATTTCTATTTGTGTCAAACCTGTCAGACTATTTTCACAAGGGTTCTAGTGGTATGGGCTGTTGACCACTGCTAGATCATACTATGACAGGGTATTCAAACTATGGTATTGGCTAAAGTAGTGACTGTGGTGTTCCAACACTAGTTAGGTCTTAACAAATTTACTTAACTAGGGCAATATTGGTTGGAACCTATCGGAATGAG
This sequence comes from Iris pallida, assembly GCA_029216955.1. Lineage (NCBI taxonomy): Eukaryota > Viridiplantae > Streptophyta > Magnoliopsida > Asparagales > Iridaceae > Iris > Iris pallida. The sequence continues at coordinate 19,668,838 of JANAVB010033820.1, forward strand.
TGTCTATCACAGTCACGGTAAATGATTGTCCTTACCTTTCTCTACACATCTCATGTCTAAACTGTGGCTTTGATCGAGGAAAGGTTGAGTCAAGGCATAAGGATTGCTAGTTAAGGCAAGCTTCCAGCAGATACTTAGAGACTCCCAACATTTGGTTTCTTGAGAATAGATAGTCTCCTAGGTTGGCGTTCTGACTTAAGGGTAAAACCTTAATCATTCTCAAGTTCAGGTGGCTAGAAGGTCTCAATGGTAGTTTGAGGGTTGAGGAGAGAACGAGTAACTCAATCATGTGACTGGCCGTTGGTAGCTACACTTGTGCCTACCATTATCATAGCCATGGGAATACTCTGTAGCTCTCTACCATTACGAGCTTTCGTCTTTCCAAATCGGTGAAAGATAAAAACAATAAAGAATTCAAGGGAGATGTTACTGAATACAATCTCGGGATTCAAGGGCGAACGTATAATTCAAGAGGAATTGTCAAAGCAGTCGCGGATGAGATCCTAGATACCTATATATCTCCATCCACGTAGTGTAATTAACGAAGAGCGAACCAAATGCATCATGGTTGATCAGACCATAATACACTGATTCTGATCAGACAATAAGTTAGCAGGCATCCCCACTAAACATATGCCTCGAATCAAGCTTAATGAAGAGTAAGCTTGCAAAAACTAGGCTGTAATAGCAGCGTTGGTCAAGATAGTCAAGATACAAGTACGCGAGATTTTTGAAAAGAGGCACTAATAGTTCGAGTTCTGTGAGAATCAAACCCTACCTGGTGTTCTTACTTATACAGTCATCCTACTGTCTTCTTATTCATAAGACTTTGGTCAACTAATGGGTTATGGACTTCCGACATCTATATTCCAGGTAACCTATTAGTGTCAGTCAATTACTTCGTCAATAGATCACAAGGACCACGGAATACTGGGTTGGAAGACATGCTATTCATCCTGCAGAACTTCTACTAGTATTGGCTTTAGGTCTTACGGAATATATATGGCAATGTCCTATCCTCCATAGTATCTTAAACTTGTAATCATGTCTGAAGTCATTTCACCGAGAGTTATGCCTCGCCCGTATACTCAGACTGTTGTAAACTCTTGGATTCGTGATTTCAGGGTGATATGCTATCCGATACTCTACCTTATATGGACACAAGGATGACTACGGTCAAAGAGGATCACTAGCTATAGTTTAGCAATATTCTATAACCTATATTCTCTTAAACTATTCCAACTCTAAGGATCGTGCCTTGCCAGTGCGCTGCTGGCGGCAGTGAACATATAGTCTCCCTAATTTAAATAAATGGCGACAGTGCGCTGCTGTCCTGCCATTATGAGTTAACTGACATTCCTTTAACTATATCTGTAAAAATTCATGAGCTCCTAGAGATTCAAACAACTGGCTATGAAATAAAGTGTAAGTATCCATCAGTCATAATCCTTGGAATAAAAGATGAACATGGAGGAACAAACCGAGGAAAAGAGTTACAAACATTCTAGTATCTATTTCATGTATATCCAAACTATTGAGGAAAAACTTTGAGTTGAAACTAACTCGAGGTTCGTCTATGGATAACATAAAATAATAATTCTTAGGCAAAATAGAAACTAAATAGGCAATTGGGACTAGAATATGGGGATGGTATCCAAAGGGCAAGGAGAAGGAATTGCACCATTTATCAAGGTTAGATCATTATCTCTACGAAGCCCTGTCTCACCAAGCGAATAGTCTATCCACATTGGATCATATCGTCCTATCTAGAGGAAATAGTGTACTTATGGGGTTCTGGCAAACTAGACAATTAATAACTCCTCATCTAAATTGCATGGCCTTGACTACCCATCGGTAAATTTGTATAAGGGACTCTTAGTCCTAGTCATCCTTGTAAATTAAATTAATTCTAATTCGGGAAATGAGCATTTCCTGATCGCAGGCTCACAATAGTACGGCTAACTTAAGTACTATCACGAGTTCGCATGGTTTGCGAAGAGAGACCTGCATGGGCCACCACAAAAACTTGTCACGACCCGCACCCATTTTTTTAAACGGATACGAGACGTGTCCAAGCCAGCCTACGCCGCAGTGTCGGCGGTAGAACGCTATCACGGCCATGAAGATCAAATCACAAATAATGCTCATTCATAAAATTAATTTAATTTACAAAAGCACAAGTTTTACATCTGTTGAAAAATATAAACTTGTATAAATAAATGTATGACTACAACTCAACTATCTAGCTAATCTCTAGGCTTTTGTCTGCAAGTACTCCCGTCACTCCCAAGCTAAGTGAATCCACGGCTAACCTAAAAATGTTGGTTTCCAGTCAGGAATGGAACGAGCACAATTCACCGAATGCAATTTCAAATAAAGAAAATGACTATAAGACAAAGGTTAGGCATCAATCATGAGTTTTGAAAATAACAGTAAAGCCGTGAGAAAAATCAATAGTAATAAATAGACCAATATACTTTTCCACCGTTAGAAGTACCTTTGATATGTGATCGGTCTAGGGTACTACACCGCACGGTCTACGATATCTACTTGCAGAATTTAAACAATGTCTACGAGATCTACTGCATAAAATAAATAATGTCTACGAGATCTACTGCATAAAAATAAATAATGTCTACAAGATCTACTGCATAAAAATAAACAATGTCTACAAGATCTACTGCATAAAAATAAACAATGTCTACGAGATCTACAATGTCTACGATATCTACAATGTCTACGATATCTACAATGTCTACGAGATCTACAATGTCTACGATATCTACAATGTCTACGATATCTACAATGTCTACGATATCTACAATGTCTACGGTCTGATCACACATCCTTGATACTTCTTATTTCTGACTCAACAATTTATAATAGAGTATAAAAATATCACATAACCAATGACTAATCAATGAAATATAGTAAAGATCAATATCGAAATGCAGACAATAAACTGTACTCGCCTGTGGTCCTGTGCTGGTGAACCCGATGATCCAAATCACTCAATATACCACAATAGTCAAAACCCGTACAACAGTCCTCGGAAGCTGAAATAAACAATACCAATGATCTCAGAATAGTCCAATTAGCTAGGATTGTCTGTCCTTAAGTCCAATTCTGGACACAGGAGCAAAACGGTAATTTCGGGCAAAAACGATGTCTGCCGTTGGACCCGCTTTGCACCGAAAAGCGCGCCAGAGTCAACGGTCTCTAAAGTCGTCAAACTATGTCTACGGATCCAGTTTTTCGATACGAACCCAACCGTATGTCCAGAGTTGGATTCCGGCGGCCCGTGCACAAAATCGCACGTTGAGTGGGACTGTGAGGCCCGCAAAACGACGATTTTATCAACGGTCTCAGAATCGGACCAAACTTGGCATACAGGACCAGAAAAAAGATACGATTATAATGCTGCAAGTTTCGTCTCGATCTGACGAGCGTGCACAAAGTAATTAGAGGATTTACAACGTGCACGATACGGTGAATTTCGACGGATATGTATCAAATTCGCCGCGCACACGCGACCAATTTGAATTCCATCAAAGCCCATACGACCACGAAGCCGTTATGCAGCTTTCGATCCTTTCGGTTCGTGACCACGTCGTCCGGATTGGCGTGACGCACGTCGTGTGGAGCGATTTTCCAATTTTTAAAACAGGTTTTCGGCAAACTTCGGGATTTGATTTTTCGACGCAGAGTCGACGAAATCCGATTCTACAAAAAGGGAATCAAAGCCCTATATGTTGTCTAGGATTGTCCTCAATTAGATTTTTATGTTCGACAATCTGTTATCCAAAAATCGGCTTCTAAACTGGGTGTTGGGGCTGTTTTGTGTCCTGCTTTAAGCAGGTTTTCGATCGACTTTGGATAGATCTTACGAGCGATCGAGGGACTCCATCTACGAAGTAAAAGAAAAGACTTGGAGGGGGTCATGTCGGGATCGTACCAAAGTTAATGGATCGCAAAACGATCGAGTGTGCGCGACGAGAACCCGCGACGAAGTCGCTCTCGCCGCCAGTAGTCTGCTGCTGTCGTTGTTGTTCTGCTGTACCGACGCGCTGGTTCGCGCGTGACCGTCGGCCTCGCCTTACCGGCGGTGGCTCTCCACCGCGTGCGCACGGGTAAGGGACGCGCAGGGGTCGGTACGGTTCGAGATTAGGGTTTATGGAGTATCGATGACTTTCCCTCTCGCGTATATATGGCGACTGCGCGTATGTTTACACAGAGCTCGGGTCTGGGTGCACGCATTAAGCCGGGCAGGTGTGCTTAATGCACTGTGGGGAAATTTGCTATGGGGTTTAAATGCTCGGCTGGGCTGGGATGAATTGGGCCACTCGGGCCTGGTTGCTTGGCCTGAGCTTTATGTTGCTAGCATAAAACCAAGTTGCGAGTTAATATTTTGACTTTCTGTAGTCCAACTGATTAGATATAGGGGAGATAGAAACCCCCATTGGAGATGGCATGAGCACAATGTGAGCATGCTCACCAGTGATCTGCTGGGCTCGGGCTCATGGAGAGTTCGGGTTGGCTCTTCTGGAGTGTAGGGGATTGGGCTCTCGGTTCTCAGTTTCCTGTTGGGAATAAGGTAGGGAGAGTCTCGGCCTGGGCTGCTACTGCTGGGGTATCACGCCCCAGAACCAGAATACTGGAGAGCGGGGGAATGACTCAGCCAGCTACGTATTACGGGTAGATGAATACCGTATAATACGATCAATGCTGTCTAACCAGACGAGGGGGTGCATACTACATGAAAGTCTTACTATGGTCATTTCACATCTATTGTCTTAATCAATCAAAACAAGAAACAGAAATAGAGAACATGTAAGATAAAGCAGTAAGGCATCCCAAACGCTCAGTCAAAATGTTCTTGAGATCTGACTTTACAAAACATAGCCAGATGGTATAGCAAGTATATACACAATTGTTATCAGCTGCAGTCTGACTTAATTACAATTATGTAAGGGTAAGTACAAGACAACCGACTAACATGTCGGTGCCAAACGGCAAAATATAAAGTAAGTATCAAAATAAGCAGGGAAGTAAGGAACCCACTCGAGTCCTCCTGCGATCATTCCTCTAGTATTGACCATCTTGGAGGTGGAAGTAAGCTGAGTCCTCGGAAACCGGCTCTAAATCTGGCCATGCAAAACCAGAGAGGTTAGACCTCCAATAGCAAGTACCACAAGGAAGTACGATATGAGGAATTAAAACCAGTAATAAGAGAATATAATAATAGATCTCTGCCTTCCACTAGGATTCACATAACATCACGACACTTCGAACCAACCTCCCAACCAAACAAGGACAGAAGTTGGCCCGTCACGCCCTGACATTCTGATCATCTTAGTTAGACAACAGAGTAGATACAATACACAAACAAATCATCTTTGAACGGCCAATCAATTCCAACAGCTCGCTATTGTGAGTCCCAAGTTATCCTGGAATTATGCAATAAAGATTCCTCAGTTCTTACTATGTGCGAGCAAGGCTAGTCTATCCAGTCAATCATGTGCGCCATGCATGAATTAGACGAGTCCTAGCAGGACGCCCGTCAATACACAATATACAATAATAATAAAAGCAGATACTGTTCCCCGCCCGTGTGGCAGATCTACAGTATCTGTAGGAACCAGCCGGCCCATCGGGTACTACACGTCCCAAGGGGACTGCCATGTAAGAACTCGGGAATCCATTCTCTCCATGCAATCATTATTTTATTTAACTTAACAGTCCCTACGTTGAGCGAAATTCCATGCCGTGGATCATGGTCATTCAAATGAGTACTTTCGTACGGGGTACGATATGCACAACTCTACAACGATACCGGTGCGGTTAGGTTACAGGTTTACATAGCGTAATGCAACAATCAATTCTAACCACGGTAATCATGCCTTGACCATAAGTACACATGCTTCTTTTGTAAAAAAATAAATAAATAAATAATTAAATAAATAGATTGAAGCATGCATGTGCATGTATGTCAATATTCGGGATCAGCCAGTCGATTATAATAGTTCATAACATGAACGTGTCTCATTCATTCATTTTAATAAGACGACTAGCCAGTCTCTTAGCTCCAACTAGGAACGCATGATCAATCATTAGTCAAGTAGCAGTCGGGGTCAATTCGTGACAAAGCATGAAAGTCAAATTAGTATCAAGCATGATCGAGTCCATAACTAGTATAAAATAGTTGGTAACATATTCTTGAATCCAAAGAAAAGATCAACAAATTCATGTTGGGAGTTGAAAGGAATTCTAGCCACAATTCAGTTAATTAGGACATATAACAGTCAGAAACAACCAAATTATGCATATGCGGCCTATTCTGCGACATGCATGCAACTGCGATACCATATGCGCCTACTGCGACATGCTGGGTGCCTCATGTGGCTCAACTGCGACATGATATGTGCCTACCGCGACATGCGCCTCATGTGGCTCAACTGCGACATGATATGCACCTACCGCGACATGCGCCTCATGTGACATGCGCCTACTGCGACATGGTATGCGCCTACCGCGACATGCACCTTAATACGGCTCATGCGCGACATGATATGCGCCTTCCGCGACATGCGCCTTAATACGGCTCATGTGCGACATGATATGCGCCTACTGCGACATGTGCCTTAATACGGCTCATGCGCGACATGATATGCGCCTTCCGCGACATGCGCCTTAATACGGCTCATGCGCGACATGATATGCGCCTACTGCGACATGCGCCTTAATACGGCTCATGCGCGACATGATATGCGCCTTCCGCGACATGCTGTTCGTGCTGCAGATGAATATAGGAACGAACCAAAATACTTTTGCCATAACTTTCACAAAATAAATCGAAATCTAACTTTTCAAAAGCCAAACTTTAGTAGAATTAAATTCTCTACAACATGGAACCACTTAATTTCGAAAACAACAATGTTTGACAGATCAAAACCCTAAATTTTATATGAAAACCAAAACTATGAAAACCAAAACTTAAAACTTAGATCTACACCCAACCATCCATGGAAAACAAAAACTTCCAGACCTAAACTTGTAGAGGAAGAGAAGATGAACAACATAAACTAAAATAAACGGGGATGCATGAAATTCCTCATGGTGTGCAAGATGTACTTGCCTCTCCAAATGGGTTAGGGTTTGGTGGAGGAGTAAATATGAATGAATGAAGAGAGAGAGTGGAAGAAGAACTTTTATATCAAGGTCAAGTGGATCTCCACCATTCATTCTCTCCACCAAATCCAAGCCATCCATTCCTTTCCATGTTGAACCAAACCGAACCAAGTTGGTTTCCCATGAACCGAAATGAACCAAGAGCCAAGAAAAAGCAGAAAATAAAATACAAAAATTAATAAGCGCAAATTTAAAGAATTTAAATACAAAATAAATGCATGATAAATATTGAATAAGTACATTCAAGAAGTACACGTATAAAATACTTTATTCTGGGAACGGGGAGTGACATCTCTACCCTCCTTAGAAAAATTCCGTCCTCGGAATTTCAGATGCAAGCAGGACAGAAATGTCGGAGCTAAACTAATACAAGCAATTCTAGTGAGCAAGCAATCATTTTACCATATCAAAAAGCAAGTACTATATATGTAAATTCATCAATCCACGATATCAAGTAGTTCTACCCATAAGGTGATAAGCATGAAGAATCAGGACAATCAAGGTATACAGAAAGAGATATACCTTGTGAGTCAAACAGGTGTGGATACCGTGATCGGATATCATCCTCACGTTCCCACGTTGACTCTCCCAATGAGTGATGACCCCAAGCAACACGGACAAGACTAATTGTTCGGTTCTTGAGTATCTTCTCTCTTCGGTCCAAAATGGACACAGGCTGTTCCTCGTAAAACAGGTTGGTACCAACAACCAGCTCAGAATGATCAAGGACATGGCTTGGGTCCAATACATACCTTCGCAACTGAGATACATGAAATACGTCATGCACCTCTCGTAACGAAGGTGGAAGGGATAAACGATAAGCAACATCGTCTATCCTATCAAGAATAACAAAGGGTCCTACGTATCGCGGACTCAACTTCCCGCGAACGCCAAATCTAATGACCCTACGGGTAGGTGAGATCCGCAAGAACACGTGGTCCCCAACAGAAAACTCTAGCGGCCTACGATGCTGGTCCGCCCAATGACGATGCCGATCCTGCGCAACTCGAAGTCGCTCTCTAATTCCCTTAACCACTTCAACCGTCTGAACAATCATTTCTGGGCCTAACATTTTCCTCTCTCCGATATCATCCCATGCAAGCGATGATCTGCACTTCTTACCATATAGTGCTTCGAATGGCGCCATCTGGATACTGGCTTGATAACTATTGTTGTATGAGAACTCGACCAAGTGCAGGTGACTCTCCCAAGACCCTCCAAAATCCAAAGTGCAAGCTCGCAACATATCTTCCAAAGTCTGAATCGTTCTTTCTGATTGTCCATCCGTCTGCGGATGGTAAGCCGTGCTAAATCTTAACTTGGTACCCAGGCTATGATGTAAGCTCTTCCAGAAATGTGATGTAAAGCGGGTATCTCGATCCGACACAATACTGACAGGGACTCCATGCTGTCTGACTATCTGTTGCATATATAACTCTGCCAACTTTTCTGTAGATTGCCCTACTCTGAAAGGAAGAAAGTATGCCACCTTTGTAAGCCGATCTACTATCACCCAAATAGCATCTTTACCACTTGGTGATCTCGGTAAACCGGTCACAAAGTCCATTGTAATATGCTCCCATTTCCATTCCGGAATAGGAAGCGGTTGCAATAATCCAGCTGGCCTCTGCTGTTCTGCCTTCACTTGCTGACATACCAAGCAACGGGAAACAAATCTATCTATCTCTCTCTTCATCCCGTTCCACCAGAAATGCTGCTTGATATCTTGGTACATCTTGGTTCCTCCAGGGTGAATAGAAAAATGAGAACTGTGAGCTTCTGACATGACCTCTTGTCTGATATCTCCACTAGGCACACATAGGCGTGACCCAAACCTAAGCATACCATCTTTATGAATTTGCATCTCCTTTCTGAGTCCTGACTCACATTCTGTCCTAAGCTTCTGAATCCTTGGGTCCTGCGCCTGAGCTGCCTTGATCCTGTCTACCAAGTCGGATTGAACTTGCAGACTTGTTAGAACTTCTACTTCACTAGGAAGTATAACTTCGATGCCTATCTCCTGAAGGTCTTCTAAAATGTGCTTCTGGGTTGTCAACATAAATGCGCCGTCTCTCCTGCTGAGAGCATCTGCTACCACATTAGCCTTGCCTGGATGATACTGAAGCTCCACGTCATAATCCTTGATCAGCTCTAACCATCTTCTCTGCCTCATGTTCAGATCCTTCTGAGTAAAGATGTACTTCAGACTTTTATGATCTGTGTACATCTCCACTCGATCACCATATAAGTAATGCCTCCATAGCTTCAGAGCAAATACTACTGCCGCCAATTCCAAGTCGTGAGTTGGGTAATTCTTCTCGTGGTCCCGAAGCTGTCTAGATGCATATGCTATCACCTTCCCATGCTGCATAAGGATGTCCTTTACCTGACGCATCACAATATACTGTAAAACCTCCGGGTCCAACTGGTAATGTAAGAATAGGTGCTGATATCAACTTCTGCTTCAACGTCTCAAATGATGTCTGACATTCTGTCGACCAAACAAATGGCACATCCTTCCGGGTCAAGCGGGTCATGGGTGCTGAAAGCCTTGCAAAGTCTGACACAAACCTTCTGTAATATCCTGCTAATCCCAAGAAACTCCGTACATCTACTACGGTCTTGGGTACTGGCCAACTTTCTACTGCTTCTACCTTCTTGGGATCTACTGCTACTCCAGCTCCTGATATGATGTGACCTAAAAATGAAATGTGATCCGACCAAAACTCACACTTGCTGAGCTTGGCATACAACTGGTTCTCTCTCAGAACCTGCAACACTTTCCTGAGGTGGTCTTCATGCTCCTCTTCACTGGCAGAATATGCGAGAATGTCGTCAAGAAATACAACGACAAACTGATCTAAGTATGGCATAAAGATACGGTTCATCAAATCCATAAATATCGCTGGAGCATTGGTCAAACCAAACGGCATTACTAAGAATTCATAATGCCCATACTTCGACATGAATCCTGTCTTGGGAATGTCCTCCTTTCGAACCCTCACTTGATGATACCCTGAACGAAGATCTATCTTGGAGAAAACTCTAGCTTTGCTCAACTGATCAAACAAGTCGTCGATCCTGGGTAGTGGATACTTGTTCTTCACTGTTGCCGTATTAAGCTTCCTATAATCGATGCACAATCTGGATGACCCATCCTTCTTCCCCACAAGTACTACTGGTGCAACCCATGGTGACACGCTAGCTTGGATGAACTTCTTCTCCTTCAATTTCTCTATGTGCTGATATACCTTGGCCTGCTCTGAATCCGCCATTCTGTAAACTCGATCTGATATCGGTTTAGTTCCAGGTGCCAATTCTATACTGAACTCAATATCTCTAACCGGTGGTAGCCCTGGAAGTTCTTCAGGAAATACGTCTAGAAATTCTTCAACTACCTTCGGAACTTGAACTTCTTCCATTGCCGTTATTACTCCCTGCTCTTGCTGAGTTGCCTCTGATCTGACTAAGGTGAATCTCTTCATGCCTGGAATATCAAAAGATACACTCCCACTACGACAATCTATTGTCGCATGACTGTCTTTCAGCCAGTCCATGCCTAAGATAACGTCGAAATTTCCAACAGAAAATTCTATCAACCGGGCGGGTAAAGAATGCCCGCAAACTACGACGCTACACGCTAGAATAACTCTACTAACTCCTACGAGCCCATTGCCAGTGAGTATATTCAACCTCCCTGGCAATGCCTCGAACTCCATTCCTAGCCGTGTTGCAAATTGTGCAGATATAAATGAGTGTGATGCTCCTGAATCAAACAATGCTACTGCGGGATATGAGGCGACGAGAATGTTACCTGCCACAACATCTCCCGATGCCAATGCCTCCTCCAAGGACAGAGTGAATGCCTGCCCTCGACCTCCTTGTTGGTTCCCATGTTGCGGCCTAGCCTGGTGCTGCTGCTGGCCCCTGCCTTGGTGATGCTGGGGTGGTCTATGCTGGTGTTGCTGCATCGGCGGTCCCTGCTGCCGAAACATCTGAGCCTGTGGCATTAATGGACGATGGGCCAATGGTCTCACTGCCACTGCTGGTCCTCGATACTGTCCTGCCCCTGGTGCTGGCAGAGCAGGAAACTGCTGCACTGGTCCTCCTGACCTCAAATTCATGGGACATGTGGTAACCCGATGGTCTGGGCTTCCACATATCAAACACAGTCCGTTCAATGTCCGACACACATCTCTAGTGTGCCCCATCTTCCCACAATAAGTGCAGCCCGCTAGGGGTTGCTGGTTCTTCTTCTGTTGCTGTTGTTGTTGCCTTGGTGGTGCTGGTCCTCGTATTGCCACATCGTGGATACGAATGCCAGTGGGTGGTGCTGTTGTTCGGGGCGCTGCTCCCCCTCCTCCTTCAATCTGACTGTGGGACCTCTTCTGACCCCCAGTCCTCACTGCAAGCCTCTGAATGGTGATCTCATGCCTTCGAGTTGCCGTCAATATCTCATCAAAAGTCTGGTAATTGTGCCCCTCTATCAATTGCAAGAGTTCAAGATGAAACGCTTGCTAAAACCTCATGGCCCTCTGGCTCTCTGTTGCTACCATCTCTGGGGTGAACCTACTCAATCTGCAGAACTCCGCTGCATAAGCATCTACCGTCTTGCCGGCCTGCCTGAGGTTGATGAACTTCTGTTGTAGCTCAAACCGTGCCACAACTCTATAGTACTTGGTCTTGAATCTTGCGGTGAAATCGTCCCAAGCAATAGGACGTCTGATACCTACTTCCTCTGATTCCCACCAGTCACGTGCGAGATCATGGAGTAACAACTTCACTAGATCCACACGTTCTTCTGCCGGCACCTTAGCTGCTGTCAGAATAGCCTCCATATCCTTAAGCCATGCATCTGCTGATATGGCATCCTCCGTGCCCTCGAAACAGCGAGGGTTGTACTTGTAAAATCTGGCTGATGCTCCCGAATCAGTCCTCGTCCCTCATTCCAAAGCCGTCTACAATCCTTGGTTGAGTAATACGTTCTGCTCTTGCAACTGAGCGTGCATGCGTTGCTGGGCTAACATCTGATGTTGCTGAGTAGCCATCATCCCTCTCATGATCTCCAGAAGAGCCGGTGTGTCTATTTCCGCAGGGGTGGGTGGAACTGTTGGTGGTGGTGGAACATCCGGATACTGCGATCCAGCTGCTGCTTCCACTATCACTTCTTCTTGGATAGCCTCTTGAGTTAGTACCGGCCCTTGTTGCTGACCAACATGGTCAGGTTGTCCGTGTTGCTCTGGTTGTTGTTGTCCAGTCCTGGCAGATGCGGACGAGGTGCCCCTAAGAAAAGGGACAAGAGAACAATCAAACGACCGGACAGGAAAGACCAATGAAGTCAAAGGATACTGGAATGTCAAGCTGGAGTCGAGAGTAATGAATCATGAGATCAAGGGGGAACATGTGTGATTGAGACATCCTATAAATCAAAAACACCCCACAAGTCTGAAATCAGACCTGCATGGGCCACCACTAAAACCTTGTCACGCCTCAGAACCAGAATACTGGAGAGCGGGGGAATGACTCAGCCAGCTACGTATTACGGGTAGATGAATACCGTATAATACGATCAATGCTGTCTAACCAGACGAGGGGGTGCATACTACATGAAAGTCTTACTATGGTCATTTCACATCTATTGTCTCAATCAATCAAAACAAGAAACAAAAATAGAGAACATGTAAGATAAAGCAGTAAAGCGTCCCAAACGCTCAGTCAAAATGTTCTTGATATCTGGCTTTACAAAACATAGCCAGATGGTATAGCAAGTATATACACAATTGTTATCAGCTGCAGTCTGACTTAATTACAATTATGTAAGGGTAAGTACAAGACAACCCGACTAACATGTCGGTGCCAAACGGCAAAATATAAAGTAAGAATCAAAACGAGCGGGGAAGTAAGGAACCCACTCGAGTCCTCCTGCGATCATTCCTCTAGTATTGACCATCTTGGAGGTGGAAGTAAGCTGAGTCCTCGGGAACTGGCTCTAAATCTGGCCATGCAAAACCAGAGAGGTTAGACCTTCAAAAGCAAGTACCACAAGGAAGCACGATATGAGGAATTAAAACCAGTAATAAGAGAATATAATAATAGATCTCTGCCTTCCACTAGGATTCACATAACATCACGACACTTCGAACCAACCTCCCAACCAAACAAGGACAGAAGTTGGCCCGTCACGCCCTGACATTCTGATCATCTTAGTTAGGCAACAGAGTAGATACAATACACAAACAAATCATCTTTGAACGGCCAATCAATTCCTACGGCTTGCTATTGTGAGTCCCAAGTTATCCTGGAATTATGCAATAAAGATTCTTCAGTTCTTACTATGTGCGAGCAAGGCTAGTCTATCCAGTCAATCATGTGCGCCATGCATGAATTAGACGAGTCCTAGCAGGACGCCCGTCAATACACAATATACAATAATAATAAAAGCAGATACTGTTCCCCGCCCGTGTGGCAGATCTACAGTATCTGTGGGAACCAACCGGCCCGTCGGGTACTACACGTCCCAAGGGGGCTGCCATGTAAGAACTCGGGAATCCATTCTCTCCATGCAATCATTATTTTATTTAACTTAACAGTCCCTACGTTGAGCGAAATCCCATGCCGTGGATCATGGTCATTCAAATGAGTACTTTCGTACGGGATACGATATGCACAACTCTACAACGATACCGGTGCGGTTAGGTTGCAGGTTTACATAGCGTAATGCAACAATCAATTCTAACCACGGTAATCATGCCTTGACCATAAGTACACATGCTTCTTTTGTAGAAAAAATAAATAAATAAATAATTAAATAAATAGATTGAAGCCTGCATGTGCATGTATGTCAATATTCGGGATCAGCCAGTCGATTACAATAGTTCATAACATGAACGTGTCTCATTCATTCATTTTAATAAGACGACTAGCCAGTCTCTTAGTTCCAACTAGGAACGCATGATCAATCATTAGTCAAGTAGCAGTCGGGGTCAATTCGTGACAAGGCATGAAAGTCAAATTAGTATCAAGCATGATCGAGTCCATAACTAGTATAAAATAGTTGGTAACATATTCTTGAATCCAAGGAAAAGATCAACAAATTCATGTTGGGAGTTGAAAGGAATTCTAGCCACAATTCAGTTAATTAGGACATATAACAGTCAGAAACAACCAAATTATGCATATGCGGCCTATTCTGCGACATGCATGCAACTGCGACACCATATGCGCCTACTGCGACATGCTGGGTGCCTTATGTGGCTCAACTGCGACATGATATGCGCCTACCGCGACATGCGTCTCATGTGGCTCAACTGCGACATGATATGCGCCGACCGCAACATGCGCCTCATGTGACATGCGCCTACTGCGATATGATATGCGCCTACCGCGACATGCGCCTTAATACGGCTCATGCGCGACATGATATGCGGCTACTGCGACATGCACCTTAATACGGCTCATGCGCAACATGATATGCGCCTTCCGCGACATGCGCCTTAATATGGCTCATGCGCGACATGATATACGCCTACTGCGACATGCGCCTTAATACGGCTCATGCGCGACATGATATGCGCCTTCCGCGACATGCACCTTAATACGGCTCATGCGCGACATGATATGCGCCTACTGCGACATGCGCCTTATTACGGCTCATGCGCGACATGATATGTGCCTTCCGCGACATGCTGTTCGTGCTGCAGATGAATATAGGAACGAACCAAAATACTTTTGCCATAACATTCACAAAATAAATCGAAATCTAACTTTTCAAAAGCCAAACTTTAGTAGAATTAAATTCTCTACAACATGGAACCACTTAATTTCGAAAACAACAATGTTTGACAGATCAAAACCCTAAATTTATATGAAAACCAAAACTATGAAAACCAAAACTTAAAACTTAGATCTACACCCAACCATCCATGGAAAACAAAAACTTCCAGACCTAAACTTGTAGAGGAAGAGAAGATGAACAACATAAACTAAAATAAACGGGGATGCATGAAATCCCTCATGGTGTGCAAGATGTACTTGCCTCTCCAAATGGGTTAGGGTTTGGTGGAGGAGTAAATGTGAATGAATGAAGAGAGAGAGTGGAAGAAGAACTTTTATATCAAGGTCAAGTGGATCTCCACCATTCATTCTCTCCACCAAATCCAAGCCATCCATTCATTTCCATGTTGAACCAAACCGAACCAAGTTGGTTTCCCATGAACCGAAATGAACCAAGAGCCAAGAAAAAGCAAAAAATAAAATACAAAAATTAATAAGCACAAATTTGAAGAATTTAAATACAGAATAAATGCATGATAAATATTGAATAAGTACATTCAAGAAGTACACGTATAAAATACTTTATTCTGGGAACGGGGAGTGACATGGGGCTTGGGCCGAGCTGGTGCCTGGCTGGGCCTAGTTTCCCTATCATTTAATACTAATAACAATTACCCATATATATATATATATATATATATATATATATATATATATATATATATATATATATATATATATATATAAAATATATATATATATATATATATATATATATATATATATATATATATATATATATATATATATATATATATATATATATATATATATATATATATATGTATATATACACACCCATTTATATATATATATCTTTTTATATACGCAAACACTTATACACATTTATATAAATGCCATGTATTATGTATATACATCAATAAATTTTGAATATATATTTCTATGCTTATAATTAAATATGTATATATATACCTATATGACAATTATCTATTTAATTATTTATATACATACACACATATATATGTATATATTTATATACACAGACACACATACACCTGTATATCTACGACATGTATATACGAATATACATTAATAATTTCTAGAAATATCTATACGCCTACATAAAAATTACTATATATATATTCCTATAATTGTATATATATAATTGCATCCTCCTATAACCTTATATAGGTATATTAGTACACACCCCAAACTATTTATATATATAATCCAATATATATATATATATATATATATATATATATATATATATATATATATATATATATATATATATATATATATATCTGTAACTCTCAATGACCCTAATAAAATCTAGTTTCTAGAGTAGGTCTTCCACATAAAATGAAATAATATTTATTTACAAAATCTAAAAATCACCATTCGAATAATTAAAATAAAATATTCCCAAATTTTCGGGAAGGGGAGCTACAAGACCACCTCAGAAAAGTATTACAGGTTCTGAGAGAGAACCAGTTGTATGCCAAGCTCAACAAGTGTGAGTTCTGGACGGATCACATTTTATTTTTGGGTCACATCATATCAGGAGCTGGAGTAGCAGTGGATCCCAAGAAGGTAGAAGCAGTAGAGAGTTGGCCAGTACCCAAGACCGTAGCTGATGTACAGAGTTTATTGGAATTGACAAGATATTACAGAAGGTTCGTGTCAGACTTTGCAAGGCTTTCAGCACCCATGACCCGCTTGACACGGAAGGATGTGCCATTCGTTTGGTCTACAGAATGTCAGGCATCATTTGAGAATCTGAAACAGAAGTTGATATCGGCACCTATTCTGACATTGCCAGTTGGACCCGGAGGATTTACAGTATATTGTGATGCGTCAGAAAAAGGACTTGGGTGCGTCCTCATGCAACATGGGAAGGTGATAGCGTACGCATCTAGGAAACTTCGAGACCACGAGAAGAATTATCCAACTCATGACTTGGAGTTGGCAGCAGTAGTATTTGCTTTGAAGCTATGGAGGCATTACTTATATGGTGATCGAGTGGACATGTACACAAATCATAAAAGTCTGAAGTACATCTTTACCAGAAGGAGCTGAACATGAGACAGAGAAGATGGTTGGAGTTGATCAAGGATTACGACGTGGAGCTTCAGTATCATCCATGCAAGGCTAATGTGGTAGCAGACGCTCTTAGCAGGAGAGGCGACGCATTTATGTTGACAACACAGAAGCACATTTTAGAAGACCTTCAGGAGATGGGCATCGAAGTTGTACTTCCTAGTGATGTAGAAATTCTGGCAAGTCTACAAGTTCAATCCGACTTGGTAGGCTGGATCAAGGCAGCTCAGGCACAGGACCTAAGGATTCAGAAGCTTAGGACAGAATGTGAGTCAGGACTCAGAAAGGAGTTGAAAATTCACGAAGATGGTACGCTTAGATTTGGATCACGCCTATGTGTGCCTAGTGGAGATATCAGACAGGAGGTTATGACAGAAGCTCACAGTTCTCAATATTCTATACACCCTGGAGGGACCAAGATGTACCAAGATATCAAGAAGCACTTCTGGTGGAACGGAATGAAGAGGGAGATAGCTAGATTCATTCTCGTTGCTTGGTATGTCAGCAAGTGAAGGCAGAACAGCAGAGGCCAGCTGGGTTATTGCAACCGTTTCCTATCCCGGAATGGAAGTGGGAACACATCATAATGGACTTTGTGACCGGTTTACCGAGATCACCAAGTGATAAAGATGCTATTTGGATGATAGTAGATCGGCTTACAAAGGTGGCACACTTTCTTCCTTTCAGAGTAGGGCAATCTACAAAAAAGTTGACAGAGTTGTATATGCAGCAGATAGTCAGACAGCATGGAGTCCCCGTCAGTATTGTGTCAGACCGAGATACCCGCTTTACATCACATTTCTGGAAGAGCTTACATCATAGTCTGGGTACCAAGTTAAGATTTAGCACGGCTTACCATCCCCAGACATACGGGCAATCAGAAAGAACAATTTAGACTTTGGAAGACATGTTAAGAGCTTACACTCTGGATTTTGAAGGATCTTGGAAGAGCCACATGCACTTAGTTGAGTTCTCATACAACAACAGTTATCAAGCCAGTATCCAGATGGCACCATTTGAAGCACTATATGGTAAAAAGTGTAGGTCGCCACTAGCATGGGATGATATTAGAGAGAGGAAGATGCTAGGCCCAGAAATGATTATTCAGACAGTTGAAGTGGTTAAGGAATTAGAGAGCGACTTCGAGTTGCACAGGATCGACATCGTCATTGGGCGGACCAGCATCGTAGGCCGCTAGAGTTTTCCGTTGGGGACCAAGTGTTCTTGCGGATCTCACCTACCCGTGGGGTCATTAGGTTTGGCGTTCGCGGAAAGTTGAGTCTGCGGTACGTGGGCCCATTTGTTATCCTTGATAGGATAGGCGATGTTGCTTATCGTTTATCCCTTCTACCTTCGTAACGAGAGGTACATGACGTATTTCATGTATCTCAGTTGCGAATGTATGTATCGGACCCAAGTCATATCCTTGATCATTCTGAGCTGGTTGTTGGTACCAACATGTCTTACGAGGAACAGCATATGTCCATTTTGGACCGAAGAGAGAAGATACTCAAGAACCGAACAATTAGCCTTGTCCGGGTTGCTTGGGGTCATCACTCTTTAGGGGAGTCAACGTGGGAACTTGAGGATGATATTCGATCATGGTATCCGTACCTGTTTGACTCACAAGGTATATCTCTCTCTGTATACCTTGATTGTTTTAACTCCTCATGTTTGCCACCTTATGTGTAGAATTGATTGATGTCGTAGATTGTTAAACACAGATATGTTACTTACTGTTGACATCGTAAAATGATTTCTTTCTCCAGTTGCTTATACTTAGATTAGTTTAGCTTTGATGTTTTCATCCTGCTTGGATTTGAAATTTCGAGGACGGAATTTTTTCTATGGAGGGTAGAGATGTCACTTCTCGTTCCCAGAATACGTATTTATTTAATATTTATCATGTATTATTCTGTATTTAAATTCTTTTAATTTCATGTTGATTAATTTCCTGCAATTTTATTTCTGTATTTTACTTTCTGCTTTTATACTCTGCTTTAGCTTTGCTTTGGGTTCGGCTTGGATTGGTTTAATTATGTTGGTTCATCATGAACCGAAACAAATCCCCACCTACCACTACTCCTTCATTTAAAGCCCATCCCCTTTTCTCTCTCTTCATTTACTTCACCATTACTCTTCTTCTTCCTCCATTACTCTCCCACCCACCCATTTGGAGAGGCAAGTACATCTTGCACACCATGAGGGATTTCATACATCCCCATTTATTTTTAGTCCATGTTGTTCATCTTCTCTTCCTCTACAAGTTTAGGTCTTGAAGTTCTTGATTTCCATGGATGGTTGGGTGCAGATCTAAGTTTTAAGTTTTGATTTTTTATATGAATTTTATGGTTTTGATCTATCAAACTCTGTTGTTTTCAAAAATAAGTGGTTCCATGTTGTAGAGAATTTGATTCTACCAAAGTTTGGCTTTTCAAAAGTTAGATTTTGACTTATTTTGTGGAAGTTATGGCCAAAAGTATTTTGTTCATTTCTATGTTCATCTGCAGCATGAGGCAAATGTCGCAGTTAGCCGCATATGGTGTCGCAAATGGGCCGCATGAGGCACATGTCACAGTTAGCCGCATATGGTGTCACGAATAGACCGCATGAGGCCGCATGTCGCAGTTGGCCGCATATGGTGTCGCGAATAGGCCGCATGAGGCATATGTCACAGTTAGCCACATATGGTGTCGCGAATGGGCCGCATGAGGCACATGTCACAGTTAGTCGCATATGGTGTCGCGAATGGGCCGCATGAGACCGCATGTCGCAGTTGGCCGCATATGGTGTCGCGAATGGGCCGCATGAGGCACATGTCGTAGTTGAGCCGCATATGGTGTCGCAAATGGGCCGCATAGGCCGCATGTCGCAGTTGAGCTGCATATGGTGTCGCAGTTGGGCCGCATAGGCCGCATGTCGCAGTTGAGCCGCATATGGTGTTGCAGTTGGGCCGCATATGCCGCATGAGCTGCATGTCGCAGAATGGGCCGCATAATGCCTATTTTGGTCGTTTCTGACTATTATATGTCCTATTTTGACTGAATTGTGGCTAGAATTTCTTCTAACTCCCAACATGAAAGTTGTAGATCTTTTTCTTGGCTTCAAGAATATGTTACCAACTATTTTATGCTAGTTATAGACTCGACCATGCTTAATACTAGTTTGACTTTCATGCCTTGTCACGAATTGACCCCGACTGTTACTTTGACTAATAATTGATCATTCGTTCCTAGTTGGAACTAAGAGACTGGCTAGTCGTCTTATTAAACTGAATGAATGAGACACGTTCATATTAATTATGAACTATTGCAATCCTGAATATTGACATATAGATACATGCAGGCTACAATTTATTTATTTATTTTACAAAGCAGTATGTGTACTTTGTGGTCAAGACATGATTATTCCGTGGTTAGTTTTAATTGTTGCATTACGCTATGTAAGAACTACAACCTAACCGCACGGGTATCGTTGTAGTGTTGGGCATTCGTACTTTGTACGGAAGTACTCATTCTGAATGACCATGATCCACGGCATGGGATTTCACTCAACATAGAGGCTATTAAGTTAAATAAAATAATGATTGCATGGAGAGAATGGATTCTCGAGTTCTTACATGGTAGCCCTCTTTGGGACTATTAAGTGCCCGATAGGCTGGCTGGTTCCCACAGATACTATAAATCTGTCACACGGGCAGGGAGCGGTATCTGCTTATATTATTTATTGTATATTGTATATTGATGACGGGCGTCCCGCTGGGACTCGTCTAATTCATGATTGGCGTAATTGATTGATTGGGTAGACTAGCCTTGCTCGTACATAGTAAGAATATAGGAATCCTTATTGCATATTCCCAGGATAACTTGGAACTCACAGTAGCAAGCCGTAGTAGTTGCATGGCCGTTTAAGTTGACTTGTTTTGTGTACTGTACCTACTCTGTTAACTAACTGAGATGATCAGAATGTCAGAACATGACGGGCCAACTTCTGTCCTTGTTTAGTTGGGAGGTTGGTTCGAAGTGTCGTGATGTTATGTGAATTCCAGTGGCAAGCAGAGATCTACTTATCATATTTTCTTATTACTGGTTTTAATTCCTCATATTGCTTCCTTACGGTACTTGCTATTAGAGGTCTAACCTCTCTAGTTTTGCATGGCCAGATTTAGAGCCGGTCCCCGAGGACTCAGCTTACTTCCACCTCCAAGATGGTCAATACTAGAGGGATGATCGCAGGAGGACTCGAGTGGGTTCCTTACTTCCCTACTCGTTTTGTTATTTACTTAATACCTTGCCGTTTGGCACCGACATGTTAGTCGGATTGTCTTGTACTCACTTTTACATAATTATAATTAAGTCAGACTGCAGCTGATAACAATTGTGTACACTTTGCTACATCATCTAGCTATGTTTTGTAAAGCCAGATATCAAGAACATTTGACTGAGCGTTTGGGACGCCTTACTGTTTTATCTTACATGTTCTCTATTTCTGTTTCTTATTTGAATGATTGAGACAATAGATGTGAAATGACCATAGTGAGACTTTCATGTAGTATGTACCCCCTCGTCTTTTAGACAGCATTGATCGTATTATACGGTATTTATCTACCCGTAATACGTAGCTGGCTGAGTCATTCCCCCGCTCTCCAGTACTCTGGTTCTGGGACGTGACATACGTGGACCGTACTTTTAGCCCGCAGTTCACGTGGCAAGCCTCTCATTGGCAGGTCTACCGGCACTGGCCCCCACGCAAATGGGGGTGTTTTGTGTGTGTGTGTGTGTGTGTGTGGGGTGTGTGGGGGTGTAGGGGGAAGAATGGAGCTAGGCGCCTGCGGACAGAAACCGTGGGCTATTTATCATTTTCGTGTATATCTATATAAAATCTGGATCAAAATTCCCGCCGCAGAAGCGCCGCCCTCCCCCTGCACCATCGGATCACACACACACACACACACACACACACACACACACACACATATATATATATATATATATATATATATATATATATATTGAATAATGCTATTTGTACCTCCAAACCGCCTCTCCTTACGTGGCAGCTGATGTGATATGTTGATGTGGCAGCTGACGTGGCAAATTTTAAAATATAAATTAAAATTAACATTAAAATTAATATTAATATTAACATTAACATTAACAATAACATAAAATTAATATTATCGTTAACATTAACAATAATATTAATATTAACATTAACATTAACATTAACCTTAATATTAACATTAATTAATATTAATATTAACATTAACCTTAATATTAACATTAATTAATATTAATATTAACATTAAATTAACATTAACATTAACATGAATTAATATCAACATTAAATTAATATGGATAAAATTGGATAATTAACTTTTTGGGTTAAAATTTGTCATATCATCGGTCATGTCAGATGACACATAATATTATTTAACATGTCATGTCAGCTGCCACATAAGGAGAGATGTATTGGAGGGATAATTTAGAGGTACGAACAACATTACTCATATATATTATATATATTTTTGAAGCAATTGGTAATTGTTGCGAACACGCCTCCACTGGGGCTCGAACTCGGACCACTTAGGCCGCATGCATCTCTCTTAACCACTAGGCTAGAGCTCATTTGCATATATATATATATATATATATATATATATATATATATATATATATATATATATATATATATATATATATATATATATATATTTTTTTTTTTTTTGGAACCAGGTAAATTATTTCTGGAATCGCTTCCACTGGAATTCGAACTCCTGACCGTTCGGACCGCATGCATCTCTCTTAACCACTATGCTAGAGGTCATCTGCTATATATATATATATATATATATATATATATATATATATATATATATATATATATATATATATATATATATATATGGAAGCGGATCAGAAGTCCCCATTAGAAAACCCCCTAAAAACTCCCTCACTCTAATCCATAATTTAATGTTAATATTAATGTTAATATTAATGTTAATGTTAATATTAATGTCAATATTGACATTAAATACTAAAGTTAAAATTAAACTTAATATTAAAATTAATATTAACATTAACATTAACATTAACATTAATATTAACATTAACATTAATATTAACATTAATATTACGAAATGAGGGAGATTTTTAGGAGGTTTTCTAAGGGGACTTTTGATCCGCTCCTTATATATATATATATATATATATATATATATATATATATATATATATATATATATATATATATATATATATATATATATATATATATAGCATGGTAGCAAATGACCTCTAGCCTAGTGCATGCGGTCCAAGTGGTCGGAGTTCGAGCCCCAGTGGAGACGAGTTCGCCACAATTATCCATTGCTTAAAAAATATATATATATATATATATATATATATATATATATATATATATATATATATATATATATATAGCATGGTATCTTAGGGAACTCAGGTTTAATCTGTCCGATAAATCAATCCAATTCTCAACCCATAAAATAGGTCTGGGACGTGTCGGATTTCACTAATATATAACCAACAGCAATACTCAAACATTCTTAGACGGTTGATGCAGTACCTGGCAGACTTCAACACATGCAAACCAAGTAAGATATACAATATGGATCAAAGCTTCTTGGTTTTACAAATTAAAAGAGAGAAATTAAGGGAGTTTATTATAACGTGAACCTGGCTAGCTATTTACCAAATTGCATGCATTAATGTCAGCAATCAAAATGGAGCATGGCCAACTAGATCACTGTGATTGGAAAATTTCAAATCCGGGTGACCTTAATTGACTTCATAGTGATATATACGGGACTATAGAAACAAGAATGTGCCATAATTCATTAATTCTCGCTTTTTTTCTTCCGTTTGAGGCTAAATGATGGGGGAAATGGAGACTAGTTTCCAGTACGCTGCCAGTAAGTATAACAAACAACATGAAAAAGTAAAGCTTTTATCCCAATTTTTTGATGAGTTCTCTTCCATTTGGCTTTATAAAAGGTTATTTCTTCAGTAATGCTAATAATATTCATACTTCAAATCATCTCTATACCTACCTTCAGTTCTAATTGCTCCATTAACAAAGTATATTAAGTATATTATCGTTCTTTCTTACGAGAACAACTTTTCTCTCCAGTTCTAATTGCTCCATTAACAAAGTATATTAAGTATATTATCGTTCTTTCTTACGAGAACAACTTTTCTCTCGTCTTAAGAATTGATGCTTCCTCTAACTTCCACGGCTTATTCCTTATTATGTTCCCATACTAATATAATTGTTATGTTGTGAATGGGATCGGAGGAAGATTCACAAGCAGATTACAACTCATGCGAGAGGAGATTGGAGAAAAGGTTATCAATATACTAGATTTAGTGTTGGGGTTGGGTTAGAGTTAGATAAGCATAAAAATGTGGTATAGTTATAACATAACGCGGTTTGTGCGGTTCGAATCGAACCGTCGTCCTGAAACCGTAAACCAAACTGCAAGGTTCAACATTACATATCTAAAACCACAAACCTAGATGCAACCCCCAAAAGCAGAACCAAATAGCAGGGTCGGCCCTGGGGTAAGTCGGACAAGACTTGGGACTTAAACAAGCCCCCTTTTACTAGGGCAACTCCTCAAGCTCAGCGTAATCCCACCAACGGTCATGGTAGCGGGTGACCAGCAGGACATATATACTTACAATAAGGATCAAGGGGCAACCAAAATTAGCTCCAGATAGGACAACCCAATCCTCCGGACCGGCCCTGCCAAATAGTATAATGCTGGTTGGTTAGCTTCCACTTACAGTTTTTTTTAGAAAAAATTTATGAAATACATGTCACGTCCCGGAACCAGAATACCGAAGAGCGGGGGACAGACACATCCAGCTACGTATATAGAAGTGTATTCCACCTCGATATACAGTCACGGCTGTCTAGATGTATGAGGGTTTATCTACAATCCATCAGTCTCTTATGGTCAAGAACAAGCCTAGTGTCTCAATCTCAAGCAAGTAATAATAATTACAAGAGGTTAGACCATCAGATATTCAATAGTAAGACGTTCCATACATTTCATATACAGATGATCATGAAGCTAGTCGTACAAAATATGAGGACTAGCAAGAGTTTCAGTCATACATGATCAACCCTAGGATTTGTCAATCATGTTACAGCCCTTAGGCAGACAAGAAATAAAAGTATTCAACACGAGCTAATACTTGCTCGGCGGCTAAACGTCTCAAAAGAATAATTTACAATAGAGTGGGAGAGCAAAATAAAATTCACTCGTTGCCAGGGTTACGTCTTGTGTTCACCATCTCGCTGGAAGGCTGGAAGATCTCGGGTGTTGCTCCGAAATCTGGCCATACAAAACCAGCTAGATCAGACCCCAGAAGAGCAAGTGCCATAAGGGAGGCTTCACTTAAGAACTAAAACCAGCATGTCAGAACCTAAACGAGAATAACAATAGGAAAAGGAACTATACGGGAACTATTCGGGAAGTCAGGTTACAATCCTTAAACCAAATAAGGACCGGGGTTGTAACCCTTCGCCTAAACAGAATTGGGTCACTAGCCATTTATTACTAGGAGTAAAGCGTAAGCAAGCATGTCCTGAGATAGCCATGTACTGGATCTAGGCAAGACTAGACAGGATTGGACTTCATCCAACATTTACGGCCAAGCAAAAGTACGGTTTGATACTTTAACTAACTAGGATTATCACAAGCCTAGTTACTAGCAAGATGCAATGAGATATTCCTACGGCCACAAGCCCTGCAAACTATTCAGGTTATCCACACGCAAGTTTAAGAGTTATCAAGAATTATTAGGTGACTTGGAGTGCAACACATGCACTACTAAAATACAACAATTTGACGATGGACCATTAGCGACGGATCTTATCCGTCGGTAATAGCGACGGACTAGCGACTACCTTGTGACGGACTACCGTCAGAAAGCAATATATAATTTTTTTTATTTTTTGTGTCAAAATCAGTCGCACATTCGTCGCTAATTTGACGAAAATTTAGCGACGGATTGATGTCTGTCTCTAATATGTCGCACATTGTGGCGGCAAAATCTGAAAAAAAAATGGCGTGATAAATTAGCGTCTAACTAGCGACGGACGTTCCGTCGATAATCTAGTGGATATTTAGCGACTACCTAGCGACGGATATATCCGTCGGTAGTCCGTTGCTAAATATTGTAACCTAACTTAAATTGAACCGACGGGAAGAAATTTTTCATTCCCCCCAAAAAGACTCTCTCCCTTCCCCCCTTTCTCTCTCTCTCTATCTCCGGCGGCGAGCTCTCTCCGACGGGTCTCTCTCTCCGACGGGTCTTTCTCTCTCAGTTTTGCTCTCACTCTCCCCCTCTCTCTCTCTCTCTCTCTGTTTAACATATAGGATTTCGGGTTTCGAATTTGGGGGGGTCGATTGTCGCTGGGCCGACAGGGTGGGGGAAGGGAGTGGGGGCGGGGGAGAGGGTGTTGAGGGCGGGGGGCAGGGTAGGGTTTAGGGTTTCGGGGCAGGGGTAAGGTTTCGGGTGGGGGGTCGGCTGTCGCGGGGGGCCGACGGTGAGGGGGGAGCGAAGGGGCGGGGGGTGGATGGTGTTGGGGGCGAGACGGGGGGTAGTGTCACCCTTACTTTTCCAAATTAGGGGTAAAATGGTAATTTTCTATTTTATAATATTTTTGGGAATTTTATTTTATGAATATTAATATTTAATGATTATAGGAGTCGGGTTCGAATTTTATCGCATTCCGAGTTAATTCGGGACTCCGGAAAATTTTGACTTGAGTTGTATTTAATATGTTAATTAGCCATGGCCCACCCAAACTTAACTTTTAGGTTTAGGAGTTTGGACTAGTTCCCCCATGAGTGTTTAAGCTTAATTATAATTTTTATTTAGTTTTAGCTAATCCCAAAACCAAACTAGGATGATAACTTAGCATGTAAGTAAGGGAGGGGCAAACTTGTAAATTGTAAGTTGCCCCAAACCCATCCCCATAGGGCCGGCCACTTCCCCCTTACCTCTTCCTTTTTTCCACTTTAATTTTCACAACTTCTTCTTCTCCAAGCTTCTTTCCAAGTAAAGAATAGAAATTCCTTAGGAATCATCACTAAATAATTCTCTTCTTTCCATTTTTCTTCCATCCCACTCTTCCTCTTCCCCAAGTGAAGCTTCTCCAAGCTTTTGGAAGCAAGAAGTGCAAGGGTGTGTCCTAAACAATTCGTTGTGCCGGAACCGTGTC
Organism: Iris pallida; assembly: GCA_029216955.1. Classification (NCBI taxonomy): domain Eukaryota; kingdom Viridiplantae; phylum Streptophyta; class Magnoliopsida; order Asparagales; family Iridaceae; genus Iris; species Iris pallida. Next base: position 19,696,180 of record JANAVB010033820.1, read on the forward strand.
GGAGGACTTTCGAATCGGAAATCCATCTCCCGATAGGTACAACCTATTCTCTAACCTATTCTTTTCATCATAATAATTATGATTGGACCATGAAGGATTGATTTTCATAGTTGTGTCCCTATTCGTGTCGGATTTGAGTCCGTTTGGAGTGTCCTAGGAGAAGTTAGTGTTTGTGCTTGTGTCCTTGAATTTTCCCCAAATTTAGACACTTTTAGAATATTTAAGTTTGGCCTCTAAGTGGTTAGGCACTTCTAATTTCATATATATGTGTGGGAGTGTGTGTGTCCATGTGTGGGAGTGTGTGTGTCGATATATATATATATATATATATATATATATATATATATATATATATATATGTGTGTGTGTGTGTGTGTGTGTGTGTGTGTGTGTGTGTGTTTATATATATATATATATATATATATATATATATATATATATATATATATATATACATGTGTGTGTCTCATTTTTTTTAGTGTGTGTGTTTTTATATATAGAGAGGGGATCGAATGAGAGATATGTGTGTGTGATATATATATATATATATATATATATATATATATATATATATATATATATATATATATATATTTTCTCTAACTCCCTTCCATTCTCTCATATATATATATATATATATATTTATATATATATATATATATATATATATATATATATATATATATATGAGAGAGAATGGAAGGGAGTTAGAGAGGAGTTTAGAGAGGAATTAGAGAGGGGAATGGAAGGGAATGAGAGGGTGAGAAGAGGGGAGAAAGGGAGAGCACACAGCAGCAGCAAGGGGGGGCCAAGGGGCTGCTGCCCCCCCTCCCCCCCCAAACAGCAGCAGCAAGCAGCAGTACCAGCAACAGTAGCAGCAGCAAAGGCACAATCCCCCCCCCCATTTGACCCCCTTTTGATCCCACTTTAACCCCTATATGTATACATATATATATACATATATATCCTATTTATTAGCTATATATATATACCTATTTAGCCCTCTAAATAACCCCCTAAAGTTAGTCCTAAGAGAGTGTAAAAAGAGAGAGTTTGAATGAGTGAGTGAAATGGTTGAATTAAATTTGGTGAAGGGGTGATTTTGAGTTCCGTGATTCGGAACGCGTCGAAACTTGGAGGGGACTTAGTAAATGTGAAATAGATTTTGCGGGTAGGCTCTTAGGTGGAAATTGGGATTGCGTGTGGGATTAGGAGAACGGTATCGCACCGTACCATCGAGTATCTTGAGATATTCAAGATAACGGGTAAACGGGCGATACGGACCGTAAGATGGACTGATGTCCACTTACCATAGAGAACTTGGTAGGTAATGGTTGTATAGGCTAGTACCCTACTACCCTAGGAAGCCCGGAGTGAAATTCCTGAGGGAAGGCCACTTGGCGTCGAGTTAGAATGGTTAAGGGTAAATATTTTAAGGGGTAATCGGATAAATTCAAAATACGGGGTTCGGGTATTCGGATTGACTTGAAACTTGGGTGGCTTGTTGGGTACACCCTACAAATGTTATATTTGAACCGATTTTGGCTCGGTTGACCCAGAGTTGACTTTTTACCCAAAAGTCAACCGTGAGTTAACACTTTGTCTAGATTTGACCAAATCCAAACTAGAGTTGACCAGTTGACCAAAAGTCAACTGTTGGTCAACATTTGACCAGAGTTGACCAGGGTTGACCAGTTGACCAAAAGTCAACTGTAGGCCAACTCTTGACCCCGTTTGACTTTCTTCGACTTGTTTTGACCTGCGATGACTGGTATGACCTAGAGTTGACTTGGTCTGACTTAGATTGACTTGATATAACTTGATTTGACCTAGATTGACTTGACAGGACTTAGTGTAACTAAGTGAGACCTAGTTTGACCTAGATTTTATATCATTCATTGTGAATCATTCTTAAACTTGTTTAAACCTAAATTAACATACGATATTTCATATTTAGGTTTCTGATTACCATACTGAGCATTGATATACCCTACAGCTCAGGACAGCAGGCGAGTACATTCTCTGATAGCAGTTACTTGTTTTGATATCTTCTCTACTAGTTCAGTTATAGTGTTTACTTGATTCTCGACACATTGGTGCACGGACTAGTATTGTCGGATTCCTGTCATGAGATGTCATTCCTGGATTTCTTAGAAAACGGGTACTTGCTTGGTCTTGATTCTTGTACTTGTATTAACGTTGATTTCTGAAGAGGACTTACTCCCCTCTTAGGGAATCCCGCGTCATGACGTGTTATATCCGAATTCGTGTACTATTCGGGGATGGAGAATTTTATAGATAAGTATGATCAATGTCCACCTTGAGTTACTACTTGTATCATAGCTATACCCTCACCTCACGACGGGTATAGCCTGACCTGTGCTACTACTTGCTCCATAGCTTGCCATCCCGGCCGGGCCGAGTCCACGTACTTGTAGCCGGTCGACTGGAAGCCTGATTCTTGACACATACCGATAATATTATGCTATAATATTCGAGGCACTTTTATATTTATTATATCAGTTACATGATTTACAGTTCAGCTTACATTTCCTGCATGATTCATCCTGACATGATTTCCAGTTTACATATCTTGTTATACTTACATCTTGATATGTTCATCTTGTACTCTATTATGATTGACTGTTAGAGCATTTGTCATTACTATGGAATTTTGCCAGCGTTGTACTCGTTTATTTTCCTGACAGGATAACGTTATGATATATCCAGATGACATAGATGCGGACTGCTCTACCCACTATAGGTATGGTCAGGACGTAGATTGCGACCAGTTGACACCCTTGGAGCCAGTAGATGATAGTCCTTCTGTCTAGATCTTTTTAGCTAGGTTTGACTGGACTGCGATCCAGCTAGCTTTCAGACTGTAGTTTTCTATGTTATATTTTGAGACCCTGAGATGTTATGTATATATTTGGGCTTGTGTCGGATACTAGACTTATTTCTATTTTCATCTATCATATGTCTTTCCTTCTGAGCTATCTACCTTAGTTTTATTCTGTGATTGAGACTATATTGTTATGTCACCTCTACTCGGAGTGTATATACTGTACAGGTACCTTTATACTGTTAGTCGTAGTATTTACAGACGTTATATACAGCATTCTACCGCCGATACTGTCACGCCCCAGAACCAGAATACTGGAGAGCGGGGGAATGACTCAGCCAGCTACGTATTACGGGTAGATGAATACCGTATAATACGATTAATGCTGTCTAAAAGACGAGGGGGTGCACACTACATGAAAGTCTTACTATGGTCATTTTATATCTATTGTCTCAATCATTCAAATAAGAAACAGAAATAGAGAACATGTAAGATAAAGCAGTAAGGCATCCCAAACGCTCAGTCAAAATATTTTTGATATCAGGCTATACAAAATATAGCCAGATGATGTAGCAAAGTGTACACAATTGTTATCAGCTGCAGTCTGACTTAATTACAATTACGTAAAAGTAAGTACAAGACAATCCGACTAACATGTCGGTGCCAAACGGTAAGGTATTAAGTAAATAACAAAACGAGTGGGGAAGTAAGGAATCCACTCGAGTCCTCCTGCGATCATCCCTCTAGTATTGACCATCTTGGAGGTGGAAGTAAGCTGAGTCCTCGGGGACCGGCTCTAAATCTGGCCATGCAAAACCAGAGAGGTTAGACCTCTAATAGCAAGTACCGCAAGGAAGCACGATATGAGGAATTAAAACCAGTAATAAGAGAATAAGATAAATAGATCTCTGCTTGCCACTGGATTCATATAACATCACGACACTTCGAACCAACCTCCCAACCAAACAAGGACAGAAGTTGGCCCGTCATGCCCTGATATTCTGATCGTCTCAGTTAGGTAACTGAGTAGGTACAGTACACAAACAAATCAATTTAAACGGCCATGCGACTACTATGGCTTGCTACTGTGAGTTCCAAGCTATCCTGGAATTATGTAATAAAGGATTCGTCAGTTCTTACTATGTGCAAGCAAAGCTAGTTTACCCAGTCATCAATTGCGCCAATCATGAATTAGATGAGTCCCAGCGGGACGCCCGTCATCAATATATAATATACAATAGATAATATAACCAGATACCGCTCCCTGTCCGTGTGATAGATTTGCAGTATCTGTGGGGACCAACCGGCCTGTCGGGCACTACTAGTCCCAAGAGGGCTGTCATGTAAGAACTCGGGAATCTATTCTCTCCATGCAATCATTATTTTATTTAACTTAATAGTCTCTACGTTGAGTGAAATCTCATGCCGTGGATCATGGTCATTCAGAATGAGTACTTTCGTACGGGGTACGATATGCACAACTCTACAACGATGCCCGTGCCGTTAGATTGTAGGTCTTACATAGCGTAATGCAACAATCCAAAGTAACCACAGAATAATCATATCTTGACCATAAAGTACACATGCTGCTTTTATAGAAAAATAAATAAATTAAAGCCTGCATATGCCTGTATGCCAATATTCGGGATCGGCCAATCGATTACAATAGTTCATAATTAATATGAACGTGTCTCATTCATTCAATTCAATAAGACGACTAGCCAGTCTCTTAGTTCCAACTAGGAACGTATGATCAATTATTAGTCAATGTTATAATTAATATCAATCAATGTTAATTCGGGACAAGAATTAGTCAAAAGGCCCGAGAAATTATAGAAGTTCATGCAGTATGTGCCAGGAAACAGCATGTGCCAGAAAACAGCATGCGCCAGAAACAGCATGCACCAGAAACAGCATGCACCAGAAACAGCATGCGCCAGAAAACAGCATGCGCCAGGAAACAGCATGCGCCAGAAACAGCATGCGCCGGAAACAGCATGCGCAGGAAACAGCATGCGCCAGAAACAGCATGCGCCGGAAACAGCATGCGCCGAAAACAGCATGCGCCAGAAACAGCATGCGCCGGAAACAGCATGCGCCGAAAACAGCATGTACTGCTCATCTTCTCCAATCAGCCTCTAATGGCCATGAAAACTTATGAACCAAAACGACCATAAATTACTCAAATTAAGTCGAAATCAGGACTTCCAATAGTCAAAATTGGATAGAATCAAATTTTCTACAACATGAAACCATCAAAACTTAAAAATAACAAAGTTACTAGATCAAAAACTAAAAATTCAGAAAATATATTAAACTTAGATCTACATGAAATGAGCCATAGAAATAAAAAATGCTAAGAAATAAAGTATGTAAGAATCTTGAGAGGAAGACGATAAAACAACAAAAATAGAAATCCATCAAGAAGCAAGTTGGCACTTGCCTAGCCCTCCTAGGTTGGTGGGGGAGTTATGAGGAAGAAGAAGAGAAATGAGAAAAAGTAATGAAGAGAGAGAAAGGGGATGAGGCTTTAAATGAAGGAGTGGTGGTAGGTGGGGAGTTGGGTTCATGTTGAACCATCAAGGCCGGAATTTAAACCAACTCGGGTCGAACCCAATAAGCAAAGCAGAAGGTAAAATACAGAAAGTAAAATACAGAAAAATAATTAGCAAAAAATTAAAAGAATTTAAATATAGAACAATACATGATAAATATTAAATAAATATATTAAAGCAGTACAAGTATCTTCATGAATTTGCATCTCCTTTCTGAGTCCTGACTCACATTCTGCTCTAAGCTTCTGAATCCTTGGGTCCTGTGCCTGAGCTGCCTTGATCCTGTCTACCAAGTCGGATTGAACTTGTAAACTTGTTAGAACTCCTACATCACTAGGAAGTATAACTTCGATGCCCATCTCCTGAAGGTCTTCTAAGATGTGCTTCTGTGTTGTCAACATAAATGCGCCGCCTCTCTTGCTAAGAGCGTCTGGTACCACATTAGCCTTGCCTGGATGATACTGAAGCTCCACGTCGTAATCCTTGATCAACTCCAACCATCTTCTCTGTCTCATGTTCAGCTCCTTCTGAGTAAAGATGTACCTCAGACTTTTATGATCTGTGTACATGTCTACTCGATCATCATATAAGTAATGTCTCCATAGCTTCAAAGCAAATACTACTGCCGCCAACTCTAAGTCATAGAGTTGGGTAATTCTTTCTGTGGTCTCGAAGTTGCCTAGATGCATATGCTATCACTTTTCCATGTTGCATGAGGACACATCCAAGTCCCTTACCTGACGCATCGCAATACATTGTAAAACCTCCGGGTCCAACTGACAATATAAGAATAGGCGCTGATATTAGCTTCTGCTTCAGATTCTCAAATGATGCCTGGCATTCTGCCAACCAAAAGAATGGCACATCCTTCCGTGTCAAGCGGGCCATGGGTGCTGAAAGCCTTGTAATGTCTGATACGAACCTTCTGTAATATCCTTTCAATCCTAAGAAACTCCGCACATCAGCTACGGTCTTGGGTACTGGCCAACTCTCTACTGCTTTTACCTTCTTGGGATCCACTGCTACTCCAGCTCCTGATATGATATAACCCAAAAATAAAATGTGATCCGACCAAAACTCACACTTGCTGAGCTTGGTATACAACTGGTTCTTTTTCAGAACCTATAACACTTTTCTGAGGTGGTCTCCATGCTCCTCTTCACTGACAGAATATACGAGAATGTCGTCAAGAAACACAACGACAAACTGATCTAAGTATGGCATAAAGATGCGGTTCATCAAATCCATAAATATTGCTGGAGCATTGGTCAAACCAAACGGTATTACTAAGAATTCATAATGCCCATACTTTGACCTGAACGCTATCTTGGGAATATCCTTCTTCCGAACCCTTACTTGGTGATACCCTGAACGAAGATCTATCTTGGAGAAAACTCTAGCTTTGCTCAACTGATCAAACAAGTCGTCGATCCTGGGTAGTGGGTGCTTGTTCTTTACTGTTGCCGCGTTAAGCTTCCTATAATTGATGCACAATCTGGATGACCCATCCTTCTTCTCCACAAGTACCACTGGTGCTGCCCATGGTAATATGCTAGCTCGGATGAACTTCTTCTCCTTCAGTTCCTCTATGTGCTGATATACCTTGGCATGTTCTGAATCCGCCATTCTGTAAACTCGATCTGATATCGGTTTAGTTACAGGTACCAATTCTATGATGAACTCAATATCCCTAACCGGTGGTAGACCTGGAAATTCTCCGGAAAAAACGTCTAGAAACTCTTCAACTACCTTCGGGACTTAAACTTCTTCCAATGTTGTTACTACTCCATGCTCTTGCTGAGTTGTCTCTGATCTGACTAAGATGAATCTCTTCATGCCTGGAATATCAAAAGATACACTCCTTCTACGACAATCTATTATCGCATGACTGACTTTCAGCCAGTCCATGCCTAAGATAACGTCGAAATTTTCAACAGGAAATTCTATCAACCGGGTGGATAAGGAATGTCCGCAAACTACAACGCTACATGCTAGAATAACTCTACTAACTCCTACGAGCCAATTACCAATGAATATATTTAACCTCCCTGGCAATGCCTCGAATTCCATTCCTAGCCGTGTTGCAAATTGTGCAGATATAAATGAGTGTGATGCTCCCGAATCAAACAATACTACTGCGGGATATGAGACGACGAGAATGTTACCTGCCACAACATCTCTCGATGCTAATGCCTCCTCCAAGGACAGAGTGAATGCCTGCCCGCGACCCTCCTTGTTGATTCCCATGTTGTGGCCTAGCCTGGTGCTGCTGCTGGCCCTGCCTTGATGATGTTGGGGTAGTCTATGCTGGTGTTGCTGCATCGACGCTCCCTACTGCCGAAACATCTGAGCCTGTGGCATCAACGGACGCTGGGCCAATGGTCTGACTGCCACTGCTGGTCCTCGATACTGCCCTGCCCCTGGTGCTGGCAGAGCAGAAAACTGTTACACTGGTCCTCCTGACCTCTAATTCATGGGACAGGTGGTAACCCGATGATCTGGATTTCCACATATCAAATATTGCCCGTTCAATGTTCGACACGCATCTCTAGTGTGCCCTACCTTCCCACAATAAGTACAACCCGCTGGGGGTTGCTGGTTCTTCTTCTGTTGCTGCTGCTACCTGGGTGGTGGTGCTGGCCCTCGCATTGCCACATCGAGAATACGAATGTCAAGGGATGGTGCTGTTGTTCGGGGCGCTGCTTCCCCTCCTCCTGCAATCTGACTGTGAGATCTCTTCTGACCTCCAGTCCTTGCCGTGATCCTCTGAATGGTGATCTCATGCCTTCGGGTTGCCGTCAATACTTCATCAAAATTCTGGTAATTGTGCCCCTCTATCAATTGCAAGAGCTCAAGGTGAAACCCTTGCTGGAACCTCATAGCCCTCTGGCTCTCTGTTGCTACCATCTCTGGAGAAAACCTGCTCAATCTGCAGAACTCTGCTGCATAGTCATCTACCGTCTTTTCGGCCTGCTTGAGGTTGATAAATTTTTGTTGTAGCTCAAACTGTGCCACAACTCTATAGTACTTCGTCTTGAACCTTGCAGTAAAATCGTCCCAAGCAACAGGACGTCTGATGCCTACTTCTTCTGATTCCCACCAATCACGCGCGAGATCTTGAAGTAACAACTTCACTTGATCCACACGTTCTTCTGCCGACACCTTAGATGCTGTCAGAATAGCATCAATATCCTTAAGCCATGCATCTGCTGAGATGGCATCCTTCGTTCCTTCGAAACGGCGGGGGTTGAACTTGTAAAATCAGGTTGATGCTCCTAAATCTGGCCTTTCCCCTCTTTCCAAAGCTGTCTGCAACCCTTGGTTGAGTAGTACGTTCTGCTCCTGCAACTGAACGTGCATGCGCTGCTGGGCTAACATCTGGTGTTGCTGAGTAGCCATCATCCCTCTCATGATCTCCAGAAGGGCCGGTGTGTCTACTTCCACAGGGATAGGTGGAACTGTTGGTGGTGGTGGAACCTCCGGATACTGCAATCCAGCTGCTGCTTCCACTGTCACTTCTTCTTGAATAGCCTCTTGGGGTAGTACTGTCCCTTGTTGCTGATCAACCTGGTCAGGTTGCCCAAGTTGTCCTTGTTGCTGTTGTCCGGCTCTGACAGATACGGACAAAGTGCCCCTAAAAAGGGACAAGAGAACAATCAAACGACCGGATAGGAAAGATCAATGAAGTCAAAGGATACTGGAATGTCAAGCTAGAGTTGAGAATAACGAATCATGAGATCAAGGGGACACATGTGTGATTAAGACATCCTATAAATCAAAACACCCTACAAGTCTGAAATCAGACTTGCATGGGCCACCACTAAAATCTTGTCACGCCCCAGAACCAGAATACTGGAGAGCGGGGGAATGACTCAGCCAGCTACGTATTACGGGTAGATGAATACCGTATAATACGATCAATGCGGTCTAAAAGACGAGGGGGTGCATACTACATGAAAGTCTTACTATAGTCATTTTATATCTACTGTCTCAATCATTCAAATAAGAAACAGAAATAGAGAATATGTAAGATAAAGCAGTAAGGCGTCCCAAATGCTCAGTCAAAATGTTCTTGATATCTGGCTTTACAAAACATAGCCAGATGATGTAGCAAAGTGTACACAATTGTTATTAGCTGCAGTCTGACTTAATTACAATTATGTAAAAGTAAGTACAAGATAATCTGACTAACATGTCGGTGCCAAACGGCAAGGTATTAAGTAAATAACAAAACGAGTGGAGAAGTAAGGAACCCACTCGAGTCCTCCTGCGATCATCCCTCTAGTATTGACCATTTTGGAGGTAGAAGTAAGCTGAGTCCTCGGGGACCGGCTCTAAATCTGGCCATACAAACCAGAGAGGTTAGACCTCTAATAGCAAGTACCGCAAGGAAGCACGATATGAGGAATTAAAACCAGTAATAAGAGAATAAGATAAGTAGATCTCTGCTTGCCACTGGAATTCACATAACATCACGACACTTCGAACCAACCTCCCAACCAAACAAGGACAGAAGTTGGTCCGTCATGCCCTGACATTCTGATCGTCTCAGTTAGGTAACAGAGTAGGTACAGTACACAAACAAATCAATTTAAACGGCCATGCGACTACTACGGCTTGCTACTGTGAGTTCTAAGTTATCCTGGAATTATGCAATAAAGGATTCCTCAGTTCTTACTATGTGCAAGCAAGGCTAGTTTACCCAGTCAATCAAATGCGCCAATCATGAATTAGACGAGTTCCAGCGGGACGCCCGTCATCAATATACAATATACAATAGATAATATAACCAAATACCGCTCCCTGCCCGTGTGACAGATTTGCAGTATCTGTGGGGACCAACCGGCCTGTCGGGCACTACTAGTCCCAAGAGGGCTGTCATGTAAGAACTCGGGAATCCATTCTCTCCATGCAATCATTATTTTATTTAACTTAATAGTCTCTACGTTGAGTGAAATCCCATGCCGTGGATCATGGTCATTCAGAATGAGTACTTTCATATGGGGTACGATATGCACAACTCTACAACGATGTCCGTGCGGTTAGGTTGTAGGTCTTACATAGCGTAATGCAACAATCCAAACTAACCACGGAATAATCATGTATTGACCATAAAGTACACATGCTGCTTTTATAGAAAAATAAATAAATTGAAGCCTACATATGCCTGTATGCCAATATTCGTGATCGGCCAATCGATTACAATAGTTCATAATTAATATGAACGTGTCTCATTCATTCAATTCAATAAGACGACTAGCCAGTCTCTTAGTTCCAACTAGGAACATATGATCAATTATTAGTCAATGTCATAATTAATATCAATCAATGTTAATTCGGGACAAGAATTAGTCAAAAGGCCCGAGAAATTATAGAAGTTCATGTAGCATGTGCCAGGAAACAGCATGTGCCAGAAAACAGCATGCGCCAGAAACAGCATGCGCCAGAAACAGCATACGCCAGAAACAGCATGCGCCAGAAAACAGCATGCGCCAGGAAACAGCATGCGCCGGAAACAGCATGCGCTAGAAACAGCATACGCCGGAAACAGTATGCGCCGGAAACAGCATGCGCCAGAAATAGCATGCGTCAGAAATAGCATGCGCCTGAAACAGCATGTACTGCTCATCTTCTCCAATCCGCCTCTAATGGCCATAAAAACTTATGAACCAAAAAGGCCATAAATCACTCAAATTAAGTCGAAATCAGGACTTCCAATAGTCAAAATTGGGTAGAATCAAATTTTCTACAACATGGAACTATCAAAACTTGAAAAATAACAAAGTTACTAGATCAAAACCTAAAAATTCCAAAATATATTAAACTTAGATCTACATGAAATGAGCCATAGAAATCAAAAATGCTAAGAAATAAAGTATCTAAGAATCTTGAGAGGAAGACGATGGAACAACAAAAATAGAAATCCATCAAGAAGCAAGTTGGCACTTGCCTAGCCCTCCTAGGTTGGTGGGAGAGTTATGAGGAAGAAGAAGAGAAATGAGAAGAAGTAATGAAGAGAGAGAAAGGGGATGAGGCTTTAAATGAAGGAGTGGTGGTAGGTGGGGAGTTGGGTTCATATTGAACCATCAAGGCCGGAATTTAAACCAACTCGGGTCGAATCCAATAAGCAAAGCAGAAGGTAAAATGCAGAAAGTAAAATACAGAAAAATAATTAGCAGGAAATTAAAAAAATTTAAATACAGAACAATATATGATAAATATTAAATAAATATATTGAAGTAGTATATGTATTTAGAATACGTATTCCGGGAACGGAAAGTGATAGATACTGCGGCGTAGGCTGGACGTATCCACGTGCTCGTGTCCCTCATAAGGGTGCGGGTCGTGACAGGTAGGGGGTGGGTGTTTGTTGTCGGGGGGGAGGGGGTGGGTGTTTGTTGTCGAGGGGGGCGGGAGGGAGGGGGTGGGGTGGGGGTTTGCTGTCGGGGGTGGGCTGTCGGGGGGGGGTGGGGGAGGGGGAGGGGTTTCCTGTCCGACGGGGGTAGGGGATGGGGTGGGGGGGTATCGGTGGTTTCGGATCGGACCATTCCTATGAGTATCGGTAGTTTCGGATCGGACTATCGGATCAGGGGAGGGGGGTATAGGTGGTTTTCGATCGGACCAATCCTATGAGTATATCGGAATCGGTTTCGGATCGGGGGAGGGGGTGGGGGGAGGGGGTCGGGTAGTGGATGCTGTCGGGGAGGGGGGGTCGGGGAGGGGGGTGGAGGGGTGTGGGAGGGGGGTACCGTGGGGGTGGGTGCTGTCGGGGAGGGGGTGGAGGAGGGGGTTGGGGAGGGGATGCTGTCGGCACACACACATACATACATACATACACACACACACATACACACTCACACACACACCCACGCACACACATATTTTTTTAACCAAGATCGGTCCCCACAGGCGGGAAACCGAAACAAAACCGGGCTATACAAACAACCATCCGGGTCCACACTACAAGCAAAAACAGACGAAATTCGAAATTCGAAAATAGAACCGGCCCGCAGCCCGGAGAGGGGGGGTACGTGGCTGGCTAACGCAGGGCCCGAGAGGGGCTGGCCAGAGCGCGTGGGCCAGCACGCTGTCCGGGGGATGCGAGTCCCGAGGCGCATGCGGGGGGGCACACAACCCGAGGCCGACCAGCACGAGCGAAGGGGGTGGTGGCCCGGCGGGGGTCCGCGGTGAGGAGAGCTCGGCCGGAAGGGCGGACACGGCCGCGCGAGGATAGATCAGCCGGGGGAGCTAGGCCGGGCACCGTCGGGCGGGAGAGCTCGGCCGAAAGGACGGGCAAGGCCGCGCGGGAAAGAACGGAGGGCGGAAGGCGTTGGACGAGGGGAAGGAAAGGGCTGGCGCCAGTGCTAGGAGAACCGACGGAGGCGGGGAGACCCAGGACGGCGGCGCTGGAGGTCGGAGGGGGGTCGCGCGAGGAGGGAAAACGCTTGGACGGACGAAGGGAGGCGCCGAGGGGGCCCGAAGAACCCTAGGCCCGGCGGTGGAGAGGGTAGCGACCGCAGGGGCACCACAATTCGGAGACAGGGACGCCGGAGTCGCCGGAGGAAGGGGAGGCCCCACAAGAGGCGGACGGTGGCTGGGCAGGGAGAGTCGCGGCCGCCTGGACGGGGTTGGAATACCAGAACCACCTCAGGGAGAGGGGGTCCTGATAGTAGACCACCGACGCGGATGGTGACGGCGCGAACTGGCCGACCGGTGGAGGGGCGGGGTCCACAGCGGAGAGGGCGGGGGGCGACTCCACAGCCAGGATGACAGGGTCCGCAGCAGAGAGGGCGGGGGGCGACGAGAGAGAGCTCGCTCCCGCGGATGAGGGGGGAACCGGGTAGCCTGCCTCGGCCGAAACGATGATAGCCGGGAAGGAGTCCTCGGCCACGGCCGGGGGAGGCACGGGGTAGGCGGCAGGGAGATGACGGCTGCCGATGCTGGGCTGGGCACGGCGAGGGACGCCTGGGATGGCGGCACAGGGAGGGATGGTTCGGACGGGCCGGGAGCTGCCGCCGGACCCGCAGGATCTCCGAGCGCTAGGATAAAAGGGGGTCCGACACGTAGGGCCTCCACCGGGAGGGGGAGGCGGGAGGAGGGGCCACGACCGGAGGCGGAGGTGGGCCGACTGCAGAGAAGGTGGCCGGAGGAGGCGCCTGTACGGGCGGGGACCACGTCGAGCTGCAGGCGACGAAGGGGGCTGGCGGGGGGCCGAGGAGGGAGGAATCCTTGGACAGCCGGAGGTGTCGACCTCGGCGGGGCCTACGGCGGCGCGGGCGGAGGCGGCGCCGAGGGCTGCACGTAGGGCAAGGAGAGAAGGGGCCTAGCTGGTGGACCGGCCAGGGGGCGCCCGACCGGCCGGGGGGGCCACGATGGCGGGAGTGAGCTGGAGGCGCTCGGCCAAGGGGGCGACGCCCATCGGCGGATGGCCATCGGCCGAGGCCGAAGAGCGGGAGCGCTCCTCCCAACGGGATCCATGCCCACACTCCCGAGAGCTCCATCCTATACATATTATATATATATACACACACACACACACACACACACACACACACACACACACACACACACATATATATATATATATATATATATATATATATATATATATATATATATTCGGCACACACGCACATATATATATATAGAGAGGAGTATATATATATATATATATATATATATATATATATATATATATATATATATATATATATATATATATATATATATATATATATAGAGAGAGAGAGAGAGAGAGAGGAGTATATATAAACTTTAGTACGTTCGAAACAGAAACTGAAATCAAAACAAAAATGAAATCAGTATCGGTATCAGGCTATTCCTATGAGTATCGGTATCGGTATCGGACTATTTCGTTGAGTATCGGTATCGGACTATTTCGTTGAGTATCGGAATCGGTATATATCGGTATCGGTATCGAACTAATTATGTTTAGTTTATCTTACGATACAGATTTTCATATCCAAATTGAAATGGATCGTTACTTCGTTGATCGTACATGGATGTACCAGCGGATCAACCTCCTTGACCGTAGGTACTTATAAGTATTGATCGTATCGGATTAGTATCGATCTATCGGTTTGGTATGGGTCGTATCGGTTGGTATTGGTCTTAGCGAATTGGTATCGTTCTATCCGATATGTATCGGCCGTATAGCTAGGATTCGTATTGGCCTTATCGATTTGGTATTGGTCATATCCGATAGGTATCGGCCGTGTTGGATTGGTATACACCATTTTGGATTAGTATCGTAGAACGTTTAGTAATAATTGTACTTAAATTTCTCTCTTCTAGAGCTAGATTACCATTGCAAGAGAGTCACGAGAGCGTAGCTGGCCAGTTACAGAACATACATACTTCCTTTTTAATCTTGCTTTTCCTGATGGAAAAGGAAGCATGTATGTTACTGCTACTGTAACTGGCCAATCACGATCTGGTGACTCTCTTGCAATGGTATTCTAGCTCGAGAAGAGAGAAATCCAAGTACAGTTGTTACTAAACCTTTCACGATACTAATCCGAAATGGTCGATACTAATCCAACACGGCCGATACCTATCGGATATGACTAATACCAAATCGATAAGGCCAATATGAATCCTAGCTATACGGCCGATACATGTACATATCAGATAGGACGATACCAATTTGTTAAGACCAATACCAATCTTATACGTCATATACCAAATCGATAGACCGATACTAATCTGATACAGTAGATACTAAGTACATCCGGTCTATACTAGCGGATCCACCAATTACTGCACGATAGGCCCAACGACTCCGGTTACATCCGATTATTGGTGAGTACATGATTACATAGCAATTCTGTTAGTCTTGTGATACAGATTTTTACTCTCTCATGCTACAACGTCACAACTTTTCCAGTGTTGCTCCCTCTAATGATGATAAACGCAAAAATCAAAGACCTCCCTCTCCTTTCTTACACTTCACAGTTCTCATAACATGAAGGATCAGTGCTTTCTAGTTCTCTTCCATCCATCCATTCCTCGGTTCTGATCAAGCTTCTTCCTTCTCCTCTCCTCCACCATGGCTCTGGACCCATCTGCTCCTCCCTACTTCTCTTCTTCTTATTTGACTCTCTCAGCCACCACTACAATAAAAAAACCTTTTAATGACGGCTAAAAGCGTCATTAATGACAAACCATGACCCTTTTTTTTTCAAAGCAACCGTTATAAAAACGGATGTTATAAATGTTTTTAAAAAGCGTTATAAAAAACCATCATGAATAGTTTCTATAAAAGCGTTATGAATAGTTAATATATAATGCATGATTCAGAATAATTTTAAAACGTTATGAATAGATAATATGTATAGGCTCAATGCAGCACATTTATAATACTTTATACCATTCAAATTAGCATATTTATAATGCTCTATACTGCACAGTATATATTACATTCCAAAAACTTAATATTATATATCACCATCTTTATTATATTTCTCAAAATAGAGTACATATCAACATCTTCATTACATTGAATATCCAAATACATATATATATTTAACTATCAAAATTGTCCACATCAAAACTTTGCCACATCAAAACTGTCCACAGAACATGTAGCAAAATCCTGAAAAAGATAAAAACAAAGTTCAATATACTTTATTTATTTGGGTAAAATCTATTGTAAGTTAAACTTATCTGTATCCGTGCTCGTATCCTGAGTCCGTATCGTGGCCTTATGGATGTTGATTGATAACGACAAATTTGTAGAAACAAAGGAGAAATCCTCACCTGGATTATGCTGTCTAAATAGAACCTGGGCAATTGCCAATCCGCCTGCCTCTCCAGGATACCCAGCCCACAAGATCGTCCCGATGGTCCGATTATCCTTCGCGAAGCTGACATCCACCGGACGTAGGTGCCACAGTTCATGTCCATTCCTGAAGAGAAAAAAAATCCAAGGTTCTTGAAGCTCGACTAGAATTTAAATCAATCAGAGGATTATGAAACTCTCGATCAAATGACAGTCGTATTTATTGTGCATTTGATAGACTCGAGTCGAGCCGACTCAGCAATTTTTGTCGAGAATAACACTAATAATAGAGATAAAATGAAAATGACTTTGAGTCAGAATGAATCTGAAAGAAGAGTCACAACCAAAATCTATGGAATATGCGAGTCTAAACACGATCTTACCGGGAGTGCCTGTGGAGGGGGGACGAGCTCGTTTGGGGCCGCCGGGGGATGGCATTGGCCGGGGTCGAGTAGGAGAAGGGGTGGGCTGTGTCGATCTCGAGAGTCTTGATGGGGTCCCTGTGGTACTCCGTGGAGGCTCTCGCTCTGCCGCAGCTGGTGTTGTTGCTGGCACTGCGGTGGTGGTTGTCGAATGAGGCTCTGGAGGCAATCCAGCGGTCGAGCCACCACGGCGCTCGACCTCCTCTCCCTCTTCCTCCTCTTCGTCTTTGTGGACTGGTCGAGAGAGTTTCCTATCGGACCTCCATATCTGTCACATTCGTAGTTCGTTAGTGTTTACTAGAACAGAGGAAATTAAATGTGAGAACAAAAAGTAAACCGAGCTTAAAAACCTGATGTGAGAAAGCATAGGAGAGAGCCCTCTCTCATTTCAGTGCAGCTTCTTTCCTTGTGTGTACGCCCTTCCGTTGGTATTGGCTGTATCAGCTGATAGTGCAAACTATGTTCCTGGTACAACCTATTTCTTGAATATTTTCAAAGTTATTGTAACAAAAGGGCAAATAGCATCCAATTAAACTAGATACCTACTACTTTCAGATGAGTGTTATCATAAATTCTTGTCGGAGTTTGTAGTAGTTTTGCTTCTTATGCCTGAAGATTGCAAATTTTTCCACCACCTAACCAGTTTCTTATGACCTCAGGTTTTCTTCAAAAACACCCCATCATAACCATTCTCTATGTATTCAGAAACTTGGGAACACGAAGATGAATGAAAGTGAAGATCAATATCGAGAATCAAGAGGGACAGATGATGTTAATCTAGAAACAAGAACACTAGCCTAAATATTAATTGAACTATAAATCCACAAGGAACTGGCAAATTTAGAAATACTGAAAGAACATGATACTCTCTCTTTTGCCTAGTAAAAGATTTAATTAACTTACACTAATCAAAAGGAACCGAAGCTAGGTATATATTCCTCTTGAGTTAGTTGTTGTGACAGAAGATTGCAATCAGAAACTTTCTTATGACCTCAGCTCTCTTCAAAAACACCCATCATAATCAATCTCTATATAATTGGGAACACGAAGATGAATGAAAGTGAAGATCAATATTGAGAATCAAGAGGCGCAGATGATTTTAATCTAGAAACAAGAACACCACCCTTAATATTAATTGAACTATAAATCCAAAAGGAACAGACAAATTCAGCGCCTAGAAGAAATACTGAAAGAACATGATAAACTCTCTTTTGCCTAGTACAAGATTTAATTTACACTAATCATAAGGAACTAACGCTAACATAGTAACTAAAACCTAAGCAAGTGAAGCGAAGGCTTAGTGAAGATTTTAGATAGATGTCACTCATAAAATCTAAAGTCTATTCCTCACCAGCAACTAGAATATGTAAATAATTCAACAGAGCAACAATTTTAATACTTCACCTTATAGCATGCTATCGGTTCTTGCAGGGAGTCTCCTAAAGAAGTTGAGCGGCACCGAAGGAAGCCTGTGGCGGAACCTAGGATGCCTCAACATGTAGAACACCGCCGACATGGCGAAGGCGAACAGGCTGACCCGCTCCTTGATGCCCCTCGGGCCGTCGTCGAGCCTCCAGAAGACGGTGGCCAGGACGAACCCGGTAACGAGCACCCCGACGAGCCGGACCGCGTGCACCTCCGGCGTGCGGCGGGAGTTCGTGAAGGACCGCCTCGTGAGGAGCAGTGTTTCGATCCAGAAAGGGTTGGGGAACCTGCTTGTGCTGCTGCTAATGCTGATCACGTCCCTCGGCGGGCCGCAACTGGCGGTGTTGTACTCCTCCCGAGCCGACATCCTCTTCGACTGCCATGAGATGTTGAATTCGACGAGTGGTTTAGGCCCGGCTACCGACGACTCGAGCTCGCGGACGACGTCGAGAGCGTACTCGGCCGAATTTTTTGTCGGAAGGAAGAAGAAATTAAAAACCCTAGCCCTAATTTTGAGGAGAACGGGCTCTAGGGTTAGGGTTTTAGAGTTGGAAGAAAGAAAGGAGAAGAAGAGGAGGAGAGGAGGGTGTTGCTGAACTAGAGTTAGGGTTTTGGATCTATCCTTAGGATTTTGGAGTTGGAGGAGAGGAGGGAGAAGAAAGGAGGAGAAGGAGAAGACCGACCAGAATTGGGGGAGAGAAAAAAATTTGTTGAAGCGCGCATGGGGTGTAGAAGGATTTTGCCAAAAATTGAACTTAAAAAATATTACAAGTTTGCCACCGCTCTAAAATATTAATGACGTTTTGTTTTATAAACGTTATAAAAAGTCCAGAATTAGTCCAAACCGTCATAGAAAAAAGGTATTTCGAACTTTGATAACGCTTAGGTATCAGGCGTCATCAATACATCTTGTCGAACGTTATTAATATGCTTTTTTATTGTAGTGCACATATGATATCCAGCTCAAGTGTAGAGTCGGGAGAGAAGAAGTGGGCAGGAAGATGAGGAGGAAGCAGCACAGCCGACGGCATGACCTGGAGGAAGTACAGAGGTTTTACTGGAGGTGCTGGCAATTTTCCCAGGATGGCGTTGAGGAGCAAGTGTAGAGTCGGCCGAATGAGCCACAGCTTCCTTTCGCTTCCTCCTCCCGAGGAGAACTATAAGGATATATCTTTTCATAACATGTCACCTTGTCAAAGACCCTTAATGTGAATATCATGTAACCGCGGTGTCGGAAGACTAACATGTCATAATTTTCTAAGTCGTGTGCTTTGACATAATCCTCCCAACTCTTTCCTCCTATGTAGTAATCTTGCATTTTTTTTTATGAAGTTCAAGACGACATATAGTGACTCGTAATGGAAAAATATGTCGTCTTGAACTTCATAAAGAAATACAAGATTACTACATAGGAGAAAAGAGTTGAAAGGATTATGTCAAAGCACACGGCTTAAAAAATTATGACATGTTAATCTTCCGACACCGTGGTAACATGGTTGTCACATTAAGGGTCTTTAACAAGGTGACATATTATGAAAAGATATATCCTTATAGTTCTCCTCGGAAGGAGGAAGCGGAAGGAAGCTGTGGCTCCTTCGGTCGACTCTACACTTGCTCCTCAACACCATCCTGGAAAAATTGCCAGTACCTCCAAAAAAACCTCTGTACTTCCTCCAGATCATGTCGCCGGCGGTACTGCTTCCCCCTTCTCTTTCTACCTACTTCTTCTCCCCCGACTCTACACTTGAGCTGGATATCATATGTGGCTGAGAGAGCCAAATAAAAAGAAGGGAAGTAGGGAGGAGCAGATGGGTCCAAAGCCGTGGTGGAGGAGAGGAGAAGAAAGAAGCTTGATCAGAACCGAGGAATGGATGGATGAAGAGAACTAGAAAGCACTGATCCTTCCTGTTGTGAGAACTGTGAAGAGTGAGAAAGGAGAGGGGGGTCTTTGATTTTTGCGTTCATCATTATTAGAGGGAGCAGCACTGGAAAAGTTGTGACGTTGGTAGCATGAGAGAGGGAGAGGGAGAATGGAGGGAGGGAAGTTGTTGCATGCCTTTGGCTCACTCGAGCGGTATTTGTGCGTCAGTGTCCCTGTTATTTGTAGGCGTCCCCCTAGCGTGCCATGGGTGGTGGCGCGTCACCCCCCTCCCGTCCGACCACTACGACACGCCATCTCCAATGTCATTTCATTACTCCGATTACAATTTTGATAAACTTCTTACTTTTTTTATAATTTGAGTAAATTTCTTTACCCTATATAAAAAAAATTTGTTGTCAGAGAGATGGCTCCCAAGACTCCCCGAGGTGGTGCTGCTAGCCGAGGAAGGGGCCGAGGCAAGGAACCCTTGGAGGTCGGCACGGAGAAAGTTCCCGTCGTCAAACAAGAGCCGGTGACTGTTAAGGAGGAGGTGTTACCAAAGTTCGAGGTCAAGGAAGAACCGATGACCATCAGGGAAGAGATTGCTCCCAAGGTTGAAGTTAAGGAGGAGCCACCGTCAGAGAGTAGTAGCATCGGGACTGACCCTCATGTCCCTACAGAAGACCTCAACTAGATTGCGCCTTCGTATGCAAAGTGGCTGAGAGAATGGTACATGCCTCAATGTAACTATGATCCCTGGCTGTGAGGATTCATCGTCTGACTTGTGGTCTTTGCTGAGGCCAAAGTCAATTTTTCTTTTGATTGAATATTGAATATTTGTGTTTAAATATTGAATATTTTTGTGTTTTGTGTGAACAATTTGAATGCTTGGGATATTTGTGTGTTGGAATTGTTTGTGTGTTTTGTATATTGGAATATTTGTGTGTTTTGTATATTTGTGCTTGGGATATTTATTTTATTTAATATTGAATATTTGTGTTTTATATATTGGAATTGTGTATATTGGAATTGCTTGGGATTATTTGTGTGTTTTGTATATTGGAATTGTGTATATTGGAAATGCCCAATTTTATGCTATTTTTTTAAAATATTTCCAGATACCGACGGACTGGCGGCCGCTTTCCGACGGACTATCCGTCGCTAACTGGGGGATTCCCAGTTAGCGACGGATGGGTGACTAAAACCCGACGGGTTCTCCGTCGCCAAGGTCCTGGAATTATGAAAGATATCCAGGAGCCTGTCGACGGAATATCCGTCGCTACTCCGCCACTCATCCGACGAGGTTGGTGACGGATTAGCGACGGAATTAGCGACATATTTTGCATATCAGAAACCCTCTGATACGCGTTTAACGACGGTTTAGCGACGGATAGGGCCGTCGCTAAATGTTCCTACATTAAATTTTTAGAATGTCGAAGTTGACAGAAAACCGTCGGCTAGCCGTCGCTAACTGTTTTAATGTAGCCAACGGTAATCCGTCGCTAAGTAGTCGCTAAGCGACGGACTAGCGATGGACTAGTTTTAGCGACGAGGTTATTTCCGATGGATTTTTCAGCTCGTATCTGTCAGTAATCCGTCGGTAATTTCAATTAGCGACGGATTAGCGACGGATAAGGCCGTCGCTAAATCGTTGTATTTTAGTAGTGATGATAGTGTGCATAGTACTTGTTTCATGAAGTGCCCCACATGACAGCGAGCTGGAAATGTGCCCTACTCGACGGCAGGCTACAAGTCCACAAGGAAGGCGTCCAGATAACGGGATTACTTGTAGCCGAAATATCTCTATCTATATGAGCTACTTGATTTATCTAATTATTATCCTAGCCAGATTTAGTCTGAATTCTTGACCGTGGTACTCAGGAATCTATGTCTTAGACATGATGCAAGATGAGACTTGTAGCTTGTACAAACATAATCAAGAGAAATCACCCACGGTGTCAAGACGAGAGTTACTTGTACTTGTCACTTGTCAGAATTATTTGTCAGGAGTATTGCGCCTCGACGGGCCACTATCAAGCTTATCATGCTATGCCAGGTTTACTTGTTACTTGTCAAGAGTATGTCTTGACGGGCCACTACTAAGAATTTTATGTCAGGTTCGTGTTGTCATGTCATGTTCATGTATCATGTCGTGCTCATGGCTAAGTTAACACAAGATATGCCCGAGATTCACAATCATCAAATCGGGTAGTCGCAAGTTAGGCTGAGTATAAAATGTAAGAAAATTAAACATAAAACTACATACTAAAGATGATCATGCAGGGGCTAAGGCATACGGCCAAGACTCATGCGGCCGAGCATGCAGTCCGCAGGACTTCATACGGCCAGGGGTCATGCAGCCAAGAAATAAAGTCCGCAAGACTTCATGCGGCCAGAGGTCATGCGGCAAGGCATGCAGTCCGCAGGACTTCATGCGGCCAGAGCTTCATGCGACAAGCAATGAAGTCCACAGGACTTCATGCGGCCAAAGCTTATGCGACCAAGATATGTGGCCTGCATGATTTCATGCGGCCATGGCTCATGCGGCCAAGGCAACACTCCATGCGGCCAAGGCAACACTACCGCAGGACTTCATGCGACAAGACTTCATGCGGCAAAGGCAATACTGCTCATCTTCTCTAAAATTCGAGAAGATGAGCCATGGATGTCATGGCTTCCAAACTCCATCCAACCTCCGATTTAAGTCAAAAATTGGACTTCCATAGGTCAAAATGGGGTAGAACGAAATTCTCTACAACATAAAACAACTAGATTTTGAAAACATACAAGTTTGATAGATCAAAACCAAAAAAAAACCAAAAATAACATAAACTTAGATCTACAAGAAAATATCCACCAAATCAAAAAATGCTAAGTTCTAAAGTGTCTTAAAATCGTGTAAGAAAGAAAATGGAACAAATAGAAATGAGTTCTCTCATGAAGCAAGCTATCACTTGCCTAGCTTTCTAGGTTAGTGGGAGAGTTAAGAGGAAGAAGAAGAAGTAAATGAGAGTAAAGGAAGAAATAGAAAGAAATTGGTTTATAAAGGAAGGGGGTTCACCATGATAACCCAACCAAATTAAACCAAGCTAAACCAAAATAAACCAAGCCCAGTCTTGACCAACTAAGACTAGGCTAGCAAGTCAAGTCCAAATACGGGTCAAAATCCGTATACGTACACTGAAAATACGTATAACGGAAAACGGGTGACAATGCCCAAAACTGTAAAAGTTTTATGTAAAATTCACCGCAAAATAACATTTCATCGCGTACCCAGAATTAGCAAAATATAAAAGAGATTCTGAATGACCTTTTTGTCCTTCTAATTTATTGAAAACACCCCCGAACCTTACTTTTAAAAAAATGTTTCTATACTTTCTCGTCTTTCTTACGCCACTCAGTTTCGAATCTAGGTTTTCTCCTCTAAAATTTTCAAACCTTCCTTCAAAAACTCGTCAAAATTTTTTGAAAAGGCCGACAAACAGTAAAACTGTTAAAATGGAGGTCCAAACATCATTTTTTTGCGATTCAAAAATTTTAAAAGGCCGACAAACGGTGCACCTTTTCTCAGGCTCCTCGAAAATACACTCATTTTGCGATAAACCGTACCTCGTTTTGACCTCTCAGTCAAAAGTTATAGCCCTCCAAAGTTTCAACTAGCCATAAAATGCTGGAGAATGGCCATTCTCTGTGGTAATATCATGGAGAATGGCAATTCTTCGTGTTAATATCACGGAGAATGGCCATTCTCCGTGTTAAAATGCAGGAGAATGACCATTCTTCCTATTAAAATGACGGAGAATGACCATTCTCCGTGCTAAAATGACGAAGAATGTCCATTCTTCGTCATTTTAACACGGAGAATGACCATTCTTCATGGTTTTAACACGGCGAATGGTCATTCTCCGTATTAGAAATCACGGAGAATGACCACTACTAAAATCTGCTCATATAGCGACGTATATTAGCGACGGATGCTTGTGGCGTCGCCAAACATTGAAATATAGCGACGCCACGAAGGAAACGTCGTAAAACGTCGCTGACTAGCGACGTTCTGCGACAGAAGACTAAAAACGTCGCTGAATAGCGACGTTTTGTGACGTAACTTACTTAACGTCGCCATTTTGGCGACGTTTAGCGACGGCTAATAAGGACGTCGCTAACTCTTTTATAATTAGGGCAGAGAGTTCAGTCGAACGAAAATTTTCGAACGAAAATTTTTTTCCCCCCTCGACCCGATTTCCTCCTCCGGCGAATCCCTCCCCCCTCCCCCCCCGACGACTCCACCGTCCCCCCTCCCCCCCGACGAGTCCCCTCCTCTCCCCGACGACTTCCCCCCTTCTCCACCGGCGAATCCCTCTCCCCGACGACTTCCCCCCTTCTCCACCGGCGAATCCCTCTCCCCGACGACCCCCCCCTCCCGTCGAGCTCCTCCTCCTCGAGCTCAGGTAAACCCTAAGCTCCCCCTCCTCCTCCTCCTCTCCCACGGACACACACACACACGGACACACACACGAACACACACACGGACACACGTACACACACAGACACACGTACACACACAGACACATGGTTTTGTTAGATAGATCTGAGTTTTGTTCAGTCTTTAAGCCTTTTTAATGCATTTGTTTAGTTCCTCCTTGATCATTCATGTAAACCTTATGTTATTGGATATATATAGGCTATTATGGTTACATGAGGATGTGAGTTATAGGTTAGAGGTTGAATTGGGGCTGAGTTAGCCTTGAAGTCATGGGTTGAGAGTTGAGAGGTTGGAGTATGGAGTTAGGAGTGAATGTGAGGGATAAGTTTATATGTAAGGTATGAATTATATATATATATATGATGTTTTGAATACATGTGATTGGTAGTCCAAGTTATTATAGGATTTTGGTTTATAGCTTGTATATAGGCTCTTGTATATATAGTTTACCCAATTAGGATTGTTTCTAGGGTAACATATAAGGCTATGTTGGTTAGGCCTAATTAGACTTTAGTTGACTAGCCCAAGACCTAGAATGCCTTGGTATTGAACCTAATAGGCTATGTTTGACCAATAGTTGACTTTAGTCTAGATGAGGCTAACCTAGACTAGTTTGACCTTGTTTGACCAAACTAGACTAAGGTTGACCTAGTTTGACTGTTAGAGTTGACTAGAGTTGACCAAGTTTGACTTTGACCTAGATTGACCTAGAAATCATATAGATTGCATTGTATCCTTCATTTCTCTTGTATTTTGCATATCATGACCTGTATTGCTCTATTTAGGACTTTGTGGCTCAGATTCAGACACCTGATATTTATCCGTCTTAGAGCCTTGGTTTGGGATACCAAGTTGGGGTTAGAAATAGGATACGTACTAGTTAGCTATTGGTATGTGTAGATATATATTAGATAGATAGTTGGATGGATAGGTGGATAGATGGATGGGGAGTAGAAGGTGAGCTGCTGCCCCCATTCCAGCAACAGCAGCAGCAAGAACAGCTGTTGTAGCAGCAGTTTACATCAGCAGTAGCACCCCCATGGCCCCCCACTTGTAGTGATTAGCACTAATGGGGGCAGGAGAGGTAATTATAGGAGTAATTAGATCTAGATCTAATTAGCACTTGGCTACAAGGCATATTCCAAGAATATTCTAGAGAATATTCCAAGTCTATTCTAAGGAATATAGCGACTCCTATCGTTTGAATTAACCACATCTTGGCTATTTGTTAAATAGATCGACCCTGAGCTCCCATGTTCAGTCGTGCCTTCAACATCATGTTCAAATGAAGGTGACAAGCAGATGACTATGAAAAAATATGTCGTATTGAGCTTCATAAAGAAATGCAAGATTACTACATAGGAGGAAAGGTTTGGTAGGATTACGTCAAAGCACACGGCTTAGAAAATTATGACATATTTGTCTTCCGACACCGTGGTAACATGGTTGTCACATTAAGGGCCTTTGAGGAGGTGGCATGTTGTGAACAAATATATCCTTAGTTCTCCTACGTAATGTTAAAGTAAATCCGTAGAAGAACTATAAGGATATATTTTTTCACAACATGTCACCTTGTCAAAGACCCTTAATGTACCAACCATGTTACTACGGTGTCGGAAGACAAATATGTCAAAGACCCTTAATGTACCAACCATGTTACTACGGTCGTTTTCCGACGTTTACCGACGACAAGCTGCAAATAATATATGTTTGCGACGTTTTACCGACATTTACCGACGACTAACTGCAAAAGAGTACAGCTCTCCGACGTATTTACCGACGTCTAGCGACACTAGCTGCAAAAATGTACAGGACCATTACCGACGTCTAGCGACGAAACTCACGTCGCTATATTACCGACGAAACGACGCTAGACGTCGGTAACTATTCCAGGTTTTACCGACGTGTGGCGACTACGTATACGTCGCTAATATACCGACGGAACGACGATAAACGTCGATAACTCACCGACGTACTCGTACGTCGCTGAATGTCGGTAGTTGCGACGTTCAGCGACGTTTTCGTGATCACCGACTAAGGAAACGGCGACAAAAGCTAAACGTCGGTAAATACGTCGGTGATACAGATTAGCGACGGAATTTCCTATTTTTCCGACGTTTTTGGGCGTCGCTAAAACCACTTATTTTGGTAGTGGACCATTCCTCGTGTTAAAATCACGGAGAGTGGCCATTCTTCGTGGTAATATCACGAAGAATGGCAATTCTTTGTGTTAATATCACGGAGAATGGCAATTTTTCGTATTAATATCACGGAAAATGGTCATTCTTCTTGTTAAAATACAGGAGAATGACCATTTCCCGTGTTAAAATGACGGAGAATGACCATTCTTCGTGCTAAATTGATGGAGAATGTTCATTCTTCGTCATTTTAACACGAAGAATGGTCATTCTCCGTGGATTTAACACGAAGAATGGTCATTCTCTGTATTAAAAATCACGGAGAATGACTATTCTCCGTTCTTAATTAAAATCACGAAGAATGACCATTCTCTGTTCTTAAAATTACGGAGAATGACCATTCCCCGTGTTATAATTATGGAGAATGGTCATTCTCCGTGTTAATATCACGGAGAATGACCATTCTCCTTGTTAAAATGCAGGAGAATGACAATTCTCCGTGCTAAAATGACGGAGAATGTCCATTCTCCGTCACGTCATTTTAACACGGAGAATGGTCATTCTCCGTGTTAAAACCACGGAGAATTGCCATTTTTCGTGTTAAAATGACGGAGAATGGTCATTCTTCGTGATTTTAAGAACGGAGAATGGTAATTCTCTGCGGTTTTAACACGGAGAATTGTCATCCGTGGTTTTAACACGGAGAATGGTCATTCTCCATATTAGAAATCATGGAAAATGAGAATGAGAATGACCATTTCTCGTGTTAAAATCAGGGAGATTGGTCATTCTCCGTGTTAAAATCACGGAGAATCAATTCTCCGTGTTAAAATCACGGAGAATGATGGGGAACAGTTGACAGAAATCTAATTTTTTGTTTTTTTGTAGAAAAAAATTGTTAGAAATAAAGAGTTTCGTTCTTCTTTCAAAACGATGCTAACTCTTATGGTAAAGAAGAAGAAGATCTTCTCTTCACAATTGACCTAATCGTTGAAAAACTTCAAATCTCTCCAGAAAGATGATGATGATGATGATGATGATGATGAGCGATGATCGAAGTTTGACTGAAGAAAAGTACAGTGAACTACGAACGATCTTTGCGATCTCTGCTGAAGATGAGAGCAATGGAATTCAGATATCTCGTGAAAAATGAGAAGAAGACGAGAATCGTAATCCATTCTGAGTTTGTACGAAGGGGTAGTTATGGTATTATCAAAATGACAATTTTGTAAATACAGAACATCTAAAGAAAATCTTGGAATATTTAACGTGGAAATATATAATTCTGGACATTTCATAAAATCCATTACGCGGGTGGGTTTTTCATAAAGGCCAACCTCGAAATTGAATTTCTCAGCAATTTCCCATTTTTTTTACCATGTACACATAGCCGGTCTGGAAGGTTGGGTTGTCTTAGCCATAGCTAATTTTGATTGTCCTTAAATATATGTTTAAGTTGAATTTGGACTGAACCGGTCCTAAGAAAAACAAATGGACTAGGAGGTGGCCTTATAAAAAATGTTGTCCAAGTTTGTAGTCTTGCCAGACTTACCTATGTGCGGGCCCAGCGTGTATGGAACATCACATTGCTACCACCTTATAATGTCAAACAACTTATGCAAATAAGTCAAGATTTTCTCCAATTAGGGATGATGGATGTAAACCCCAGCAGGAACAATAAATTCATATCAGCGCATGCATCATGCTAAACCTAGACTAGGAAAGGCCAATATGTGGTCAGTATTATATGCACAGCCATGTGTGTACTACCATCCAAATTGGTGAAGATTATGCTGCGCAATGCCTTATGGACCCCCCTGCATCAAATGATGACACAATGTGAATCCACATCTATAATCATTCATGACAATATTAGTTCATAGGCATGCAAATATGATGTTAACAAGATCTCACAAATACTAGTTATTCGCGCCGATACTAATACATACATCGGTATTAGGTTTGGTAACTGGTATTTTCTTATGAAATTTACAAAACTTGTTATCCTCCTCTAATATTACGAAACTATGTTATTGTGGAGGTAATTTTTTTTTGTTCCCAATTTACTCAAAAAAGAAAAAGAAAATTATGCTCATGATACTAAACCTTGGAGATACTAGAACCAAATTTCAAAAATTATTATAAAACACACACACACACACACACACACACACATATATATATATATATATATATATATATATATATATATATATATATATATATATATATATATATCTCCAAACCTAATAACGAATAGAGAGGCACCCAATCCGTCAATAGATTTGGCGAGTTGCATCCAGACTGCCGTTAGGATTAGCAATATTTCAGTTTGACGGTACGAGTGCATATTTCATTTTGTTTTGAGGGTTCGCTAGTTTGCTTCGACCATTCTCTCTTTAAATATAGGTTTTTTATTATTGCTTTGACACTTCACTATTTAAATATTAAAAAAATATTTTACTATTTAAATATTAAAAAAATATCCATCCTGCCATTATTAGTGATGGTATAGTAACCATCTCACCATTTCTTTCGGCAGTACCATGGAATGTAGATGCCATCTCGCCATTTCTTTTGACAATATTTGTATATATATCGTCATTAGGCTTGACGACTAAGTATCTCGGTCTTAATTTTACGAAACTTTTTACCCTTTTCTCTACTTCGTGGACGCAAGTTTTGTTGGAATTAATTAATTTTCTTTGTTGTTCTTAAAAGATGAAAAGGAAAGAAAAGGGACTTTAGTTCCACATCGAAAAAGAGACAGGTTTTGAGAGTGCTTAAATAGGAATGTGCACTCATGTGGAGTGTACAACAACCAAAGGGTTGCTAGTGGGTGACCAAATGGTTGTTGTTTTAACCTCTTCATGAAAATGTAGCCGGTGGCAAGGCTCCGACACGGGCACGGACGTAGAGGCGATAGTGGCGATAGTGGCGCATTGTAGACGCACTTGTGCACTTAGGCAACGTTACAACAGATTTCTGAGTCCAAAACATACAGAATCTGAGTATTCATTCCTCTTACTTTTCTCTTCCAAATTTTTCAGAAAGGTGTTCTTCCCTACGCCGGTGTCTCACAGCGTCTAGTGAACCTCCGACAGAAAGGCTGTCTTATCCTGGGTGTTCTGGCGTGCTGACTCCAAGACGTTACCGGAGTGCCCGAAACACTTTAAGGAAAGTGCTGCTAAATGCACGATTCAAACTTCGACGACATATTCAACTTCGCAGAACTGGTCAGTGAAGTACAATCAATTTCTAACAATCTTAAAGTGTTGCAAATAATGGCGTCCGAGGCTGCGATTTCGAGTATCATGGTCATGAATCAGGATCTAGTAAAACTAGATCGCTTCGACGGGACAAACTTCACACGCTGGCAGGACAAGATGATCTTCCTCCTGACAGCACTGAAGATCTACTACGTCCTCGATCCAGATCTGCCACCCATTCCAGAACCCACCGCAGCAGATTCTGATGCGGTCAAGGCAGAACGCAAAAAGCGCAAAGAGGACGAACTGTTGTGCCATGGTCACATTCTAAACACCCTGTCGGACAGACTGTACGACCTCTACACAGAAAATCCTTCGACAATTGACATCTGGAAGGCTCTGGAATTCAAATTCAGAGCAGAAGAAGAAGGTACAAAGAAATTTCTTATATCAAAGTATTTTGATTACAAAATGGTTGATACAAAGCCTATACTGGCCCAAGTACACGAACTACAAGTTCTAGTCAACAAACTCAGGGCAGTGAAGATAGAACTTCCGGAACCATTCCAAGTTGGTGCTATAATTACTAAATTGCCAGCATCTTGAAATAGTTATCGGAAGAAACTACTTCACAGCTCTGAGGATTTCTCACTGGAACAGATTCAAAAACACCTTCGAATCGAAGAGGAATCGAAGGAAAGACAGAAATCCGAGAACAACGGAGTTTCTAAAGCTAACGCGGTGAGCGCGAAAGGCAAGAAGCCTGCAGGAAAGAAGAACTTTCTCGGTCCTAAGAAGGACCAACAAAAGTTCAAGAACTCCGACAACGCCAAAGGACCCAAGACCGGCTGTTTTGTATGTGGCAAAGCAGGACATTATGCCAGAGACTGTCGGGTTCGAAAGACCCAAAACAGCAAGGTAAATCTCACTGAGACAGAGGACATAATTGCTACGGTGAGCAAACTCATGACGGTCAAAGGGAAGGCTCCAGGATGGTGGTACGATACTTGTGCTACCGTTCATGTTTCATACGACAAAGCAGCATTCAAGACCTATTCTGAAGTCAATGATGGACAAGAAGTTCAGATGGAAAATAAAGGACATTCAACGGTCGTGGGAACAGGTGATATGGAAATCCAATTCACTTCCGGGAAGAAAGTAACTCTGACTAACGTACTTCACGTCCCGGATATGAGTAGGAACCTCGTCAGTGGAGTCTTGTTGGGTAAACCTGGAATAAAGTCTGTCTTTGAGTCGGGCAAATTAATATTGACCCGTAATGGAGTGTTTGTTGGAAAGGGGTATACCGATGAGGGTATGATAAAACTTTATATTATTGAGAATAATATTAATAAAGTTTCTACTTCTGCTTACATGATTGAGTCATCTACTTTATGGCATAGTAGATTAGCGCATATAGGTATTAGCACTATGAAAAGGTTAATTAAATCTGGATTAATTTCATGCAATTCTGAAGATTTAGATAAGTGTAAAATTTGTGCAAAATCCAAAATGATTAAAAAACATTTTCACAGTGTAGAGCGTAATACCAATCTACTAGATTTAGTTCACTCTGGCACATTATCTCGAGGAGGTAATAAATACTTTATTACCTTCATTGATGATTGCTCTAGATTTACATATGTATATTTATTAAAGCATAAAGATGAAGCCTTTAATGCTTTTAAAATATATAAATCAGAGGTTGAAAATTAACTTGTTAGAAAGATTAAAATACTTAGAAGTGATAGAGGTGGTGAATATTTTTCTTTTGAATTTAATACCTTCTGTGAAGAAAACGGTATTATTCATGAATGTTCTGCACCACGGATACCTCAACAGAACGGACTAGCAGAAAGAAAAAATAGAACGTATCAAGAAATGATAAATGCAATGCTAATGCATTCTGAATTATCATTTAGTTTGTGGGGAGAAGCTTTACTTACTGCATGTCATATAATGAACCGAATTCCTTTGAAGAAAACTGGTATTTCACCATATGAGATATGGAAAGGCCGTAAGCCTAATATCAATTATTTTAGAGTGTGGGGGTGCATAGCTTATTACAAAAATATGGATCCTAAAAGGACCAAATTAGGTCCTCGTGGAATCAAAAGTGCTTTTGTAGGTTATGCTGCCAATAGTAAAGCGTATAGACTTTTAAACTTAGAGTCTAACATTATTGTCGAATCCAGAGATGTAAAATTTTTTGAGAACCTTATTACTAAGAATAAGGATCCTGAAATTCCTGCTAATGAAGAGTCTCGTGAGGAGAGCTCTTCACGGTTAGTTGAAAAACAACTCGAGCTTCGGATCAGCAAGAGAGTTCGAAAGGCTAAGGATCTAGGACCTGACGAAATAGATTCTCAACTTATTTCATTTTACTTAGTGGAAGGAAGTACAGAGAAATATATTCGAAAGATTCCTATCATTCTTCAGGTGGAAGATGATCCTAAAACCCTTAAGGAAGCAATAGCTTCGCGGGACTCATCTTTTTGGAAAGATGCTATCCAAGATGAGATGGATTCGATAATGTCTAACCACACTTGGAAAATTGTCGATCTGTCCAAAGGGTCAAGACCTATTGGATGTAAGTGGTGTTCAGAAAAAAAGTATCATAGTGATGATACTTTAAACACCTACAAGGCTAGACTAGTAGCCAAAGGATTTCGACAAAAAGAAGAAATTGATTATTTTGACACATATGCACCAGTAGCAAGAACGACTACAATTAGAATATTGTTTGCGTTAGCTTCATTGCATCATCTTAATGTTCATCAGATGGATGTCAAAACGGCATTCTTAAATGGAGATCTCGATGAGGAGATTTACATGGAGCAACCGAAAGGGTTCGTGCTCCCGAAAAATGAACAAAAGGTATGCAAACTTGTTAAATCCTTGTACGAATTAAAACAAGCACCAAAGCAGTGGCATCAGAAATTTGACTCAGTCATAATTTCTAATGGCTTTGTTCACAATGTTTGTGATAAGTGTTTATACACTAAAGTATATGGAAATATTGTGATATTTCTTTGTCTCTACGTTGATGATATGTTGATCATTAGCAACGAGATGAGTGGAATTACAGAAACGAAGAGGTTTCTAACTTCCACATTCAAGCTGAAAGATCTTGGAAAAGTTGACACTATTTTAGGGATCAAAGTAATACAAAACAGTGAGGATTTTGAACTTACGCAGTCGTACTATGTTGAGAAAGTGTTAGACAAGTTCAAACACCTAAAGTTCAAAGAAGTGAACACTCCATTTGATCCAAGTGTTAAACTAGAAAAGAATTCTGGAAGAGCCGTCGCTCAATTAGAATACGCAAGTGATATTGGATGTCTTATGTATTTAATGCAATGCACAAGACCTGATATAGCATTTGCAGTTAGTAAAATGAGTAGATTTACTAGCAACCCTAATAATGAGCATTGGAGGACTATCGGAAGAATTTTTTGTTATCTTTTGAAAACCAAGAATCTTGGATTACAATATGGTAGCTTTTCTGCCGTATTAGAAGGATATACCGACGCTAGTTGGATATCAAGTGTCGGGGATAACAAATCTACGACAGGTTGGATATTTACGCTAGCCGGAGGGGCAGTTTCTTGGAAGAGCAAGAAACAAACGTGCATTACCCATTCGACCATGGAGTCAGAGTTTGTGGCTCTAGCTTCTGCAGGACAAGAAGCTGCGTGGTTGAGGGATCTTCTATTAGAAGTTTCGCTAGCTAAAGAGAATGTATCAAAAGTGTCAATACATTGCGATAGTCAAGCTACTCTAGCAAGAGCCTACTACGAAGTGTATAATGGGAAGTCTAGACATATAAGTCTAAGACATACCTACGTAAGGAAATTGATCAAAGATGGAATCATTTCTCTTACGTATGTGCGTACCAGCTATAACTTAGATGATCCCTTTACTAAACCACTAGCTAGGATTTAGTAAAGTCTATCTCGAGAGGTATGGGATTAAAACTCCTTGAGTAAGAGTTCCAACAACAGTAGCAACTCAATCTAATGTTAAGAAAACCTTAATCTTAGATTCAATAGGTAACAACAAACTGTTAATTGATTTGGATGTATACGACATGATTATGTCGACTGTTGCAATTTGAGGGTTGAGTTTATAAAACTCTTAATGAAGTTCAGTAATGTTGACATGTATCTGTAAAGCAACAGAGATACTGAAAGAACTTCACCTATGTGAATTTAGAGATGGTGCCGTCTCAGTAAGATCTGGAGTTTATCTTATAAAAAATTCACGAGACAGGATCAGCACATGGCCATTAATAGTGCTAAAAGAGAGATGTAGGCGAAGAACTACAAAAGAATGTGTGTAAAGTAACACCGATTTTATCACAAGGAATAACTGGTTCAAAGCTCAGCTACCAGAGATTTCGATAAAATCTTGTGTTGCATTTACTAAGGTAATTAGGTTCAAATCGAAAGATACCTAACTGTATTAACATTCTTTAAGTAATGTATTCTGGAATTCCTTTTTATCATTTATGGAACAAGTGGGGGATTGTTGGAATTAATTAATTTTCTTTGTTGTTCTTAAAAGATGAAAATGAAAGAAAAGGGACTTTAGTCCCATATCGAAAAAGAGAAAAGTTTTGGGAGTGCTTAAATAGGAATGTGCACTCATGTGGAGTGTGCAACAACCAAAGGGTTGCTAGTGGGTGACCAAATGTTTGTTGTTTTAACCTCTTCATGAAAATGTAGCCGGTGTTGCCACCGGCAACACCGGCTCCAGCTCCGGTTCGGGCTCGGGCTCGGGATCGGGCACGGGCTCGGACGTAGAGGCGATAGTGGCGCATTGTAGACGCACTTGTGCACTTAGGTGGCATAGGCTCGGGCCTCGGGCTCCTCGCGGCGATTCTCGCCCCGAGAATTCCTATTTTTTGCAACAGCCCAGGCAAACGAAAGGGTGAATGAATCTGCGAACAGGCAAATGAATGTTGTTTCGGAAGGGTCGCGACTTCATGAAACAACACTAATTCATCTATAAATACAACAGATTTCTGAGTCCAAAACATACAGAATCTGAGTATTCATTCCTCTTACTTTTATCTTCCAAAGTTTTCAGAAAGGTGCTCTTCCCTACGCCGGTGTCGCACAGCGTCTAGTGAACCTCCGACAGAAAGCCTGTCTTATCCTGGGTGTTCTGGCGTGCTGACTCCAAGACGTTACCGGAGTGCCCGAAACACTTTAAGGAAAGTGCTGCTAAATGCACGATTCAAGCCTCGACGACATATTCAACTTCGCAGAACTGGTCAGTGAAGTACAATCAATCAACTTCGCCGAACTGGTCAGTGAAGTACAATCAATTTCTAACAAATTTTTCTAAAGAAAAAAAAATAAAAAAATAATAGTACTCAAATTGTAGTAAGATGCAACCAGTTCACAAAATGAGGATGACGACATACATTTGAGATTTTCAGACGTACCCTACTCCTTGGGGAAGTAGTAATATGTTTGTCCAATATTCTCTTACGTAACCTACAGATAACATGATCCGTAGGGTAGATGTACAAAATAGGACAATGGAGAGGTTGATTGATGGAAAATGCATGAAAGAATGTAACATCATTGTTTAAAGTAGAAATCAACCCGATAATAAAAACAAAACATGAGCAAAAAAAAAAAATGATAAAAGAGAAAGAAAGAAAGAAAGAATTATATAAAAGCATGGGATGAACTCTCAGTATATGGTAAATCGCTTCATTTCCTTGTCTACAGCAAGAAAACAAAGATATTTCTACTTGGAAGCTTTAGTTTTCTTTTAACAAAATTGGCCTTATTAAAACAAAGAAAAATGTTTTATGTGCCTCTAAAATTTTATCCTTCCATATTTTTCGTCACGTGACCCTCTCCTATTCGTTCATATCTTCCTCCAACTTCCTTCCATATTTGCTTCGGTCAATAAGGAAGTACCACGTGTCGGAGGAATAGAATTTTTGGAGGTACATAAAGCGTCGCTCTAAAATAAAAGATTCATCGTACTCGAGTGACTCTTGTGGTTACCGAGAAGAGGTATAATATCCTGACTGGATGGTAGAAAATAAATGGATCGACCACAGAGATGTATTATTTCCAGGACCGGCTCTGAGCTCATGGAGGCCCAGGACGAACTTTCAAAATAAGGCCCCATAATGTTAAAAAAAAAATACTTAAAAGAAATGTCTACAACTAAGTATATTTGAACTCATGACTTTTGGTACAAGGGTTAAAGAACTAATCATTATGTCACAATAACTTTATTTCTAAGAGGGCTCATGGTACATACTAATTCTATTTTGAGATACAAAATTATTGGCATATTTATTTTTAAACTTTTTTTTTGGCTTCTCATGATCCGTGGGTCCTGGACGGTCGCATTGGACCAGGATCGACCCTGATTATTCCTTCAATAATGGTGGGAGTTGGGTGACAGTAGGCCCAAAATACATGTAATACAACATGTATAAAGTTTCGTACATATCGTCGGACATCTCAAAAAAGATAAAACAAAAAATAAAAAATAAAAGATATATTCATACATTTTTTTGTTTGTGTTCGCATATGTGTAACCATCCCCTCCCAATCAAATTGTACACCACCACACGCACACGCACGAGAGAGAGAGAGAGAGTGTGTTACGTGGAAGTAGTAGTTTAGTAGTCTAAACCCGACAGTATTCACATATAGAGACTAGAGCAACTCCATATATATACATATATATATATAATTGGAGAGAGAGAGAGAGAGAGAGAGAGAGAGAGAGAGAGAGAGAGTCTCTGATGGAGAGTTGCTTTAAGGTTAGATACAACCCAAGGAGACAAGGTGATAGGATTATACTAGTCTGAGGATAGTGACATATGGAAAACGATATGCAAGAGGGATCGAGAAAGAAGAATATAGGAGAAGACTTGAGCTAACCACATTGCTAGTGCTAGCTGCAAACATAAAAAGGGAAAGACCTCTCTTTCTCTCTCTGTCTCTCCAACCAAGCAAAGTGGTAGCAGAGTGAGAAAAAATATGGGGCATCATTCGTGCTGCAACCAGCAGAAGGTCAAGAGGGGGCTGTGGTCTCCAGAGGAGGATGCGAAGCTCATTCGGTACATAAGCACCCATGGCTATGGCCTCTGGAGTGAAGTGCCAGAGAAAGCAGGTTCTATTTTCCTATACATTCTCTCTGAACAATAGACAACACTTCATTCATGTGTCCTTAGAACCTTCTGTATTCTTATAACTCAGGGCCGGTCCGGAGGGTTGGGTTGTCTTAGCCTAAGATAATTTTGGTTGCTCTTCGTCCCTATTGAAAAGATATAGGTTTAAGTCGAATTGGGACTGGAACAATCATAACAAAAATAAAATTGGCCTGGGGGGTGCCCTATGGAGGAGGATTGTCCAAGCCTAAAGTCTTGTCAGACTTAACCTTGGGCCGACCCTGTTGCAGATAATCATACTTTTGCCAGCATCATATCTCCTCCGGATGATATAGATCGGATTAGATCCCAAGTGTCTGAAATCAAAAGTCAGCCTTCGGCACTTCTGGATATATATGCTGACCCACACAGAGAGACTGCATAGCCAAGTATCATGAGAGGATATTTAACAAGAGAATGTTACATGAGTACAAACTAACACTACTTACTTAGAGTTCATTATTATGGTCTTTTTTGTACGCAGGGGCGGA
Source organism: Iris pallida (assembly GCA_029216955.1). Taxonomy (NCBI): domain Eukaryota; kingdom Viridiplantae; phylum Streptophyta; class Magnoliopsida; order Asparagales; family Iridaceae; genus Iris; species Iris pallida. The sequence continues at coordinate 19,733,602 of JANAVB010033820.1, forward strand.
GCATAAGGTGCGCTTGCTCGGACTATAGTCCGGGCTAAAAAATATATATTTAATAGAGCTAAAAGTATATTATCATGTTCTTTTAGACATGAGTTCTGTGACTTTACCAGTTCAGTAATATACTCTTTGGTTTGTTATCAAAAAAAAAAAATAGAGCTAAAAGTATATTATCACGTATAGTAGTCTAGCTCAGGTTGTAGAGATATTGTGTGTGGATTTTCATAGATTTTTCATTTTTTTTTAGTTTGTCACACGATTTTCTTTTTATTCCTGCTCTCAGCCCCCCCCCCCCCCCCCCTCCCCCCCCCCCCCCCCCCCCCCCTAAAAATAATTTCTGGCTCCGCCCTTGCTCGCAGGGCTGCAAAGATGCGGTAAGAGTTGCCGTTTGAGATGGATCAATTACTTGAGGCCAGACATTAGGCGAGGGCGATTCTCGCCAGAGGAGGAGAAGCTCATCATTAGCCTCCATGGGATGGTTGGAAACAGGTTCAAGCTCCCTCTCCTCGCACAAATTGGTTGTATGTAGAATCATTCATGCTATCATAGGCATCACATATCTAACAATTGGTAACATAATGAAGTGAAGCATTCACAATTTCTCTTCTCTGGCTAATTGGTTTTGTAGTTGAGATGAGATGGGCCTGCGCAAATAGCTTGCATGAACTTACTTGAATCATTCATATTTACGAAGATCTTTGCTTTGAGGGAGAGAGATGTCCATCTAAATATGTTGCAAATATCCACCATATTGTGAATACATACATACATGAAGTATATTATATACATACATCTCATGTATATATATTCTCCATGCAATACCGTTAAAGACTAAAGAGACATATATAAAGGTGATGCAAGTAGTCTTTAAGTCATTGATGATTAGAATGTAAGTAATATTATTCAAAGAAAGCTCATGATAGTGTTGTAACAATTCTAATACTTTCTTTCCAAGGAAGAGAGGAGACGTGTATGCTTAAATGACCCCCAGATAAATGAATTGAGACTTGTTCTATAAACTTCTAACGTCCTTTGTAGCAATCACCCGAATAAAATTCGTATTATACACAATTTTTTTTTTTTTGTATCTTTCAGAAACGTATAATATTTACGTACGTTTAACATATTGAAATTAGTACGTAAATTTTAAGTATGGAAAGTTTTAAACGTGTTCCGTATAAATTATTGAAAAATTTAGAAAATAAACGTAGTGAGAACCTGTTTAATTAACCAAATTTAACAACATATTTAAGAATGTGAAGATTTTAATCTCAATATTTCTATCTTTTGAATAGGCATCGAATTTTTAAACGTATTTTATTTGCACTGAGTCGATTTATTCTCGTACTTGTACTGTACAAGGCTTCTAACACATTTGTTTCTGTAGATGGGCTCACATAGCAAGTCACTTGCCAGGAAGAACAGACAACGAGATCAAGAACTACTGGAACTCATGGATCAAGAAGAAGATAGGAAAGTCTAGCACTCCGCAGTCCACGAGTCCCCCAAACAATACTACGGAGCTCAGCGTCCCACCAAGCTACTACAACCCCGTCGACGGCCAACTCGACTCCTCCACAGCCCAAACCTCAATGTCGTCGACGAGCTCGCGTCAGGAGAACGTGTTTCCGCCTCACTGTCCCCTTTTCATGTTCGACACCGGCATTGCCGATAACGTGGCTAGTCAGAATCAAGATCAGGCACTGCCTTCCCTATTTTCGTACGCAAGCGTTAACATGGGCTCGAGCTACTTGCCGCCGTTGGTGGATGATGGGGCGGCAAGCTCGGAGCCGACGGGGGACGACGACGGAGATCGAAACGGAGGGTGCTTCGAGAAGCAAGAGCTGGATGAATGGGTGGAGTCGCAAGTACAGAACTACTATCCATGTCTCCTTATGCAGTGGGAGGATGTACAAGAGCAGTTGGGTGGCGATGAGCTGATCTCTACAGCTCCAACTGACATGGAAAGCATGGTTAGTGGTTCGTTTTCTTCCTCTTGAGGAGCAATGGAGGTGGACGGATCAAATGCTCTCTCTCTCGAATAAAGGACTTCCAAATCCATGGGAGTTTGTTTATTGGGCTGTTCTTGTCATTTTTTCTTTTCTTCTCATTTTCTTCCAAGCGAGGGTTGTGTGATGTCATAAAGACAAGCACCTGCATGAATGTCTATTTAAAGTACATATATGTATAAAGAGCAGAAAATTTGATATAGGATAAAAATTATTAATAAATTGTAAAAAAGATAAAATGTTTTGAAATATTTATATGACAACACGGTGACTATGTCCTCATTACAATTGGCATGCACTCATGTCGCCAATAGCATCGACGACTTGGCTGGATTTTCGGGAGAGTAGCAGGAATAAGAACGTTGAAAGTGGATCCTAGTGCACCTTATAAGAAAATTAAAGATGCAACCATATGTCACCAATACTACTAGCGGTTTGGCAACAATGTGTCCGATGCTAATGACAATATAACTGTATTATATATATGAATTTTCCAAAAAAAAATTATTTTCTTATGATTTATTTATAATTTGTATCTTGTATGAAATTTTCTGGATAAGGAGACAAGATTAGGGCTGTAAAACGATTCAAACCGTTTGCATTCGACTCGGTCCAAGTTCGACTCGAATCAAATTCGTTCGATAGTTAAGTCAAATTAAACTTAAACACTTTTTGTTCGAGTTCGTTCGTTCGATTTTCAGCCCTACACAAGATGGAGCTACCGGCAACAAATTGTCCTGGATGACGTACTACCACTTTGTTGTTTGGGTTTTCTTGTAGTCCATGGATAGAGCCATCCATGCCTAAGCTCCGGTTGCCTTCTTCGAAGACCGTTTATACTAGCTGGGTCCATGGATAGAGTTCGGTATTATCATGGGCCGACCTATGGCCGTCATCTCGTGTATGAGCATCACATGCACCACTCACCCATTCTAGTACTACTCTCGCCAAAAGCAAAATTAACTACGGATGTTTGATGTGAATCACTGGCCATAAGATTTAATTAACCCTAAACACGCACACAATTTTGTCAAAGTATTTTAGATTGTATTAGGGACTGTTTAGATTGTATTAGGGACTGTCTGGATAAAAGTAAATCTTTGAAAGTATAAAAGTGCACTTACAACAGGTTAAGTTACAGTGCATTTGCAGCAAATGGCACTTTTCAAAGAGTGTTTGAATATAGTACTTTTTGTCTTCTGCAAGTGGAAGAAAAATGAGTTTGGTGTTTGGATAGTTGTTGAAAGTGGAGAGAAAATGAGTTCGGTTGTTTGGATGGTTGTTGAAAGTGGATATTTGGATTTGAGATAATTTAAAAACAAATTAATTATCATAATTAAACAAATCCAATTACAATTAAATTTTTACTGACTAAATTTAAAGAATCTTACGTTCAAAGAATCAAATTATAATTAATTTTTTAGTTATTATTATTATTAGCATCAGCACTATCATTGTTATTATTGTAAAATATATGTTAATTTTTTAACTAAATGTGGCTGTGCACTTCTTCTTCCCCCTCCCCTGCCCCAAAATACAGAGCCAGCCCTAGCCGACCCTTCATTTCCTCCTCCTCCTCCATACATCCGACCCTCTCTCCTTCTCCATACATCTCCTCCTCCAAATTCTATATCTCGAAACCCCCACCGCCTTCTCTGTCGCGAACCCTAGTTGACCTCTGCCGTCGCCTGGCGTGCTCGCCCACTCCAGCCGCGGGGTTCCGGATCTTTTGTGGTAAAGCTCGGCGACAAGGAACGACAGCATCGACGGAAATTCGGATCTTATGCGGCAGCGTCGGCTCCAACAGCGACGGGGATCCGGATCGGCTCCAGCACCGCCTCCACCAGCCGGAGAACTCACTTTATTTTTCAGTTGTCCACTTTTCTAGCAGTGGACTCTCACTTTCCTCATAATTTCTTTAAGAAAATTGGGGAGGTGAAATTGATGAAAAAGGGAGGGACAGAAAGTGCAACCTTTCAAATCAAGCAAAAATTCTTCACTTTCATCCCTACAACCAAACGGCTGAACTTTTGCGAGTTCAGTCCAGTTGCAAATTTTTGCTCACTTTCACTCCACTTTTATCAAACCTAAGAGGCCCTTAATGCAAATGTGGACCATGGGAGTCTAGGACTCAAGTGTGCAATCCTCTTACAACTCTCAAACACAAAACACCACCCTCACTAAACCCTGGAGCAGACTCGCTAGTACAAACACTTAATTAGACCGTCCTTGTCCGGTAGTCCTTGTTTGGTAAAATGAATTTGAATTTGGATTTGGAAATCCAAAATTTAAATCCAAATTCAAATTATGAATTTTCAAATCCAAATCTAACCAAACATAGGATTTGGTAAATTATTAATAGTTATTATAATTATAATTATAGTTATGATTAATAATTAAATTATTATTATAATTAATAAAATAATAAATAAATAAATTATTAATTAAGATATAATTAATAAAATAATAAATAAATAAATTATTAGTTAATTTTTTTTTTAAAATAATAACTAATTTTTATTTATAAAAAAATATTTTTTAAAATAATAGTACTGACTAATTTTTAATTAACTATTAGTTAATTTTGAATAAACTATAAATTAAATATTTTAATAAAATTATTAAAAAATAACTAATTTTTTTCTTCCAATTCCAACCTCTTTCTTTCAAATCCAAATTTTGGATTTGGTTATACTTTCTATATCCAAATCTATCTCCAACCAAACAAAGAATTTGATAGATTTGACTCCAAATTTATAAAATTTTAGAATCCAACTTTAAATACGGATTACAGAAGGGACCCTACTGGAGCTGACTCGAATTGTTGGGGAAGATCTAACACTTTTTTTTTTTAATCTAACTCTGTGTCTTACTCGTGACTGCCCCTCATCTTCTAGAAGTTGCAGCCATTTCTGATTCTTCTTTGTCAACACTAGCAAGCTTTTCTGACTCCGCATTTGAAAAACCGTCAGTCTCAGGGACCTCACTCTCTCATGAGACTTATGTCTCACTCTTGGAGAAGGGCCACTTTAGGGCTTTGGGTGTGCATTCCCCTTTCCGAGACGGACATATGAAATTGACTGCATTGGTATTTTCAGGTGGGGGTATACATCACCACCTGACCAACAACTGTGGTCAGTTGTCACGTCCTGAATCTCCCGAGTCGATAAGTCGTCATTAGACATAACTTAAATCTGCTTATACAAGACGTATTCGTACATATTTTGTAAAATAATTTTTTTTTATAATTTTGCAGTAGACAACCAAATAAATTGAATAACAACACAGTGTAAAAGAAATAATTCTTTTATTTGATTATTTTCAACGAAGAACATAGGCTATCAAATAGGTGACTAGAAAAATGTCAAACTTGACTTACAACTTTGAAATAGCAAAATAAAATACATCGTTCTATATATCATATTTCTTTACTAACAATAAAGTTTAAAAAATATATATCTTTAGTGGATGTCTTAAAAAATTGAATTGGAAGCTTCAAAATGTAGGCAAAACTTCTACAAAGTTGGACGGTTTTTACGGCCTTTGGTTTTTGACACCTACGGAGACGTGGGTTAATTAGTAAATTGGTGAATGCACTGGTGAGCGATATTTACTCAATTTACCAAAATCAACACAATATTCATCTGAAAGCATACAAAATTATTAGTGATCTTTTTTCTCATTCCTTATGGTACATTAAAAACTCAGAAGACAAAAATGTCAAAAACGATATATGTATTACCAAAGAGTGATTCTTACCCACCATAGATTGTCCTTTCATGCAAACAAGGATTATCGTATTTTTTTCTCGCAGAACATATCATTACCAATGTAGTCTCTCTATAGGAAGGTCGTTGGTAAACACACCATCTTGCACTATTCATGGGATTATGATGTCCCCTTAAGTGCATGTAGCTAGCTTTACTAGAGATCCCAAAACCTTGTGCATTATATTTTAGCACTAATTATATATCCATGTTCCTCTTTGGACAAATCGATTAATTTTGTGGTCGCGGATACCGTTCGAGGAAACGAAAATTTGTGCACAAGTTGTCTATGACCATTCATACATATGCAACTTACTTACAAATGCAACACATTATCATTTGTATTCGATATTTCTCGAGCCATCGCTCCATATACCATACTACCCAATCTAGGGTTACCACCACTAGCGCCCCAACGATCCCAATTATTTTTCACAGTTTAATTATATCTATTTAACAAAACAATATATATTATTGTATAACAAGCCAACAACATTATGGTTAAAAAAAATTCTTGATTCTCTTGTTAATGTATCATCAATCGAATGACACAACAACAAATATGAAGAATTTTTTTTGTTAAGGTGTGGAAATAAATGAGAGAATGATCAAGTCAATCAACCCCCCCCCCCCCCCCCCCCCCCCCCCCCCGGGCCTATGATCAAACCACTACACTGGTCCCAGACCATTGCCCTCCTTAGGCAAATGATCTGGTTGAATCTGCAACTCAATTTTCCCGGGGTGCATTGTCCTGCCAACCCAGGACATTAATCCATGCTGGTACAGGAGCAATGCATTGGGTGAGCTTGTTAGGTTCGACCTCCTTAGACAAATGATCTGATAGAACAACGCCCTTCCTGTTAGTAAGGGGAGGCTTACCGGTACCCTCACCGTGCAGCTATAAGAGTGTAATAAGGGACACAGAACGATCCCTCAGCTCCTTTCGGATGCCCTCACACGTTGGGTCCGGACAAGCCTCCACAATGTGACCAATGCAGCAACATGCCGAGCAGATTGGCGGAGTCCACTTGTACGACACTAGTTGTTTGAGTCGACGGCCGTATGGTAGCCGGACCGGCACGTTCTCAACCAGGGGTTGGAGAGTCGAGACTTCCACCACAACCCAAGCAAACATCAACCCCTTCCAGAGGGCGGTAGCAACATCCAGCCTCAGCTGAACGCCCTCGATGCTGGCCAGCTTCCTTATCGCGAGCTCATTCCGAAGCTGCAAGGAAAGACACAGAAACTGGATCCAGACTGGTATTGCAACCAGTAGATCCCCCCACCCCACCCCACCCCACCCCACCCCACCCCAAAAGGAGATCAAGGGATCCAATTTGTTGGTGACAATCAACCTTCAAGCATCGAGAACGCGAATCAAAAGCCCCGCGGGGGAAGCCCGTCCCCCCCGCACCATCAGAACTGGAAGCCCCGCGCGCGTCCGCTCGATCCAACGGTCGAGGATGACGGAACTCCTGCGGGACTCCGGATCCGGACATATATATATATATATATATATATATATATATATATATATATATATATATATATATATATAAGGAAAATATATATATATATATATATATATATATATATATATATATATATATATATATATATATATAAATGACCCTCTAGCCTAGTGGTAGTGGTGAGGCATGCGGCCCGAGTGGTCAGTAGATCGATTACCGGTAGAAGCGTTCGCCACAATTACTTTCTTTCAAAAAATATAAATATATATATGCTACACTGTGTACATGAGGACGTGACACAGTGCGATTATGAGAATAAAAATTGTGTGCGACTTATAAACCTATGCTTCAAGTCTGTATAATGGACGGAGTTCTGTTGCAACTTTGATACAATGATATCAACTGTGACATGAAACGGCAGGATGTGACTGCACCTGTAGATGCATTGTCTACATGGGTTTATGGACGGAACTTAATGGAGACTAAGATGGGCCATGCCCCCAACCCCTCCCCCACCTCCCTTCCATTTTTTTATTTTCTTAATAAATATTTTAGTTTTAAATATTAACCCTTTTTAAAATACAATTTGGCCCCTAAAAAATATGATTTATTTTTCTAAAATATAGCTCGTCTCCCTAAACATTTTAGTCAACTCCGCCAATGCATGTCTTGTCATGTAGAGTAACCGAACAATAAAATATAAAGTTACGGCAACTGGAGTCACAACCAAGGCGGATCCACACTTATGGTGGGGTGGACTTCCCACCTTAGGGGTTTTTTTTTTTTTTTTTTTTGGATTTTTTATACCACTTTTAGCCCACCCGAATGTGCTGTAGCCCCCACCCAGTTTCAATTTCTAAATCCGCCTCTAACCTGACAACCCTGCTTCTGCATGTCATACTTCTACTACATACATGGATCACCCCTACCCCCAACCTTTCCACACACACACTGTTTCTTTTACTGTGAATCTTCAATCATGACTTGCCCGCTTGTTTGGTTGCAACAATCGAACAATGGTGGTGGTTGGAGTTCATTACCATTTTGGCAATTGGAAACCCATTTTTTTCCCCTCTTCCAATTAGATAAACATGTCTAAGCCTTTCAATGAACGATGGAAAGAATTGTCACAAGTAATGAACGAGTTTGGTCCACCTGAGAATTCAATGCATGGCATGCATAATGTTGCCATAGCTAGCTCTGCGTTCCCCAATTTTCCAGTTTGAGTCACCTTTCCAGTCTATTGAAACAAAACCAATGCCTTTGTATCCATCCCATGTTCATGAAACTATTATATACTGACTAAAAATCTGAAAGCAAGCAGGTTTTTTTTTTTTTTGGTTTGAAACTTTGAATTTGTGTCTTGTGCTTTTCTTTTCTTTTCTTTTTATAATTGGATCTTTATTTCATTTAATTACCATTAATGAATGTGTCATGTGTGTGTATTTAGTTTCAAAAGTATTTATGTTATCATTATGGAGGATACTTACTAATCATAAATCGTGCTTGGTTGCTAACAAGGATACATATTTTCTTTCTACCCCAGTCCATCTAGAGTATATGAAGAATTTGGCAGGAAAAATTAGAAGTTCACTCAAAATAGAAGTAGTGGGACGACGCAAATTTTGAACCAAGAGAATCACACGAGTACATTTTTTATCATTATGGAAGTCCATATTTGTCTTAGATACTTAAGAGTGATCCTTGATTGCATGAGCTTAAATCAATGTTGTAAAAATAAGACCAGGCCGGCGGTTGAACCGGATCCAACCGATTTATGCCAAAAAAATCGGTCTGGTTCGACTAAAATCGGATTTTTTAAAGAACCGTCGATTTTTTGTCAAAACCGGATCAACTGGTGAACCGGCCGAACCGGTTCACAATTGAACCGGTCAATTTTGATTTTTTTTTTAAAAATTCAAAAAAAAATTATCATGTGAAATTTGGACCATTTGCTTTTTGGTTGGTTTTGATCGACCTTATAGTTGTAAAATTAAACCAAACCAACATACTAATGACCAAACCAAACTAAACCAAGAAGTAAATATAGATATCTTACCTATTTGAACCAAATCAAACCAAGTCTATTTTAATCCCGGTCGAACTCCGATCCGACCGACCTATACCAAAAAAAAATTTGGTTCGATCATCGGTCCAATTTTTAAAACATTGGCTTAAATGGTCGAGTAGAGAATTTGAAACACAACAAAGACAATAATAAGTTTCCTACTGTGGAAAAAACACACTTTTAAACGTCTAAGCACATAGCTCTAAATCATAACTCAAGTACCCTTCCCTCCAACTCGTTTAATCTTTCTCTATTTATAAAGATATGTACTTCAATCTTCCATATACTAACCATTGCACTGATACTAGACCCTTGTGGTTCCTTTTCTTTGACGTCTTGTTTATTAGTAGACTGGCGCATAGGTGACCATTAGATGAGTTCAATCCAGTATTCGTAAGCTTCCATTTAAATCTCTCGTGACTTTTCCCTTTTTGAGAATTTAGGGAAATGCTAAGTTTACAACCACATACTTACAACTTCATTCACCTACCCTTACGCATGGGTCCCACCGGGTCCCACCACCCCCTCACACCCCCTCCCCCCTGCTACATGGGCTCCATCCGACCCCACCACTTACTCCCCTCCTCCAATCGAAGTCTGACACGTGACGTGTTGTAGGAAGGTTGTAAGCATTGGTTGTAGGCATAGCAAAGCTCGAGAATTTAAGGGTTTTGCTATGCCTACAACCAAGTGTGTACAACCCCCTTACAACCGCCACGGACGTCGATTGGAGAAGGGAAAAAAGTGGTGGGGTCGAGTGGAGCTCATGTAGCAGGAGGTGAGAGAGAGGAGGTGGGACCCGGTGGGACATGTGTAAGGGGTGGGAGAGAGAGGTTGTAAGATGGTTGCAAAAATTTGGTTGTAGACTTTAGCCTTATTGAGAATTTAAAGGTACTTCTCAAAAAACACCTATAACGTCTATACCATAAAGGCCACATCTCGTACTTTTCAATATTCATCCATTGTATTTTATCAAGTTCAATCTAATCTAGTCTAGTCAACATTTATATATTCCGATGTAACAAGAAGATGTCATTTGTAAAAAGTAGCTATATTGATTGGTTAAGTGATCACATTTTATTCCTGAATTGGGTTGCATTCATCCATCTTCATCAAATCCCTAGTACACCAAGACTCTTTACATTGGAAAGATTAAGCTAAATTGTTTTAAGGTTTCGTTTGGTTTGCAAAATTATGACATTGGAAAAGAAAAGTCATTCTTTTCATGTGTTAGTTGTCAAAGAAAACGAGGAGGAAAGAAAATGATTTCCAAAGAAAAATATGTGGAAAAGTGGCTCAATCTACCCACCCAATAATTCACTTTCCTGTCCTAAGAATTCACTTTTCATCCAATTTTTTTTATCCATTTCAAACACCCGGGAAGAAAAATTAAAAAAAAAAGTGTAATTTTCCAAAGGAAATGAAGAACAAAGAATTCATTTTCATTCATTTCCTTTCCGCAAATCAAACGAGGCCTAAAAGAAAATTAACATAGAAAAGGACACTGAAAGAAGTTAAAGATTAGATGGTTGAGTTGAAGGTCTTGATCACCCAAACACATGGCTAACCCAGGAGTAAGCTAGACAAGACTTCGGACTTTGACAACCCCCTCTGCTTGGGACAATCTCCAGGCTCAGCATCACCCCACAAGAGGTCAGGATCGAAGGTGACCCTCCAGGATCGGTCTATCCACAATAAATATCAAGGGACAACCAAAACTAACTCTGGATCGGACAATCCAACCCCGTGGGCTGCCCCTGGCCAAACTAGAGGAGAGATTCACTCAACTCGTACGAAGAAAATATAAATACAACTCTAAGCACGGAGCAGACCATAGTCCCAAATCCTTCCCTCTCAAACTTTCCTCCTCGGCCTTCTCATTGTTTTAGTGTCAATGAGGGTATTTCAACCAATACATAAATATGATCTCTAACCTTTGTTTCTGCCTCTTGCCTTTGAGAGACAACTCAAAAATCTACCACAACTATTTGGTTGCAAGTTCCCGCTGCATCAGAACAAATAGGCATCTGATATATTATCCCTACTGCTCCTAGAGGAAAATGAAAAGAAATTGACAAGATACAAAGTTGCCAACCATGTAATCATAAACCGTGCTTCGTTGCTAACAAGGATGAAGAGTTTGGCAGGAAAACTTAGAAGTTCACTCAAAATATAAAGTAGGAGGACGACGCAAATTTTGAATCGAGAGGATCACAAGAGCACATTCTTTGCCATTATGGAATTAAGTCCATTTTCATCTTGACTCTTTATAGTCTAAGAGAACTTAGGCCTCGTTTGATTACCGGAATTTGAGCTTGGGAAAGGAAAGTGATTCCTTTCCTATATTTGGGAGCCAAAGAAAAGTTGTTGAAAAGTAAAAATGATTCCCAAGAGGTAGGAAAATAGGGGGGAAAGTGGTTCCTCCCATTTATCTAAGGAATCACTTTCCCTCCAACTTTTCCGCATTTATTACAAAAAGTTTTGACCAAAATATCCATGTTCATAATATTATTTACCATTTTTATCCATAATATTTTTAGACAAAAATATTTCTAAGTAATAATTATTTTTATTAGCACGAGGGTATTTTTGGAAAATTGACTTGATTTTGTTTCCTTTCCTTACAAATACCAAACACTATAATGAAAATTAAAGATATATTCCGGCTATAATCCCGATCTTTCCAAACACGGGAAAGGAAAATTTATAGGAATTATAATTTCCTAAGAGAAAGGAAATACCAAGGAATCATTTTCCTTTCATTTCCATTCCGCGAACCAAACGAGGCCTTAGAGATTACTTCTTGGTTGCACGGGCTTTAGGTCAACCAACCCACCAACTGGTTTTCTTGGTTTCAAGGCATGGTTATGTCATGCTCGTAGCTATCTCGGTTAAGGAATTTCACACCAATGTGGAGGATCGATAGAAGGTCATTAAAATGATTCAGTTGGTTTATGGAGCTTCCTTATGCTCCATAGTTGATTTTCTAGCTCATACGGAAGTTTACCAAAAAGATTAAAAAAAAAAAAGGAGAATTATCTTAGGGAGTATATTTAAAAATGGTGGATCCACTCGTGAATTAGAGTATTAATCAGCCACTGCAGCATTGCACCTTTAAGCAATCAAAACATATGAAGAAAATACAATTCTACTCATGAATTTGCAATGTGTATATTAGACGCGCCAGCAAGAAAGATCATTCACGAATGTACTTTCAGGTCTTACCAAGTCCCAATCTCTTCTTAGAACAGATACCTTCCGCATAGTATCAGAAACACAGCATATACTATCTATCATAACGATTTCTGGAACTGAGAAGGTTATTAGTGAAGTTGAGATATTGGAGATACGTCACTGCCATATTAACCTGAACCATCACAACCACCATAAAATAGGACAAGAAGAATAAATCAGTAGCTGGCAAGCGGAACCAGAAATTCGAACTAAGGTGGGATGGGTTAGTGTAGAGAATAATTGTTGTATTGTTTTATTGATTGGGTACTCCACTACTTATAGGGAGTCTAGCTCCTCTTCATACTACATTTTTTCAATGTGGGACTAAGTCCCTTATTAGTTCTCAACACTCTCCCTCAAGATGGGCGATAGATATTAATCATTTCCATCTTGTTACATAGCTTCGTCAGACTTAATGAACTAAGACCCTTAGTCAGACAGTCTGCCACTTGTTCTTCTGAGCGAACATGATCAATCTTCAGTATCCCTTGTTCCAGCTTCTCTTTGATGAAGAATCGATCGATCTCGATGTGCTTCGTTCTGTCGTGCTGAACTGGATTGTTAGCTATACTTATTGCAGCTTGAGTATCGCTCAGAAGACGTAACGGTGCTCCCCTGTCCAGCTTTAACTCTGTCAGCAATGCTTTCACCCACAGCAACTCCGACACTCCTAAAGTCATTGCTCTGTATTCTGCTTCAGCTGTAGACCGTGCTACCACTGACTGTTTCTTGCTTCTCCATGAGACCAAGTTTCCTCCTACAAAGACACAATATCCCGTGGTAGACCTTCTATCGTCTATGCAGCTCATCCAGTCTGCATCGCAGTATCCCTCAACTTCTATACATCCATTATTCTTGAACCATAGCCCTTTTTCCGGCGTCCCTTTCAGATATCTTAAGATCTGAAACACTGCATCCATATGACCCGTTCTTGGATCATGCATGTAGCGACTTACTACACTCACCGCAAATGAGATATCAGGGCGAGTGTGCCCCAGATAAATCAATCTCCCTACAAGTCGTTGATATCTTTCACGATCAACTGGCTCTCCTGCTTCTGCTCCCAACTTGCACTTCTGGTCAATTGGAGTGACTGCTGCTTTGTATCCCAGCATCCCTGTCTCCTTCAGCAGATCTAGTACGTATTTTCTCTGTGAGAGAACAATTCCTTATTCGCCTTCACACACCTCGATACCTAGAAAGTACATCATCGCTCCTAAATCCTTCACCTCAAACTCCTTCGCGAGTTTTGACTTCAGCTTAGCGATCTCGACTTCATCATTACCTGTGATTACTATATCATCCACGTATACAGCGCAGTATAGTGATGTGGCCTCTTGCATGCTGAAGAAAGACCGTATGATCTGCATTTGCTTGATGGTATCTCATGCCTGTAACAGCCTTTCTGAATCTGTCAAACCAGGCTCGAGGAGATTGCTTGAGTCCATATAGCGACTTCTTTAGTTTGCACACTTTTCCATGCGATGTCCCTCCGTCTGATTCTGTAGCGTAGCACCCTGGCGGAAGTTCCATGTACACTTCTTCTTGTAGGTCCCCATGGAGAAAGACATTCTTTACATCTAACTGGTATAGCTTCCACCCATAGTTTGCTGCAATGGAGACCAGAGTTCTTACGGTGCTCATTTTTGCTGCTGGAGCAAACGTCTCATCATAGTCGATGCCATATGATTGTGTGTATCCTTTTGCAACCAACCTTGTCTTGTATCGTTCTACTTTTTCTTCTGATGTCTCCTTTACTGTGTACATCCATTTGCATCCCACAGTTTTCTTCCCTTTGGGTAATGGAACCAGCTCCCACGTCTTATTTTTCTCCAGTGCCCTAAGTTCTTCCATCATTGCAGCTTTCCACCTTGGATCTTTCTTTGCTTCCTGCCAACACTTGGGCAACGAAGTAGAGTCTAACGATGCAATGAAGGCTCGATAATTCGAAGAAATGTTAGAATAAGACAGGTAGTTGGCAATATCATGTTCATAATCATCAAAATGACTAGGAGCCTTACCCGCATTGATGCGAGAAGATCTCCTTAAGGGAGCAATAGGTGGTGGAGAGATCATACCATCAGAGTCAGAGAGATCCGCATCAGAATCAGATTGATTCAGTACGGGGGCAACAACTTCAAGAGTTGGAGCAGGAGTAGACGAGGGACTTGGTACAGTAGGCACAGGACACGGTACAGGCACAGTACTGGACTTCTGTTGTTTCTTTCTGTAGACTTGGAGCTCATTTTCCATTGTCTGCTGCTTCCCCCTGTTTAACATATGTATCTTCTTCATCTTCTGTATCGGAGTCACTGCTTCTCCCCCTTTCGTCAAGTTTTCTACGACCGGGCATGAGACCGATCCGACCACCACAGATGGGCTTATTTTCTCCCCCTCACATCTAACACCCCACTACAAAAATTTGTCAGATTAGCGACGTCTAAATACGTCGCTAATCTCAGCAAAAACGTCGCTAAATCAATTTAGCGACGTTTATGGCGACGTTTCAGGAACGACGGAAAAAATGTGTCGCTAAACGAGAAAACATCGCAAAACGTCGCTAGGGCGACGCTAATTCGCGACGTCAATGACGTCGCTAATTAGCGGCATTATTTACGACGTTTGTTATTTGACGCTAATCAGTGACGTAAAAGGCAACGTTATAGCGTGGTCGCCGTTTAGCGACAGATTTGCGACGTTTTGGTGACGACGAGCTGACATCAGATTGGTGCCACGTGTTGCCACGTCAGAATTTAGCGACGCTTTTAGCGACATTTCCTGGCGTCGCTAATATGTAGCGACGAATACTAACGTCGCTAAAAACGTCGCTAAATTTAAAAAAAATATAAAAAATAGGTTCCAGAAAGCAAATGATGCTGGAGCTGGAGCCTGAGCCAAAATACAGAATACAAAATACAGAATACAGAATCCAATCCCTGGGTTCGCCGACCCCCTCGGTGGAACACTCAACACCGGCACGCACAATACATTCCAGAATATACAAAAAATATAAAAAAAAATACTATCCGCAACGAACAATGTCAATATATAATATCCTCAACACAACCAAATCAATATTCGCAAATACGTACAAACTCAGTATCCTCAACAAAAAACTGAATATTCCCAAATACGTACAAAGTAAAAATACAGAATCTAATCCCTGGGTTCGCCGAAAATACAAAAACAAAGGTTGACACACAGTTCTAATTCATATGTGTTTTAAGTGTGAGAACGGATGGCTCAGAACACAACCTAAAATTCATTCTAGCAAACATTAGTGTGAATCATCTATGTTCTGTACATATGGTGTAGTATACGTTCTTATCGAATCTAGTATGTAGTATCTGAAGAATGTAACAGAATCAAGATGAACTCACATAATGTAATACTAAGACATCATCTACTACTACATAAGATATAGTGATAGGTTGTCGTATCATCATTGCCGAGGGATGAGGGTCGCAGGACAGTCAACTTTATCTACGGCTACATAGTTTTTGTCTCGCCAGTCGAATGGCTGCAGGGACTATGTCCTGATCACCATGCCGTACCATAGTTTCTGCCTCGCCAGTCGAATGGCTGCAGGGACTATGTCCTGGAGCTGGAGCCAAAATACAGAATCCAAAATACAAAATACAGAATCTAATCCCTGGATTCCCCCACCAATTCATTTTCCCCCATTTACTCTCTCACTCTCTCTCCTCTCCCCCTTCGGCGCTCTCACTCTCTCCAGCGCTCTCACAGTACTAATTCATATCTATTTAAGTGTGAGAACGGATGGCTCAGAATACAACCCAAAATTCATTCTAGCATACATTAGTGTGGATCATATGTTCTGTACATATGGTGTAGTATATGTTCTTATCGTATCTAGTATCTGAAGAATGTAACAGAATCAAGATGAACTCACATAATGTAATACAAAGACATCATCTACTACTATATAGATATAGTGATAGGTTGTCGTATCATCATTTCCGAGGGATGAGTGTCGCAGGATAGTCAACTTTATCTACGGCTACATAGTTTCTGCCTCGCCAATCGAATGGCTGCAGGGACTATGTCCCTGATCACCATGTCATACCATAGTTTCTGCCTCGCCAGTCGAATGGCAATATATAATATCCTCAACAAACCAAATCAATATCCGCAATACGTACAAACTCAGTATCCTCAACCGAAAAAAACTGAAGGAAGGATCAGGCTTTCTAGTTCTCTTCCATCCATCCATCCATTCCTCCGTTCTGATCAAGCCTCTTCCTTTCTCCTCTAATCCACCTGGCTCTGGACCCATCCTCCTCCCTACTTCCTTCTTCTTATTTGACTCTCTCAGCCACATATGATATCCAGCTCAAGTGTAGAGACGAGGGAGAAGAAGTGGGCAGGAATAGGAGGCCGGGGAAGCAGCACAGCCGGCGGCATGACCTGGAGGAAGTACATAGGTTTTCTTCAACATTCGTAGGAGAACTATAAGGATATATCTTTTCACAACATGTCACCTTGTCAAAGACCCTTAATGTGAATATCACGTTACCCCGGGCGGTGTCGGAAGACCAACATGTCATAATTTTCTAAGCCGTGTGCTTTGACATGATCCTCCCAACTCTTTCTCCTATGTTTCTCTCAACGACGTGCCGCTCCTCGGGTCATGGGTGCCATCTGGTAAAATCAATATTAACAGGGGAGAGCGGCTGAAAATGAATGAGAGAACTATCAGAGAATCACATAAAACTAACTATAACTGAAATACAGTAATTGACAAATAAATGAGAGAACTATCAGATGTGATACCTAAGTATCAATGCGATACTCGAGTATCGGTATTGTGATTGCGATACTGATACACATGGGAATGGTATGATACTCAGAGTATCGGTATATCAGACCATTCCGTATTACTCAGAGTATCAGTAATACCAAAATGACAAAAAAAATACTATAAAGAATTAGAAAACTTACATAAGCTTTGGCAGCCATCTTCTATCTCTCTGTCCAGAAATCCGTTCTGAGTCAATCCTTTGCCCCAGAGCTCGAGTGGACATCCTTGAGTAGACGTATACTCTGAGAGATCACCTTTACAAGAATGATATCAGTAGTGGGATTGAGTGTTGGAGGAGATATTATCATAGTGTACGTCCTACTCAGATGGGTCTCTCACCGTTACTATTTTTTCTGACAGCATGGTAGATGTGCTCCGTCAACAGATTCTTGCTCTGAGCCAAACTTGGACGAGCAAGAATCCTTTGACAAAGGAGACCACCATGCTGTCAGGAACCTCTTGCTCGAGCTCTACACGAAGGATGTCCAATTGAGCTCCGGGGCAAGTTTTGGCTCAGAGCAAGAATCTGTTGACGGAGCACATCTACCATGCTGTCAGAAAAAAATAGTAACGGTGAGAGACCCATCTGAGTAGGACGTACACTCTGATAATATCTCCTCCAACACTCAATCCCACTACTGATATCATTCTTGTAAAGGTGATCTCTTAGAGTATACGTCCTACTCAGATGGATCTCTCAGAGTATCCTCTCCGGTTGGTTGTCCTAATGCATGTGTTTTTAAGTGTGAGAACGGATGGCTCAGAACGCAACCCAAATTCATTCTAGCATACATTAGTGTAATCATCTATGTTCTGTACATATGGTGTAGTATACGTTCTTATTGAATCTAGTATGTAGTATCTGAAGAATGTAACAGAATCAAGATGAACTCACATAATGTAATACTAAAACGTCATCTACTACTATATAGATATAGTGATAAGTTGTCGTACCATCATTGCCAAGGGATGAGGGTCGAAAGACAGTCAACTTTATCTACGGCTACATAGTTTCTGCCTCGCCAGTCGAATGACTGCAGGGACTGTCCTGATCACCATGTCGTACCGTAGATTTATGCAAATGGAGCTGGAGCTGGAGCCAAAATACAGAATCCAAAATACAAAATACAGAATCTAATCCCTGGCTTCGCCAAATTAAAAACAAAGATTGACACCAGTTCTAATTCATATGTGTTTTAAGTGGAGAACGGATGGCTCGGAACACACATTATAGCATACATTAATGTGAATCATCTATGTTCTGTACTATGGTGTAGTATACGTTCTTATCGAATCTAGTATGTAGTATCTGAAGAATGTAACAGAATCAAGATGAACTCACATAATGTAATACTAAAACGTCATCCACTACTATATAAGATATAGTGATAGGTTGTCGTATTATCATTGCCGAGGGATGAGGGTCGCAGGACAGTCAACTTTATCTACGGCTACATAGTTTCTGCCTCGCCAGTCGAATGGCTGTAGGGACTATGTCCTGATCACCATGTCGTACCATAGTTTCTGCCTTGCCAGTCGAATGGCTGCAGGGACTATAAGTCCCAATCACCATGTTACCAATTAACCACCAACAAAACTACTTGTTACAAATATCGGCACTATCGGTGCGTTCGAATCGTAGTATCACATGTTTTGGTGTCGAAAAATAAATAATTATTACTAAATTATCAGATTTTTCGGCACATCGTGCCCCTGACCAAGCCCCCCCTTACACCACCCCTAGCCCTAACCCGAACCCTACTCCAAGCTCCCCTCCCCAGCTGCCCCCTCGTCCCCCTGTGTCGGAGAGAGTGAGACGCCGGAGAGATGTGAGAGAGGGAGGGGAAGAGTACCACGTACCGAAGAGGGAGGAGAGTCACCGGAGAGTGACAGCGCCAAGAGAGTGAGAGCATCGGAGGGGGGGAGAGAGAGTGAGAGCACCGGAGGAGGGGAGAGAGAGAGAGCGCCGGAGGGGGGGAGGAGAGTCGCCGGAGAGAGTGACAGCGCCGGAGAGAGTGAGAGCGCCGAATGGAAATGACCCTAACCTGAACCCTAACCCTAACCCTAGATCCCTTCCCCCAGCCGCCCTCGTCCTGTAACGCCCCAGTCCTAATATACGTAGGACTAAGTACGTAGATATGCCAGCTGTATAAATACGAAGTACATGGGCCTCGTATGTATACATAAGCTGTAAATTATAGTAATCCAAGATAAACTAAATCTCATCCACAATGAAAAGAATAATAATATAAAAATCAACTTGAATATTTAAGATACAATCGTTGGGCGGAGACAAAGTCCACTACCAACTATCTCATGAAAGAAATGTACAAGAAATCGAGCGATAAAATGGCAAGACGAACCAAGCCAATCGTCTTCGAAGGAATGGAAAAATTACGATATCGGCTAGGGTACCTGCGGAAGACATGAACACACGTCTGGGAAAAACCAGGTCCTCAGACGGACGTAGCAAGATACAGAAAAAACAGCTAATATGAACTGTCAGAATAATAAAATAATATATAAGACTATTCTAGACCAATTATGGAAAGGAGATTCTAACCGCCTAATGTACAATTTAGAGGACAACTTTCATGCGCATGGTAGGATTTTAGGCTATGTGTACGTAACTGGCATACAGTCATCTGTATCCGTCCGTAACGTCCAAAACGTCAGAGGGCATCTGCAAATATATCGCCACAGTTCCATCCGAGACTGTGGTTTACCTGTTTGGATTTCCATACGCACTAGCGACTGTCCTCCCCCAATATTTCCCACACTGACCAGTCAGTCCATGACCCCCCAGTTTTGTAACTGCTCGAGTCTCTATACCTTAATCGTAGCATTATGATCTATCCGTCCACGACATAAAGATGGCCAGTCCATAAGTCATCCCCTAACAAATGTCTCAAACCGTGTAGTGTAGGTGTCATGGCCAAAGGAGATATAAGAATATCCCCTAACAAGAAGGTAGTCCACTAAAACTAAGTTAACATGCATATAGTAAAGTAACGACTAATAGAGTCGCTTGCACCCAAGTGTGGCTTGGCGCGCATTTATAACAAAGGAAACTAACATATGAAACAAAGTAAATAATACGAAAAATAATTATGACAGTAAATTAGCAAGGTATACTTGCCTTTTGTGATGCCTGGTGAGCTGTCTGGTGTGGTGCGATGGTCACGATGGCACAAAATCCGACTTCGATGTTACAACTATGCAAAAGGGAATTCTGATAATGGCAAGGACTGGTCCATTGGGTCCAAAATAGTCATGTTCGATGTGTAAAGGTCCGAAGTTACGAAGAAATAGGGAAGCAAGATTAGTCATGAGGGTGAGGATATCGAAGAGAGTTTGAGTGAGAGATACATATACTATTTTAAAGAAATAATTTATACATTTTAAAAATAGGTTCTTAGTTAATCTAAATATAACTACAAATCTAAGAAAATTATTTTAACAACAAAAATAATTCTAAGTTTGTCAACATCTATTTTATAGATAAAATATACCTTTTACTAAAAGTTTAGACAGATATTATAATCTAAAAAATTATATTGTTTAAAAAACAAGCCAAATATAATATTATATAAATGTATATATTTATACAAGAAGAAAAAAATGTATATATAAAGATAACCACAAAATGATTTTTAGTATCATAATAATTAATTAATACAAATTTAAGATATATAATACTGATATTATTTGTAATAATATATATACTAAATAAAATAATATTAATAATTTATATTGATCCTTAATCCTAGTTAACCTGTTGTTAATAATAATATAATCTAATAAAAAATAATAATAATAACCACACTAGGAAACAACACTAGAAATATAAAAATAATAATATAATATATTAATAATATTAATAATAATAACAATAATAATAATTCATTATACTAATAAAACAGAAGAAAAAAACTAATGACAAAAAATACAATAAATATAATAACATATAATAATAATCATAATATAACATAACATCACTATTTACTTTCACCTCTCTAACTTTAGAGAGAGAGAGAGAATGAAAGCGTGAGGTTCTGAGCGAACAGAGAGGGGAGATCGGTGAGAGATGAGCGAGGGAGGCGGAGGAAGGAGGCGCGCGGATGAGGGTCGTCCGGCGCACGCCGGCGAGAAGGGAAGTTGGCGTTCGGGGTACGATGCAGGGCGGCCGGTGGCTGACGTCGACGCGGGAGGCTAGGGCGGATCTGGCGCTGGGCGCGGTGGACGAGAGAGGGTTTGGGCGCGGACGCTGGAAGACGGCGAGCGCCGAGATGGTCGGACGTTGTCACCCCTAGTTTTCAAATTAGGGGTATTTTTGTCATTTTTAATTTTTATAATTTTTAGAAATTTTATTTGATTTTATATGATTTTTAGGGATTTATTTGATTTAGTTTAAATTTTACCCAATTCGGACTTAAGTTGGAGACCCGGGTAGCCTGGACACTAGTGGGAACCACATACTAGCTGGGCTTGGCCCGCATACCATCCTAACTAGGCTAGAAACCATAAACCCTAATTCTATGGCTTAATTAGTCATTTTAGAGGCTTAATTAGTTAATTAAATTAAACCGAACCGAACCAAACCCGAACCAAACCAAGTCTATTAGGTTTGGGGGCTTATTGGATCACCACCCAAACCCAATATCTCCCCCACCCAAACCCAATATCTCCCCCCCCCTGGCCGGCAAGTAGCCATCCCTCCTCCCCTTTGCTTCACAACAAGCAATCTCTCTCTCCTCTCCTCTCTCTCGCTCTCTCTCTCTCCTCTCCATCCGTCTCTCTCTCTCTCTCTCTCTCTCTTCATTTCTAATTTCATTCCACTTTTCTTCCTCCAAGCAAACCAACTTTAGGTAAGCCATTAAATTCCTATTAATTTCTCTATTTCATTTATGGCTTTCTCAATAATTGTAGAGGAGATGATTCTCCACACTTTGCCCCTAGAATTTGTAGGTTTTCCTAGAAATCTAGGTTAGGAATTATTGGGGGTTTCTAATTAGAGTGGTGTATATATATATATATATATATATATATATAATATATATATATATATATATTATATATATATATATATATATCTATATATATATATTGATATGTATTTGGTGTCATGAGGATGGTGGTGGTGTGTGAGAGTGGTAGGGAGAGTGTGTGTGCTTGTGTGAGTGTGTGTGAGAGAGTGTGTGAGGGTGGTGTGTGTGGCTTGAGTGTGTATGTGCCTATGTATATTAATATATATATATAATATATATATAATATATATATAGACTTGTGTGTGTGTGTGTGTGTGTGTTTATATATATATAAATATATGTGAGGGTGTTTGTGTGTATATATCTAGATATATATAGATAGATAGATAGATGGATGGATATTTTATATATATATATATATATATATATATATATATATATATTATATATATATAATATATATATATATATATATAGATAGAGATATATATATATATATATATATAGATAGATAGATAAATATATAGGTAGTATATATATAGAGAGAGTAGGAAGATGAAGAAGAAGGCAGCTGCAGCAGCAGCAGAACGAGCAGTAGCAGCAGCAGTAGCTGCTGTAGCAGCAGCAACACTGGCAGCACAGTGGCTGCCAGTTCCCCCCCCCCCCTAGCTCCTATATACCCCCTTTTTCCCCCCTTAAACCCCCCTAGTATATATATATATATATATATATATATATATAGAGAGAGAGAGAGAGAGATAGATAGTTATATAGTTAGATGATAAAAAGAATAAGAGATTAGAAGAAGTTAGAAGAATTAGAAGAAGTAAGGAAAGAAGAAGAAAATAAGAAGAAGTTTAGAGGAAGTAGGAGAAGAAGATTAGAGAGAAAGGAGGGAAGGAGAATAGGAAATTAGGAGTGAGAAAGGTAGGAAAAAGAATGAGTAGAGGGATTAGAAGAAGAAGAATAGGAAGAATTGGAGAAGAGAGTTAGAAGAATAGAAATTAAAAGGAGAAGGAGAAGAATAGTAATAGGGAATGAATCGGATTTTGGGTGAAAGGGTGAAACGGAGCCCCGAGCGTCGGAATGAGTTGAAATTTGGGGAGACCTAGATTATATAAATGACTTTACGGGTAGGCTCCCGATTGAAATCGGGGTTGTAGGACGCCGGTATCGCCGTACCATTGCGTATCACGAGATATTCAAGATATCGGCAATAAGCCGTAGGTGGACTAGACGTCCACTTTACCTAGGTATCTTGGTAGGTAACGTATGTATAGGCTAGTATCCTACTACCTTAGGGAGCACGGGTCAAAATACCAAGCGTAGTAGGCTAACTTGATATTCACCTAGGCTAGAAATTTACCTTAGAAAGGGTAAATTAGGATATTGGCCTACGGCCAAGCTTTGAGTTTCGAAGTCCAAGATGGGCTTGGATATGGATTGTAAGGGTTGGTAATGATTAGAAATAGCCGCCTAGACCTAGTCTTGATCTTGGTTGACCACGGTTGACTTTTTAGACCAAAGTCAACTATGGGTCAACATTTTACCCAATTTAGTCCCAAATTCTATTAAACTTGGCAGTTTACCAAAGTCAACTATTAGTCACCATTGACCTAGGATTGACCTAGGGTTGACCTAGAGTTGACCAGTTGACCAAACCAACTGTAAGTCAACCGTTGACTTAAATCGACCTAGATTAATTTCGTTTGACTTGCATTGACTTAGTTTGACTTGTCTTGACCTAGAATGACTTAATAGGGTTTAAATTTGATTTGACTTTATTTCCTAAACAGAGTATTGATACGTCTTGTTCTCTATAGGTCCTCGAGACACAGCATTTGATCCCGTTGACATATCATATCATATTACAGACGAGTACATTTTCTGACACTTTTCCAATTTACGATGATTGTTATAATTCATGTAATTAGTGTATATGCTTGTTCTCGACACATTGGTCACACGGATTGGTATTCATGGATCGACATGAGATGTTATTCCTCGTTATCTTGGTATATTTGTGCAAGCTCCCTTGTAGTTCTTGTGCAGTATATGGACACCGATTCTCGAGGAGACTTGCTCCCTTCTCGTAGAATCCCGTGTCGTAACGTGTCTTGCTTGGATCCACTCTACCAGTCGGATGGGGAGTACTAGTGTAGATGTGTGGTCAATACCCGTCTTGTATATATTGTGAACCTTGTGAATGCCAATCCTACACCACACGTATGATTGCTAGATCATAACCTTGTACAGACCCAATCCGGCCACATGTTGTAGCTAGTACTCACACACCTAGATATATGATTCTTGATTCTTGTACATGCCATGATCAGTTTACTTGCCTTGTTCTAGCTCTAGATTTACAGCTTACCTTGCCATGATACTCACATGTACATTCCATAATTTTCTTGTATATACTCTCTATTTACTGTCTTATAGCTTTTGTCATATCTTGTGAACTGTTGTTAGTTGATTGTACTTGTTCCATCCTGACTGGATATGTTGACAAAATATTATAGATGCTGATGAGGGGATTACTGTACCTACTACGGTCGGATGACGTAGTGGGCTTAGACTTGGAGACTTTGGTCCAGCAGGGCTTAGCTCCGCCTGACGAGACTTTACCTATTGCTTAGTTAGAGTAGGTCTTTTGTACTGGACCTTGTCTCCAGCTACTTTTGAGACTGTTATTATTAGGATTGTATTAGAGACTTGGACTTGTATATTATGTGTTTGGACTTGACAGGTTATATTTTTTATCGTCTTGTTGTCTTTATCTTTCAGTCTTTACTTTATCATCTTAGAGTTGTGATTGAGTACTCATATATATTCATTGCTTGTCCTCCGTTCGAGTTGACCATATTCTCGATAGGTTTTTGATATATATATATATATAAACTATTGTTAGAGTAGAAAACCTATAGCATTCCACGCCATTTTTTACGGTGAGGGCTGGGCATTGTTACGCACACGTGCCCTTACAGCGGGTGCGGGTCGTGACACGTTTTTAGTGGTGGCCCATGCAGGTTCTGAAGTCGCAATTAGTGCGATGTCGTGGCGGCACTCGTCTGAGAGTATTGACTACGAGCCTGTGTTACATATAGGAGGTAGTAGACTAAGAGTGCTCAATCACAGTAGGATCTTTCCTTGCTTATCTTGCTTACCGTCTTTGATATTAATTTTGTATTCTAATTGTCCTCCTTGATATAATATTTCCGTGCCGTATTGATTTCCTTCTTTATTTCTTTCTTCAGGATGGTGCAGACCAGGTCCCAGCATCCTGATTCCGCGGACGCGGAGAGGTCTGCTATGACTCGCGAACCTGATCCGGACACTCCTGCTGCAGTCGGGGTGTCGGCAGCAGCAGCTCTTGGGGGCGCTCCTCCGCCAGTTATGAGGTCTGACCCTGGGGTTACTACGACTTTTTCGGTCGCAGTACTAGTCGTTGATGCGGGACGCTCTTCCTCGTCCTGCGTAGTGGATTCCTCCGCTAGTTGCAGACGTACTTCTACCTCTACCTCCTCTGCCTACAGATATGGGGCAGATGCTTACTTTCCTCCAGCAGATGCTGGAGACTCAGAGAGCCCAGGCCGAGGCTCAACAGAGGCAGGCAGACGCGATGCGTCAGGGCATGGAGGATGCCCATCAGTTGGCCCTTGCAGCCGTAGAGCAGAGGGCTCCGCATACGGGGACGCGTACTAGGTACGGAGATATCCAGGACTTCAAGATGATCAGGCCCCATGACTTTAGCGGGACCGAGGGTGTGGTCTATGCAGATGATTGGCTCGAGGATATCGAGCGGCAGATGAGGGCCTCCCGCCTGGCAGACGACCTGAAGGTCGAGGCGGTAGGTTTGCAGTTGCTAGACATTGCACGCACCTGGTTCAGAAATGAGCCAGCCCTAGCTGGAGAGGGCCATACTTGGGCAGAGTTCAAGCTCCTCTTCAAGGAGAAGTTCTTTTCTCCTACGAAAAAGATCGACCTGGTACGGCAGTTCCAGGATCTGCAGCAGGGCAGTTTATCTGTGGAGGAGTACGCCGCGGAGTTCGGCCGTCTGAGCCGATACACAGAGTACATGGTTCGAGACCCGGAGATCAGGGCGAGCCATTTCAGGGAGGGGCTAACTTGGGATATCAAGATCCTCATTCCCTCCTTCTATGAGACTTATACCCAGATCTACGCAGAGGCCCGCAAGGTAGAGCGGAAGTGGGGATTGAAGCCCAAGAGGGAGCGTGATCTTTTCTCAGGGGCTACTAGCAGCACGGGGGCTGCTAAGCGCCCTCAGCTTCAGCATCGTTCTTTCCAGCATCACCAGCCGCAGGTTCAGGCCAGACCACCGGTTCAGGAGCAGGTGCAGCACACTCAGCAGAGGCAGGCACAGCATGGGGCTCCTTGCAACTTCTGCAAGAAGCCCGGTCACACCTGGGAGGTCTGCCGGAAGAGGCTGGGCTTGTGCCTCTATTGCGGGGA
The DNA here is from genome assembly GCA_029216955.1 of Iris pallida. NCBI lineage: Eukaryota > Viridiplantae > Streptophyta > Magnoliopsida > Asparagales > Iridaceae > Iris > Iris pallida. Next base: position 19,760,432 of record JANAVB010033820.1, read on the forward strand.
GGCTGGACATCAGTTGAGAGATTATCCTACGAGCCGTCGCAGGGAGGCCCGTGGAGCGGTAGCAGCTCAGGGGGCACCGACGAGAGTACTTGCAGTACAGCCGAGGGGTCCACTTCCGACCCAGCAGCAGCGGTTTGTTCAGTACCACCAGCAGCGGGGTGGTCAGGGTAGAGCCTTTGCTCTTGCAGCCGAGGAGATGGAGCCTATTACGGATGTTGTCGCAGGTTCTATTCTGCTCGATTCTTTTCCAGCTTTAGCCTTATTTGATTCTGGTGCTACGCACAGTTTGTGTCTGTTTCTTTTGCTCTTAGGCACAATATCATCGCTGAGTATCTTGGTAGGACTTGCAAGATTATGACTGGGAATGGCATCATCCTAGTTAATAATGTTTGCAAGGGACGGAGAGTTTCTTTGAGAGGCCGGGAGCTGAGTGCGTGTTTGCTCGTAATGTCACTTCCGAGTTACGATGTGGTACTCGGTATGGACTGGTTGAGCATGCACCACACTAGCATCGACTGCAGAGGGGGCAGGATTCTGTTTAGGCCGTCGGGAGAGCCGGAGTATGAGTTCACCAGGGGTGCAGCGGAACAGGGAGATGGATTCTGCGGAGCATTGTTGGAGGGGCCGGTGTTGCCACATCTACTCATTGCTGAGTTCTTGGATGTCTTTCTCGAGGAGCTGCCCGGGATGCCGCTAGATCGTGATGTTGAGTTTTCTATAGACCTAGTGCCGGGCGTTGAGCCTATCTCCCAGCACGTCTATAGAATCAACAACAGTGAGTTAGCGGAGCTGAAGAGACAGGTCGACGAGCTGGAGGACAAGGGCTTTATTCGATCTAGTTCTTCACCTTGGGGCACGCCAGTTCTTTTCGTCCCCAAGAAGGATGGTATGGTGCGTCTGTGCATTGATTACAGGGCGCTCAACAACCTTACCATCAAGAACAAGTATCCTTTGCCAAGGATTGATGGCTTGATCGACCAGTTGAGCGGGGCGAGGATGTTCTCGAAGATCGACCTGCGTACCGGGTACCATCAACTGAAGGTAAGGCAGGATGACATTCCGAAGACTGCCTTTCGGACTCACTATGGCCAGTATGAGTATACCGTCATGCCGTTTGGGTTGACCAACGCCCCGACGGTATTCATGAACTTGATGAACAAGGTATTTCATCAGTACCTTGACAAGTTCATGGTGGTCTTCATTGATGACATTCTCATCTATTCGAAGATACCAGAGGAGCACGAGGAGCACCTGAGGATTGTGTTGGACACTCTCAGGAGGGAGCAGTTGTATGGGAAGCTGTCCAAGTGCGAGTTCTTCTTGGATCGCGTGGAGTTCCTAGGCCATGTTGTCTCTGGCGAGGGGATTTCAGTGGATCCGAAGAAGATTTCTGCAGTGGAGTCCTGGTCTACGCCGAGCTCAGTAGCAGAGGTTCGGAGTTTTCTGGGTCTGGCAGGTTATTATCGGAGGTTCGTGCAGTACTCTTCCAGGATTGCCCAGCCGATGACCCGCCTTACCCGGAAGGACAAGGAGTTTATTTGGTCCGAGGAGTGCCAGGCCGCCTTCGAGGAGCTGAAGGCGAGGTTGACTACAGCTCCTATCTTGACGCTACCATCTGGATCTGGTGATTATACGATCTATAGTGATGCTTCAGGACGGGGTTTGGATTACGTTCTTCAGCAGCACGGGAAGGTGATTGCCTATGCATCTAGGCAGTTACGTCCTCATGAGGGAAACTACCCTACCCACGATCTAGAGCTGGCAGCGGTCATCTTTGCTTTGAAGCTGTGGAAACACTATCTGTACGGAGAGCGAGTTGAGATCTATACTGATCACAAGAGCTTGAAGTACGTGTTTACCCAGAAGGAGCTGAATATGAGGCAGAGGCGATGGTTAGAGCTGATGAAGGATTTTGATATATCCTTACAGTACCATCCGGGGAAGGCTAACGTGGTCGCGGATGCTCTGAGCAGGTATCCCATGGCCATGTGTTTGACGATAGATCGTCACCTTCTGGCAGATCTGGAGAGCTTGGGCATAGAGGTGATAGTTCCAGGGTTCGAGGCACAGATATGGGGTCTCCAGGCGCAGTCAGAGCTGATGGATAGAGTCAGGGCAGCTCAGTTTGAGGATGAGGCTCTGAGAGTCATCAGGGAGCAGGTCCAGACAGGACTATTGGATGAGTTCTCTATAGCAGGGGATGGGTCGTTGAGGCCTGGTACCAGATTGTACGTGCCGAGCGGAGGACTTAGGGATGAGGTTCTTCAGGAGGCGCACCGTTCTCAGTACTCTATGCATCCAGGAGCCAACAAGATGTATAGAGACTTGAGACAGCATATTTGGTGGTATGGCATAAAACGTGAGGTGGCTCAGTTCGTTTCGAGATGCTTGGTGTGCCAGCAGGTGAAGGCCGGGAGGCAGAGGCCCGGTGGATTTCTCCAGCCACTACCCATTCCTGAGTGGAAGTGGGAGCATATCACTATAGATTTTGTATCTGGGCTTCCGTGCTCTCCAGGAGGGAAGGATGCGATTTGGATCATTGTTGATCGATTGACCAAATCAGTCCACTTTTTGCCTTTCAAGGTGGGTTTGTCTACGGAGAGGTTGGTCGAGATGTACGTGCGGCAGATAGTCCGATTGTATGGGGTTCCAGTGAGTATAGTCTCGGATCGGGACAGCCGATTCACTTTCCACTTCTGGAGGAGTTTGCAGCATAGCCTGGGCACATCGTTCAAGTTTAGTACCGCATACCACCCCCAGACAGACGGACAGTCGGAGAGGACGATTCAGACCCTCGAGGATATGCTACGTACCTGTGTCTTGGACTTCGGGGGATCTTGGAAGGACCACCTTCACTTGGTAGAGTTTGCTTACAACAACAGCTACCAAGCCAGTATAGAGATGTCACCTTTCGAGGCTCTATACGGACGGAGGTGCCGTACTCCCTTGTCTTGGGATGATGTCGGCGAGAGGGTTTTGTTTGGCCCTGAGATGGTAGTAGATGCTGCAGAAAAGGTCAGGGTTATCAGAGATAGACTTCGGGTGGCGCAGGATAGGCAGCGGCATTGGACCGATAGCCACCGGAGGCCGTTGGAGTTTGAGGTATAGTTTAGATTTTTCTAGTATTTGAGTCTGATTGTGATTATTTTAGATCAAGCTCTAAGTCTTATGTTTTTGTTCTAGGTTGATGATCTTGTGTTTCTGCGGATTTTTTCGACGCGTGGCACGATTCGTTTTGGTGGCGGCGGGAAGCTTAGTCCATGATACATCGGACCATTCCGTATCTTGGGCAGGGTCGGTACAGTGGCTTACCGACTGGAGTTACCGCCCTCACTAGAGGGAGTGCACTGCGTGTTCCACGTGTCGCAGCTGAGATGGTACGTGGCAGATCCCAGTCACGTCTTGGACCACTCAGAGATCGAAGTGGGACCGACACACAGCTATCCAGAGAAGACGGTTGAGATCTTGGACCGAAGAGAGAAGGTGCTCCGGAACCAGGTCATTCCCGTGGTTCGCGTTGAATGGAGACACCACTCTCCAGGTGAGTCTACCTGGGAGAGGGAGGACTACATGCGGGAGCGATTTCCATATCTCTTCGAGCCTTGAGGTAAAATTCTATCTTTTTCTTCCTTGTTTAATTCATGATTGCTGTGTTAGTTCTCATTCAATTTCGAGGACGAATTTTTTTTAAGGAGGGTAGAGTTGTCACCCCCAATTTTTGAATTAGGGGTATTTTCGTCATTTTTCAAGTTTTATAATTTTTAGAAATTTTATTTGATTTTATATGATTTTTAGGGATTTATTTGATTTAGTTTGAATTTTACCCAATTCGGACTTAAGTTGGAGACCCGGGTAGCCTGGACACTAGTGGGACCCACATACTAGCTGGGCTTGGCCCACATACCATCCTAACTAGGCTAGAAACCATAAACCCTATTTCCATGGCTTAATTAGTCATTTTAGAGGCTTAATTAGTTAATTAGAATTAAACCGAACCGAACCAAACCAAACCCGAACCAAACCACGTCTATTGGGTTTGGGGGATTATTGGATCACCACCCAAACCCAATATCCCCCCCCCCCCCCCATGGCCGGCCAAGTAGCCATCCCCCCTCCCCTTTGCTTCACAACAAAGCAATCTCTCTCTCTCTCTCTTCATTTCTAAATTTCCTTCCAAGCTTTTCTTCCTCCAAGCAAACCAACTTTAGGTAAGCCATTAAATTCCTATTAATTCCTCTATTTCATTTATGGCTTTCACAATAATTGTAGAGGAGATGATTCTCCACACTTTGCCCCTAGAATTTGTAGGTTTTCCTAGAAATCTAGGTTAGGGATTAATTGGGGTTTTTTTAATTAGAGTGGTATATATATATATATATATATATATATATATATATATATATATATATATATATATATATATATATATATATGTGTGTGTGTGTGTGTGTGTGTGTGTGTGTGTGTGTGTGTGTATGTATATATATATATTGATATGTATTTGGTGTCATGAGCATGGTGGTGGTGTGTGAGAGTGGTAGGGAGAGTGTGTGTGCTTGTGTGAGTGTGTGTGAGAGAGTGTGTGAGGGTGGTGTGTGTGCTTGAGTGTGTATGTGCCTATATATATATATATATATATATATATATATATATATATATATATATATATATATATATATATATATATATATATATATATATATATATATATATACGTGTGTGTGTGTGTGTTTATATATAAATAGATATGTGAGGGTGTTTGTGTGTATATATATAAAATATATATATATATATATATATATATATATATATATATATATATATATATATAGATATATATATAGATAGATAGATAGATGGATGGATATTAGATTATATATATATATATATATATATATATATATATATATATATATATATATATAGAGAGAGAGAGAGAGAGAGAGAGAGAGGAGAGTAGGAAGATGAAGAAGAAGAAGAAGAAGAAGAAGGGCAGCTGCAGCAGCAGCAGAACGAGCAGTAGCAGCAGCAGGTAGCTGCTGCAGCAGCAGCAACACTGGCAACACAGTGGTTGCCAGTTCCCCCCTAGCTCCTATATACCCCTTATATATATATATATATATATATATATATATATATATATATATATATATATATATATATATATATATATATATATATATATATATATATATATAAACATTTATATATATACATATATTAAAATATATATATATATATATATATATATATATATATATATATATATATATATATATATATATATATATATATATATATATATATATATATATTTATATATATATATATATATATATATATATATATATATATATATATATATATATATACATATATTAAATATATATATATATATATATATATATATATATTATATATATATATATATATATATATATATATATATATATATATATATAGTTATATAGTTAGATGATAAAAAGAATAAGAGATTAGAAGAAGTTAGAAGAATTAGAAGAAGTAAGGAAAATAAGAAGAAAATAAGAAGAAGTTTAGAAGAAGTAGGAGAAGAAGATTAGAAGAGAAGGAGGGAAAGGAGAATAGGAAATTAGGAGTTAGAAGAGGTAGAAAAAAAATGAGAAGAGGGATTAGAAGAAGAAGAATAGGAAGAATTAGGAGAAGAGAGTTAGAAGAATAGAAATTAGAAGGAGAAGGAGAAGAATAGGAATAGGGAATGAATCGAATTTTGGGTGAAAGGGTAAAACGGAGCCCCGAGCGTCGGAATGAGTTGAAACTTGGGGGAGACCTAAATTATATAAATTAGACTTTGCGGGTAGGCTCTCGAGTTGAAATCGGGGTTGTAGGACGCCGGTATCGTGCCGTACCATTACGTATCGCAAGATATTCAAGATATCGGCAATAGGCCGTAGGGTGGACTAGACGTCCACTTTACCTAGGTATCTTGGTAGGTAACGTATGTATAGGCTAGTATCCTACTACCCTAGGGAGCACGGGTCAAAATACCAAGCGTAGGTAGGCTAACTTGATATTCACCTAGGCGAAAAATTTACCTTAGAAAGGGTAAATTAGGATATTGGCCTACGGCCAAAATTTGAGTTTCGAAGTCCAAGATGGACTTGGATATGGGTTGTAAGGGTTGATAATGATTAGAAATAGCCGCCTAGACCTAGTCTTGACCTTAGTTGACCACGGTTGACTTTTTAGACCAAAAGTCAACTATGGGTCAACACTTTATCCAATTTAGTCCCAACTTCCATTAAACTTGAGCAGTTGATCAAAAGTCAACTATTAGTCACCATTGACCTAGGATTGACCTAGGGTTGACCTAGAGTTGACCAGAGTTGACCAGTTGACCAAAAGTCAATTGTAAGTCAACCGTTGACTTAAATCGACCTAGATTAATTCTGTTTGACTTGTATTGACTTAGTTTGACTTGTCTTGACCTAGAATGACTTAATAGGGTTTAAATTTGATTTGACTTTATTTTTTAAACAGAGTATTGATACGTCTTGTTCTCTATAGGTCTTCGAGACGCAGCATTTGATCCCATTGACATAGCATATCATATTACAGGCGAGTACATTCTCTGACACTTTTCTAATTTACGATGATTGTTATAATTCATGTAATTAGTGTAGATATGCTTGTTCTCGACACATTGGTCACAGGGATTGGTATTTATGGATCCCGACATGAGATGTTATTCCTCGTTATCTTGGTATATCTTGTGCAAGTTCCTTTGTAGTTCTTGTGCAGTATATGGACACCGATTCTCGAGGAGACTTGCTCCCTTCTCGTAGAATCCCGTGTCTTAATGTGTCTTGCTTGGATCCACTCTACCAGTCGGGGACGGGGAGTACTAGTGTAGATGTGTGGTCAATACCCGCCTTGTATATATTGTGAACCTTGTGAATGCCAATCCTACACTACACGTATGATTGGCTAGATCATAACCTTGTGCAGACCCAATCCGACCACATGTTGTAGCTAGTACTCACACACCTAGATATATGATTCTTGATTCTTGTACATGCCATGATCAATTTACTTGCCTTGTTTTAGCTCTAGATTTACAGCTTACTTTGCCATGATACTCACATGAACATTCCATAATTTTCTTGTATATACTCTCTATTTACTGTCTTATAGCTTTTGTCATATCTTGTGAACTGTTGTTAGTTGATTGTACTCGTTCCATCCTGACTGGATATGTTGACAAAATATTACAGATGCTGATGAGGGGGATTACTGTACCTACTACGGTCCGGATGATGTAGTAGGCTTAGACTTGGAGACTTTGGTCCAGCAAGACTTAGCTCCGCCTGACGAGACTTTACCTATTACTTAGTTAGAGTAGGTCTTTTGTACTGGACCTTGTCTCCAGCTACTTTTGAGACTGTTATTATTATGGATTGTATTAGAGACTTGGACTTGTATATTATTTGTGTTTGGACTTGACAGGTTATATTTTTTATCGTCTTGTTGTCTTTATCTTTCAGTCTTTACTTTATCATCTTAGAGTTGTGATTGAGTACTCATATATATTCATTACTTGTCCTCCGTTCGGAGTTGACCATATTCTCGACAGGTTTTTGATATGTATATAAACTGTTGTTAGAGTAGAAAACCTACAGCGTTCCACGCCGTTTTTTTTTTACGGTGAGGGCTTGGCGTTGTTACGCACACGTGCCCTTACTGCGGGTGCGGGTCATGACAGACGTCTCCGGCGACCGGACTGCACCCATAGAGGCGGATGGTCGGGCGTTCGAGAGGGGTCGGCCGGAGAGAAAGGGAGCAGGGATCGTGAGGAGTCGAGCGGGGGAGCGGCGGCGCGTCGGGCGCGGGGGAGCGCCGGCCGCGGCAGAGGGGTAGGGCGGATCCGCGTGGAGAAGTGGGCGGAAGCTCGGGGGAACGCTGCAACGCGGTGGAGCCACGGAGGTGCTGCATACGCGGCGGAGCTGCGCACGCGTGGGTGGCTTCTTACGACGACGGGGTCGACGCATCTCACTCCGGGACGGTCGGTTTGGTGAGTTCAGGGTCTTCTTCTTTCCTTTCGTTTTGGTTTTGGTTGGGTTTGGATTGAGGGTGGTGGTACTCGGTGGTTGTTGGAGGAATTGGCCGGGATGACGGCCGTAGGATGGCGGTGGTGAGGGTGCAGGGAATAGGTGAATGGTCGGGGTGGTGGAAGTGGTGGTGATGACCACGGTGGTGTGGCCGGACAGAATTGGGGACAGGGTATTCTGGCAGAAGTGGTCGACGAAGATGGGGTTTCTGTCGGTAGGCATAGGTGAAGGACGGCACGGGGGTCTGGTGGTGTTGGCAGGGGTCGCAGTGCACCGCAGCGACGATGGTCACCGTTGTAGGCGGCGGCCTGGCAGGGAGTTGGCCAGATTTGGAATTGGGTTAGGGTTAGGAATTGGGTTAGGGTTTGGGAGTATTGTATTGGGGTTGGGAAAGAAGTGTCGGTGTGTGTCCGACACGGCGTATAAAAATGTATATATATATATATATATATATATATATATATATATATATATATATATATATATATATATATATATATATATATATATATAATGGAAGGAAATTTGGGTGGACACGGACACGATGCACAATACAGTTGAGATGGTTTGTGGAAAAATTTTGTGGATGATAAAATTTTATGGAGGAGTACCTGCCTATTTATAGGATGTGGGAATTCTCATTAAGATAACGGTTAGGATTAGATTTAAATCCCCTTTTAGATAGTTGCTACTAATAAATTTAAATCAATCAAATCCAAATTCAAATCAAAATCCAATTTTAAATTTAATTAAATTACATCCTTTAGTTTAAAATCAAATAAGATAATTCAAATTTCAAATATTTAACTATTTAAATAAATCCATAAATTCAAATCAAGATTTAAATTGTCATAAAAATTTCAAAATATATTTTTCTAAAATACTAATAATAATAATTTCGAAAATACATTATTATTTACAAATAAACTCAATAAATATTTATGAAATATATATGTATTCGCGAATAATATTATTTATCATTGATAACTATTTTTACGAAAGACTTTTATAAATAATAAATAAAATAATAATTTGGAAACTTTGGTATGATAACAAAATAATTATTATGTATATTATTTTGAAACTATAAAAAGAAATAGAAAATATTTTTCTCAAATAGGTACGCTCGCATATATTCGCACTCGTCTAGCAAATTCGAAAAAAAAAACGAACTTTCGCGCACGACGTACAATACGACTATGCGACGTAAAATACAAAAATTTAAATCAGTACCAAATTTAATAATAATAAAAAATAGTAAAATTTTAGGGGTTTTATATCCTACCCAACTTACAAGAATTTCGTCCTCGAAATTAAGAATAAGTAGGGGGTTGAGAGGGTACAAGGATATATCAATGAGGAACAATCAAATTACGACGTTCAAAACATGCATTAGAAAATCGTGATTTCGATAACTACGAAAATAAATCACGAATTTAATTTAGGGAGTGAATGATGGTCGCGATAATGAATCTAGGGTCAAGGGAAAGGACGAGTAACTCGAGATGGGGATATAGTCCTATCGGTTGGTCGCTGGCTAACTATTTTGGCAATAGTTGGGAGATAACTAAAGGTGATACTTTGGGTCTATCTATTAGGTACGAGTCTTCGATAAGAACCAATTATGAGTCCAAAGAAGTTGTTTTCGAATATCAATATGTGGTTCAAAAGGCGAGGGAGTAATTCAAAAAGGATTGCCAAGGCTGTCGCGGATGGGACCCTAGAGGACAAGTTTAACTATGTCTCCATCAACGTAGAACGATAGATAAAAGCGAGCCAAAGTGCATTCGGTTGATCAGACCATCATGCACCAGTTCTGACTAGACAATATGTTAGTGAGCGCGCGCTCAATAGCATGTGTCTTGAACAAGTTTGATAACGGTTAAACTTGCAAAACTAGGCTATAGTAGCAACATTTAGTCAAGATGGTAAAATATAGACACGTGAGATTATTATTGAAAGAGACTAGAATTAGTTCGAACTACTTAAGAATCTAAGTCTTGTTTGGTGCCTATACAGTCGACCTATTGTCTCCTTGTCTAAGCTTTAGTTGACCAATAAGGTATGGTCCTTAAAAATTTATAGTCTAGGTAATCCACTTAGTATCTACCATAATGAGTCATAAGGATGAAGGCAATGCTAGGTCATGAGGCATTCTATCCAACTTACAAGAGTTAAACTAGTAGGGTGATGGAACAATGGGTCACGTCCACCTAGTATGGATTACCTTTCTAACCAACATTAAGCACGAAAGAAGGATAAGAATTAACGGTAGAGGGAATCAAGCAAGATGCAAATCGAGGAGTCAAGCGAGAAGGTAGTCAAGTGTGTGGATGAGATCCTAGACTCTAATCCTATACGCAGGCTTGCTTGGTACGGTAAATAACCAAACAATTTTATCTAGACCTGCATGGGCCACCACAAAAACATGTAACGCCCCAGTCCCAATATACGTAGGACTAAGTACGTAGACATGCCAGCTGTATATATACGAAGTACATGGGCCTTGTATGTATACATAAGCTGTAAATTATAGTAATCCAAGACAAACTAAATCTCATCCACAATGAAAAGAATAATAATATAAAAATCAACTTGAATATTTAAGATACAATCGTTGGGCGGAGACAAAGTCCACTACCAACTATCTCAATGAAAGAAATGTACAAGAAATCGAGCGATAAAAATGGCAAGACGAACCAAGCACAATCGTCTTCGAAGGAATGAAAAAATTACGATCTCGGCTAGGGTACCTGCGGAAGACATGAACACACGCCTGGGAAAAAACCAGGTCCTCAGACAGACGTAGCAAGATACAGGAAGAACAAGCTAATATGAACTGTCAGAATAGTAAAATAATATATATAAGACTATTCTAGACACAATTATGCAAAGGAGATTCTAACCGTCTAACGTGCAATTTAGAGGACAACTTTCATGCGCATGGGTGGGATTTTAGGCTATGTGTACGTAACTGGCATCCAGTCATCTGTATCCGTCCGTAACGTCCAAAACGTCAGAGGGCATCTGCAAATATATCGCTACAGTTCCATCCGGAGACTGTGGTTTACCTGTTTGGATTTCCATACGCACTAGCGACTGTCCTTCCCCAATATTTCCCACTCTGACCAAGTCATGTCCATGACCCGCCCAGTTTTGTAACTGCTCGAGTCTCTATACCTTAATCGTAGCAGTTACGATCTATCTGTCACACGACAATAAAGATGGCCAGTCCATAAGTCATGCCCCTAACAAAATATCTCAAACCGTGTAGTGTAGGTGTCATGGCCAAAGGAGATATAAGAATATCCCCTAACAAGAAGGTAGTCCACTAAAACTAAGTTAACATGCATATAGTAAAGTAACGACTAATAGAGTCGCTTGCACCCAAGTGTGGCTTGGACGCGCAATTTATAACAAAGAAAAGTAACAATATGAAACAAAGTAAATAATACGAAAAATAAATAATATGACAGTAAATTAGCAAGGTATACTTGCCTGTTGTGACGTCTGGTGAGCTGTCTGGTGTGGTGCGATGGTCACGATGGCACAAAATCCGACTTCGATGTTACAACTATGCAAAAGGAAATTCTGATGATGGCAAGGACTGGTCCATTGGGTCCAAAATCCGACTTCGATGTATATATATATATAAAAATAATGGAAGGAAATTTGGGTGGACGCGGACACGATGCACAACACAATTGAGATGGTTTGTGGAAAAATTTTGTGGATGATAAAAGTTTATGGAGGAGTACCTGCCTATTTATAGGATGTGAAAATTTTCATTAAGATAAGGGTTAGGATTAGATTTAAATCCCCTTTTAGATAGTTGCTACTAATAAATTTAAATTAATCAAATCCAAATTCAAATCAAAATCCAATTTTAAATTTAATTAAATTACATCCTTTAGTTTAAAATCAAATAAGATAATTCAAATTTCAAATATTTAACTATTTAAATAAATCCATAAATTCAAATCAAGATTTAAATTGTCATAAAAATTTCGAAATATATTTTTCCAAAATACTAATAATAATAATTTCAAAAATACATTATTATTTACAAATAAACTCAATAAATATTTATAAAATATATATGTATACGCGAATAATATTATTTATCATTAATAACTATTTTTACGAAAGACTTTTATAAATAATAAATAAAATAATAATTTGGAAACTTTGGTATGATAACAAAATAATTATTATGTATATTTTTTTGAAACTATAAAAAGAAATAGAAAATATTTTTCTCAAATATGTACGCTCGCATATATTCGTACTCGTCTAGCAAATTCGAAAAAAAAACGAACTTTCGCGCATGACGTACAATACGACTATGCGATGTAAAATACAAAAATTTTAATCTGTACCAAATTTAATAATAATAAAAAAAATAGTAAAATTTTAGGGGTTTTACACGTCCCCCATGCCCTACCCCCCCAGCCACCCCCACTCACCCCCAACCACCCGCATCCCCCCTGTACCTCCCTCCTAGCCACCCGCACCCCCCCAAACCACCAACAACCAAAACAGATGGAGAGAGAGAGAGGGAGGGGGAGAGTCACGTACCAGAGAGGGAGGAGAGTCGCCGGAGAGAGTGAGAGTCGCCGTCGGAGAGAGTGAGAGCGCCAGGGAGGAGAGAGAGTGAGAGAGGAAAATGGGAGGAAATAAAACGTTAGGGCGGGGATATAATTAGAATTTAGCGACGCTTAAACTACCGTCGCTAAATGCGTCGCTACTTGTCACGCCCCAGTACCGAAATACGGGGACGGACGTCGGCCAGCTACACCGTATAAGGTACCAATACGCTATACGGCGATGACGGCTGTCAAGTCTTGCTGGGTATCCTAGCATGCAATCAATCTATGGCCTAAATCCGATCTCATGTCCACAGGCAATAATCAATGAAATAACTACAAGAGAGATAATCATATAAAAAGCAGGAAATACTCATATGATAATCAGAGAGTCTACAATACAGGATAATAATGTAGATGAGTATACCTTCCCACAGTTCCTAGCATGGTCGGGAACTGAAGCACATACTCTAAGTCGAGTCTGGAAGATCCACAGGGTCGGTCACAGGCAATCTAGGAACAATCCAGGGTTGGTCAGGCCAACCGTAGCAAGTACCAGAAAGGAAGGCTCAAGGACGGGCGAAGAAAACCAGCATGATATGATATATAACAGAAATAACACGTATGAACAGCAGTAATGAGGGTAAAGGATCGTGAGGTACCAACGCACGATTACAGAATATAAGGCAGCAATCCAACTACTAATACGTAAGTAACCAACAATCATCACAGTCATCCTAACATCCACTAATGCTTGCATCGCCAACTGGAACTCGTAATCTGTCATCGGAACAGTAACTCACCCCTACATCAAACAAGAACAAGAAAATGAATTACCGCACCGGGACATCGTTACGTGCCAGCAAGCTTAGCAAGCAACAAGCCATACAATTTAGGTGAATAAGCGGCCACTCAAATGTCTACGGCTATCTATGTGGAGGTTGGGTTACCCCAACAATGCAATATAGGAATCCTCAGATCGTGCCGTCCCAGCAGGGCTAGCGGGGCCAAGTATATCAAGACTAGATGAGCGTCGGTCCCTCGCAAGACCACCAGGCTCTGCATGTCACCACCGGTCCCTCGTAAGGCCACCGTGCCGAGCATGCCATGTATATAATGTATAGTACATAAAGTAGCCGGATATTGCCATCCACCAGTACAAATGGTAACAATATCCGTGGCGGCCAGCCTGCAGGTCATGACTAATGTCTGGGTTAAGGCTGGTAATGCACGATCTCGGGATTCTGTTCCCTCCCAATGCTTCTACCAGTTTAAGTTGCCTAGATTAACCATACATTTATCCGGAATCACATACCGTGGTCACATGATCATCCTCCTAGATGTCGTACCTCAGTACGAGAACGCTAAGTAAGAATCAACCTCGACACCTATAGTCCCAGTTGTGATCCATCCTTAGTGTTATGCAACAAGCAAGCAACCAATCCTAACCACGCTAAGACTATAGGCCAACTACTAGATACCCGTGCAGGTAATCATATAATATAGCTAGAATATCAAGATGGCATCGCAATGCCATATAATCATAGAAGTAGCACCTCAAAGTGCCAGAAGACAAGGGGCACCGCAGTACAAGGTCAGGGCCAGTACCTCAAAGGGTAACTGGACTTATAGCACGGATATAGTCAGGTCTGGGACAAGGACAAATCTGTCAGTCACAAGAAGTCATCTGCCCACATCGTGGCATGGATATCAGGTCAAGTACAAGATCAGAACCTCTACTATAATAACATCTTAAGCATATATGGGAGCCTAGAGCTCCAATCATCCAGTCAGTCTACCCACCAGATTAATCTATCAAGAGTCACCCCTCTACGATGGAATCAATATCATGTCAGGAAGGTCAAGAACCAAATACCAAGTTAATCACAACAAGCAATGCTAGGCCCTCTGGCTCACAAGAATCCTCTAAGTCAATGATCACAAGCCACTAGAAAATGAGCCCCTCAACTACCAAGACATAGCAATCAAACCATGTTATGGGCGTTTGGGAAGTCGAGTAAAAATTATATAATAATCCCCTCGATATTCTTCTCGTTCCGCGAAGCACTCGAACAATTAATCAAAATCCAGGATCCAACATATCTGATCAAAATCGAACATCATCTAAAGGAGTCGACAGCACTATCCAAGTATCCACGTGAGTCTACCAACTGAACATCCCGAGATCATACTTCATATATTACTAAATCCTCATACATATCCAAGGTCACAATCCCGATACATAGGACAACTGTCAGCCCTATCTGGCTATACTAGGACAACTCCTAGAATGAATAATCAGGGGACAAGAATATAATTAAATGCCGCCGGAAAAGTGGCAAGGATTGCGTGAACCACTCTTGAGCAGATCCACAACCCTTAAACCAAACAAGGACCAGGGTTGCAAACCGTCTTCCGAGTAGAACCGCTCTTCTTACGCTATCTGACGGACAAGACAGGTCAAGACGCTAGGCGACTAATCTAGTCGGGAGTCTACCTAGCATGCAATGGGATCAGGTAAACTATGCCAAGGTGAACATGCACGAGCCCAGTCCAGCAAACCGAAGGAATGGTTCTGCCTAATCCTTCGAACCAAATTCCCAACTGGGAATTCTGGAAAAATCCAGCAGAGTCACCATTGTAATCTGGATGGGAGCACCCTACGAATTGGGGCTAAAACCACTCGGCACAACCTGCCGCAGAATCGCAGAATCGCAGGCTGAGAACACTAAGTCTCAGCTACCAGCAGCACTACGATGCGTACTCGGAACAAATCGATAGCCGAGAACACTAAGTCTCGGCCTCCAGCAGCACTACGATGCGTACTGGAAACCAATCGAACCCGAGACCACTAAGTCCCGGTCTCCAGCCGTACTACAATGTGTACTGGGCGCCAAGCCAGCACATATAACAAGAAATCGCCTCGCAGGGCGCACCAAGGCCCACAGTCATGTCCAAGCCACAAAAACAGTCACAGAAATAGTTAGCCAAGCCGTTACCCGACTGCGAGTCGGACACGGGGCATACGGGGACAATCCGTACAAGTGAGTCGTGCTCGTGTCCTCGGAGGTGTGGATGACCCATCCGAGTTGTCCGATACGGTCGTAAACCGGTATCGAACCAAGCTATCCTAAGTTATCATCATGGCAGTTCTACTAATAGCTACACTACTCATGGTTATACATTTACAATTACAACAAATTCAAATACAATAAAATCCAGGAGAGGGGACAAGAGCCGTCGATGAGCAAGGGATACTTGCCTAGGGGGCTCGGCTAGGTAAGCAAGTGTTCGGCGATCGGGATCCAGGGTAGCACGTCCATCGAGATCCTCAGAACACACAATAAATAATCATTAGAATTAAATAATAAAATAATGACGAAAATCACGAAGAATGGCACGAGGCTATACCGTACGGGTCCCGCAAGCAGGGCAGGGATCTGGCACAAAAATCGAGGCACGCGGACCGATACGGGCATACAAACCGAGACTTACACGTATATCGAGACGCGTACGAGAATCGAGATGACTCGAGGATCGAGATGAACAGGAGACAACATGCACGTAAATCGAGACGTGCACGCAAATCGAGATTGCACAAGACCAAAACGGCACGCAAATCGGAGCGAGCACGTAAATCGAGGCAACACAAGATACAATGTGATACGCAAATCAATACGGCATGCAAATCGGTACGTGCACGTAAATCGAGGCAACACAAGATATAATATGACACGCAAATCGATACGACACGCAAATCGGTGCGTGCACGTAAATCGAGGCAGTACGGGTCACGAGGTAGGCACAAAGGCCGAGACACAAAAATCGAGGCGGTGCACAAATCGAGATAGCACGGTGCCCGAGGCAGTACGGGGCTCGAGACGTCCCGCTGCCCAAGGCAGCACGTGGATCGGGGTACACAAAGTTGGGACACGTGAATCGAGATAGCACACAGACCGAGCAGTACACTGCTCGAGGCTGCACGTGCACCGAGGCATGCAGCCCGAGAAGCACGCAAACCGAGGCCAGCTTGCTGCTCGAGCAACACAGGGCCCAGGGGTATCCCGCCGCTCGAGGCGGCGCTGTCCCCATGCACGACGGCTGTTCGCCGGAGGGAAGAGAAGAGGAAGGGGCGGAGGAGCTGATGGAAGCTCGGCCAGGTGCGACGAGTCGGCCGCCAGCAGAGGAGACGGGAAGAGAGGAAAAGCGGTTACCAGGAAGGTGATGGCAGCGGCGCCCAAGTCACGACGGCGCTGGAGGCAACCCGCGGGGGCGCGACGTCCCGGGCAGCCGGAGGAGATGGAAACGACGGCGATGGTGGTGGCTGCAGTGAGTGGCAGCGGACGCGGCTCCGTGAAGAGGGAGCTCGGAAAGGAGGCGGCCATGGCGAAGGGGGCGGCTGCGGTGGAGATAGGGGCGGCCGCGGTGGTGGCGGGCGCCAGGAACAGCAATAGAGGAAGAGATGGAGGTGGTGGCGGTGGGAAGTGACTGTGGTGGGTGATGGTGGCGCAGGCGGCCATGGGGAGGAGGCCAAGAGGGAAGAGAAGGAGAGCCGAGAGCGAGTGAGAGAGAGAGAGGGAACTGAGAAAGTGGGGGAAAGAGAGAGGAAAGGGAATTTGAGAGGGGGGTGTACTGTTCGTGGGAGAGAGAGAGGATTGTTTGATGTGAGGGGTGAGGGTTGTTTGATGTGAGGGGTTAGGTAGGGGATTTTGATATTTTGGAGGGGGTAGATTTAGGATCCAGAAAATAATAGTAGCAATAATAAAAAATGGGAAAAATTCACCTCCAATAATTAATAATAAAATTTTAATAATACCCAATTTCAAAAATCCTCCAAATACACAAATACAATCAAATGCTATTTTCAAAATGGGGGATTTGACACTACTAGCGACGTCCCAGCGACGTTTCGCGACGACTGGGTCATGTGCTTAATGTACGTCGTTGTTACGTAGCTTAGGTCGTCGCTAGTAGCGATTATGAGCGACGTTTATATAAAACGTCGCTAATGTACATAATTTAGCGATGTTAAACTAACGTCGCTAAATATACGTCGCTAATTGAGCAGATTTTAGTAGTGACCCTCTGTGTTAGGTGTGTCACCAAACGCTGAACCGTCGTCCGAACCATAATATGGTTCTAGTTCTCTGAATGTAACGTCCATGCTTACAAATATCTTCCGCTCAACTGGGCTCCAACATGCGTATCCCTTCTGAGTTGTCGTGTACCCGACAAAGACACATTTAACCACTCTAGGATCCAGTTTGTCAACTTCTGGCCTATTATCTTGGACAAAACATACACACCCAAATACTTTCGGTGGAACAGTGTACGTGGTTGCACCAGTAACCATCTCCAACGGTGTCTTCCATTCCAATATCTGAGATGGCAATATGTTGATGAGATAAGAGGCCGTTAATACCGCCTGCCCCCATAAGTGTTTCAGGACATTCATAGCCAGCATCATCGTCCGTGCGACCTCCAGCATGTGTCTGTTCTTCCGTTCGGTCACACCATTTTGTGTCGGTGTATAGGCACATAAAGTTTGGTGTAGTATTCCATGAGTGGATAAATACTCAGCAACCTTCTTATTTGTATACTCCGTCCCATTGTCAGACCGTAAGCAATTAATCTTAGTGTCATATTGTGTTTCTACCCGACGATAAAAGTCTCTAATAATTTTAAAAGAAGAATGACCGACACGCTGGTGGTGGAGTAGCAATTCATCTTCTACACTGCGCCGTGAATCTTCCGGTGGTGTGTCTGCTACCAGAGATGCCAATGTTTTGTCCAGTCCAGTCCTGTCCAAGTACCACAGCCCCTTATGCCATGTGCCAGTCCCTAGTCGTCGTCCTGTCCCCTTCTCTTGAAAAGTCACCGTAGGAATGTCAAAGGAAACAATACAGTTAAGATCAAGAATAATGGCACTAATAGAAAAAAGATTGACAGGAAAAGACGGAGCATGTAAGACATTGGTGAGAGTGAGAGAAAGTGTGCATGCGACAGTGCCTTTACCCATGACAGGGCTGGAGTTACCATCAGCAGTCTGAATGCTCTCCGACGTCGGTAGGTGAGTATAGTCCTGGAACTCATCGCGGGACCCCGTGACATAGCGAGATGCCCCAGAGTCCATAATCCAACATGGTTGGTGGACAGCAGCTGCAAGAGCACGCGCAGGAATACCTGTGCTGGATTGGACAAAGCAAGTGATGTGATCCCCTGAGGTAGATGACGCCCCATGACTGCGTCCGAACTCAGCTTCGTGTTGCGTAACCTCGCGAGGAACTCCTTCTCAAGAGGGGTTAACTCAGCCAGGTGATTTTTTCCCCCTTTCTCCGCCAGATTAGCTTTGTGTCCTCTAGAATAATTTTGCCTTCTACCAGCATAACCGCCTCTACCACCTCGACGTCCTCCGCGGCCCCGTCCACGATCACTCGACTGACTTTGCAGGAGTTTTGGATAAAATCTGATGTAATGTCCTGAGTCACCACAGTTGTGGCAAACACCGGCCACAGAGGGAGGCTGATTGAAGGCGGCAAGGGCGGACTTGTCAACAGCGGCTTGCTCCCCCTGAAAATAGCCCTTGTTGGGCATCAACTTCAATCGAGCCTCTTCTTGTGCCATGGCAGCTATGGCTTCTTCTAAGGTGGGAAGCATGGGCTGTGCTAGGAGTACATTCTTTCTATGCTCAAACACAGGATTAAGACCCTTCAAGAACTTCATCATCCGTTGTCGCAAAATATAATCCAAGAATTTTTGGAAATATTTCGTAAATGCTGGCTCGACTTGTGCATCTTCCATCCCAAGAGGATCATAGTGATCCAGATCAGACCAGTACTTCTTTAACAGTGCTACATACTCAGAGATGGTACGGTCGTCCTGGGCCACCCTATCAAGTTCATCCTGCAGTTGGAAGAACCACATAGGATTGCCTGAGCCTGAGTACATATCCTTTAAAGTCCACCATATATCAGCAGCAGCCTCCATCGCCTCTACATCGTCCGACACCTGGTCGGTCAAGGAGGCTGTCAACCATCCAGCCACAACACTGTTGACAATTTCTCAAATAGCAAACTCCTTTGAGGAGGAATTATCTGGCGCCTTGGTTTGGCCATTGACGTAGCCAACCAAGCATCGTCCCTTCAGCGTCCGCATTACCTGCCGTGACCATTTCAATTAGTTGGACGTTCCGTCCAACTTCGTCTCTAGCTTGTCCAGCTTCCCCATTTTGTAGGGTGACGGATCCACATCAGTATGGATCACACGTGGGGTTGCCTCGGTTAATCTCTTTGATAAAATATCATCAACCAAGGCCTTCATCTCTTTTGCTGCCAGTTTACTTCTGATCGAATCCATGTCGTCTTCAATTATGATTCGTCGTCGTCGTCGTCTTCGTCGGCTTCGTCGTCGTCGTCTTTATGTAAAGTCTTCAACAGAGACCTTACGAATGCGCTGTTAACGTGGCCAACACCGGCGCACGCATGTAGATCCTAATTTTGCAGATCAAGAATCGGAAAAACAAATAAAGCATTTTATAATTCCGGAGGGCGTACTCTAGGAACAGATGGTGCAAATAAAGCATTTGACGTCCATCCGTCTTCGAATAACCGCCCACATAATCTCGCTCTCAAATTAGGATTTTTTTTTTCGTTTTGAAAAAAGGGGGGGTCGGCAGCAGTTGGGGTCGGAAGAGGAGAGGGGGGCGTCGGGGGGGGGGGGGGGGGGGGGGGGGCGGGGGGGCAGCAGCAGGGGGGTTCGTCGGCGGGGAGGGGGGGAGGGCAGGGGGCGTCGGGAGGGGGGCAGGGGGGGAACTGCCGGGGGGTAGCAGGGGGGGTTCGGCGGCGCGGGGGGGGGGGGGGGGGGGGGGTCGGGGGTGCGGGGGGGTGGGTTTGCCGGGTTAGGGAAGGGGTGGGAAAGAATTTTTTTTTTTTTTTTTTTTTTTTTTGTAGTTATGGCTCTGATACCATGTAGAGAATAATTGTTGTATTGTTTTATTGATTGGGTACTCCACTACTTATAGGGAGTCTAGTTCCTCTTCATACTACATTTTTCCAATGTGGGACTAAGTCCCTTAGTTCTCAACAGTTAGGCTGGGGTGGACTGGCACCGACTCATTGAAAAAAAAAATGGAAACATTGGCCCTTAAGGTGGTTCAGCTGGAAACAGGTCATCACATACAACCAGACCAATAGTGTAGTTAACACACTCCCTCAAATAAGGAAGCAACAGGAGATCTTTGCTCTGCCATACTAAAAGAACTTCACCCAGTCAATAATGAGCAAATTAGGGCGGTGGGGGGGGGGGGGGGGGGGGGGGGGAGGGAATGATACGGGTACAAGCTAATTGCAGCTCACACAAAAATTGCAAAAGATTACTCGATCTTTGCCAAAGTACACCTTAAAATATCCACCACTTCCATGCAGTAGAAAATAGGCAATAGTAAGGGAGGCAGACACACCATGAAAAACCTGGGGATAGTGAACTAGTTCACTGTCAACTCACTCCTCGTTGCCATCTCCCCACGGCGCAGGCATAGTTATACCTTTTTTTTTTATGTATCATTTTCTCCGAACCGACAAAAATTCGAACCGTGTTCATCCCCCAGAATTCTCCAGTGTACCCAACAGATAATACCTCCACGGACAAGTTTTAAACATAGTTATACCTGGTACAAGTTTAAGCATCCTATGTAGGGCTGCAAACGAGCCAAGTCGAGCCAAGCTTTTGTAAGCTTGAGCTTGGCTTGACTAGAAATAATCGAGCTCAAGTTCGAGCTCGATAATTTTTTTATTTTAGAGCTTGAACTTGGCTTGAGCTTGTTTATATTAAGCTTGAGCTTAGCTTGATTTGAGCTCGAGCTTGGCTTGATAAGTAAACTTGATTCAAGCTTGATAAACAAGCTTGATAAGCTCAAAATCAAGCTCGTTAAGCTTGATTTCAAGCTCGCTCAACTTTATTTCAAGCTTATTAAGTTTGATTTCAAGCTTAACGAGCTCAATTGCAATTTAGTTATGTTTGAATTCAAGTACCTGTAATATTAACAATTTATTTATAAAAATTTAATTAAAAAAATTCCTTAATATCAATTATTAAGGACATATAAATATGTAATGCACACAAATATACATATATTTAGAATTCAACAAAGAACAAACGAGCTTCTAAACAAGCTCATAAACGAGCCAGCTCGCAAACTCATCAACGAGCCAGCTCGCGAGCTCAAACGAGCCGAGCACTTCTAAGCTTGAGCTTGGCTCGTTTATTAAACGAGCTCGAAAATGAAGCTTGAGCTCAACTTGTTTACTAAACGAACCGAGCTCAAAAGCCGAGCTTCGAGCAGCTCGGCTCATTTGCAGCCCTAATCCTATGTATCTTCTCAACCTCCATCCTCTTCCTCAACTCCTCTGCTGCATATTGGCAGTACACTCGTATCCACCATTCACGAGCAGCAAGAAGAGTCCACATCCCATAATTCTTCAACACCTTCATTCTGGTCACAATTCTTCAACACATCGCCACGTATGCCCAACTCAGGTTATTCAAAGAATTAACTCATAATCATTCCTTGTTCTCGGTGAAGAACATTTCAGTGCATTTCTTCAGCACTCCACTTGGTGAACATTTCAGTGCATTTCTTCAGCACTCTCAACTACTTCTAGGTCTTGTTCTGAGCATCATCTTTTCAGAAATGCCGAGAACAAGACGAGTTCTCAAAGGGGAGAGACCAAAACAATAGCTTATGTTTGCCCAATCGAACAAGATGCCGAATCAAATATAAAAAGGAAAAAGGATAAATTAAAAACTTATGCAACAGGCCATGGAACAGAAATGTAACACTTAATTCAGTTTATGAGCAAGTACACTTATATATACCACACCTACATACGCCTGCCGAAATAAACCCCATACCTCCCAAAGACCTAACAACACAACAGGAAAAACCATTCACAGTAACTCCTTACACTCGACCAAAACAAGGAAACATTGACCACACTTATGACCCCCATTGGACACCCTCACTCAGGCACATCGCTTAATCCACTTCCTCCATCTTGCTCTCCTCATTGGTATCCTCAAGCGGAGGCATCTCGACATCATCAACAGCCGCATCTTCCTCGTCGATGCTCAGTCCAAGCTTCAGCATCCTGTGAATCCTTCCAGCAAAGGTATTCGGGTCCTCCAGACTGAACCCAGATGTCAGCAGAGCAGTCTCGTACAGCAGCAGCACCAGGTCCTTCACTGACTTGTCATTCTTGTCTGCCTCCGCCCTCTTCCTGAGCTCCTCCATGATTCCGTTCTCGGGGTTAATCTCCATGGTCTTCTTGCTCGACATGTACGAGGACATGCTGCTGTCCCTCAGGGCCTGTGCCTTCATAATCCTCTCCATATTTGCCGTCCATCCGTACTCCCCAGTCACCAGGCAGCACGGAGAATCCACAATCCTATCGGAGACCACAACCTTCTCCACCTTGTCACCAAGAATCTCCTTCATGGTCTTGCAAAGGCCCTCGAAAGCAGCCTTCCTTTCCTCCTTTTTCTTCTTCTCTTCCTCGCTGTCTTCAAGCTTGAGACCCTCCTTTGTTGCCGAAACAAGCTTCTTGCCATCATATTCCTTCAGCTGGCCAACTACGTACTCATCAATCGCATCCACCATGAAGATCACCTCATAGCCCTTCTTCTTGAGCCTCTCCAAGAACGGGGAGTTCTCGACAGCCTTCTTGCTCTCTCCTGTGATGTAGTAGATATCCTTCTGGTTCTCCTTCATCCTGGTCACATAGTCCTTCAGACTGGTCATTTCTTCGCCGCTCTTGGTGGAGTAGAACCTGAGAAGATCCGCAAGCTTAGCCCTGTTCTGGCTGTCCTCGTGTATACCCAACTTCAGGTTCTTTGAGAACGCCTCATAAAACTTGAGGTAGTCCTCCTTGTTCTCGGCAATCTCGAAGAACATTTCAATGCACTTCTTCACCAGATTCTTCCTTATCACCTTGAGGATCTTGTTCTGCTGCAGCATCTCCCTGGAGATGTTCAGAGGGAGGTCATCTGAATCAACAACACCCTTCACAAAGCTCAGATATTCTGGGATGAGCTCCTCACAGTTGTCCATGATAAAGACCCTTCGGACATACAGCTTGATGTTGTTCATCTTCTTCCTGGTGTCGAAGAGATCAAATGGGGCTCTCTTAGGTACAAATAGAATGGCCTTGAACTCCAGCTGGCCTTCAACCGAGAAGTGCTTCACGGCCAGATGTTCCTCCCAGTCATTTGTAAGGCTCTTGTAGAAGGAAGCATACTCCTCCTTGGTGATCTCCTCCGGCTTCCTGAGCCAAATAGGCTTCTGCTTGTTTATGAGAACCCACTCGTGAGAGACCTCCTTGACCTTCTTCTTCTTGGACTTGGTCTCCTTTTCCTCATTAATCTCTTCTACATCACCCTCCTCTTCCTTCTTGGTTTCTTCGTCCTCATCGTCACTAATCTCCTTCTCCGTAGTCTTCTCGGTCCACAAATAGATAGGATAGCTGATAAACTCTGAGTGCTTCTTGACCAAGTCCTTCAATTTCCTCTCTTCCAAGTACTCCAACTACAAGATTGAGTTATATGCCATAAGAAACCAAACCAAATCTTCAGAAAGAAAAAAAATCATGTGGAACTCAGAGATGATATACATACCTGATCGTCCTTTAGGTAGAGGGTAATTTTGGTCCCCCTGCCGAGGGGCTCACCACTAACATCCCTGGTGACAGTGAAGGAACCACCAGCCTGCGACTCCCAGATGTACTGCTCGTCATCGTTGTGCTTGGTCGTCACAATGACCTTCTCTGCAACTAGGTAAGCAGAGTAGAAACCAACACCGAACTGTCCAATCATGCTCACGTCGGCTCCTGCTTGCAATGCTTCCATGAACTCCTTTGTTCCGGACCTCGCTATGGTTCCCAAATTGTTCACCAGGTCTGAATTGTTAATTGACAAGTTAGAACTTTAACAAGAAAAAGCTACCGAGTCCCATAAATGTCTAAAAAGGAAAGAAATACCCACCATATATATGTCGCTGTGTCCGTTTAACTTTAAGACTAAAAAATCACACTTAACAAATTTATATCCGAACAGATTTTAGTTCTAGGAAAAAATTGCTTGAAAATCTCAATATGCTTAATTGTATTTTTTTTTTTTTTTTTTCAATAGGAGAGTTCCTACTTTGCACTATATAGTATTGAGCACTCAAAGGTGCTCAAACTAAATGCAGAACCCACCAAACTTATGGTATATGTTTTTTGCACCATTATGTCCCTTTAAAAATGATAAATTATAAACTCAAAATTTGAACTTCTAATGCATTTTAAGAATGATAAATTACAAACTCAAATTTTGAATTGTTAATTGACAAGTTGGAACTTTATAAGAAAAAGTAAACAGACTTACATAAATGCCTTAACAATGAGGAAATACCCACCACATCGATGTCGCTGTGTCCATCCAACATAAGACTACTTATCAAATTTATATCCTAATAATTTTTAGTTATAGGAAAAAATTGCATCAAAAATCTCAATATGCTACAAAGTATATTTTTTTTCAATACAAGAGTTTGTTTTTTGCACTATATAAATATTGAGCACTCGTTCGGTTCATGGAATCATGGGAATGGGAAAAAGGAAGTTATTACTTTCCTATGTTTCCTATGTTTGGATACCAAAAAATTACAGCCATCCAAGCAAGAATATACTTTCTCACCTTTTAAGTATCTTCCCTACCAATTTCCTTGACGTTTCCAAACATCGGAATAAAAATGAATGAAAATTATAATTTTCAAAAAGAAAAAAAAAATACCAAGGAACTGATTTCCTTTCTTTTCTTTTCCGTGAACCAAACCAGGGCTTACAATGTTTTTTTTTTTTTTTTGCACTTTAAAATACTCGCCATTATTCCCTTTATAATAAAATTATAAACTCAAATTTTGAACTAATAATGTACTTTAAAATGCACTTATGGTGATCGACACTTGGACACTCCAATTGTAGCACTATAAGGGTAGGAAAAAAAAACACCTCCCCAAATCTCTGAAGAACAATAGAGCACGAACAGTTTTATGAATACAATATTCTACTATATTAATGTACAAATAAATAGTTTATCACAGCTGTTAGACTCGAGTACGGACAATCTACGTATAAATACAGATCATCGACAAGGAAACAAAAATCGATCCTTAATCAAAAAGAAATTCTCACCAGCTTTGGTCATGCCGACTCCGCTGTCGATGATGGAAAGAGTCTTGTTAGTCTTGTCAGGAACGAGCCGGATGAAGAGCTCCGGCTGTCCGTCCAGCTTGCTCTTGTCCGTCAAGCTCTCGTACCGGATCTTGTCCAGAGCCTATAGAGAGGGGAAAAAAAAAAAGGAGAAAAAGACCATCAGAAACCCTAATTCCCGAACCAAAACCCTAACAAATGAAACGAAACCGAGAGAGGACTCACATCAGAGGCGTTGCTGATGAGCTCGCGGAGGAAGATCTCCTTGTTGGAGTAGAAGGTGTTGATGATGAGGCTCAGGAGCTGGTTGATCTCCGCCTGGAAAGCAAAGGTCTCGGCATCGCTTGCCATCGGAACGTCCGCCATCGATTCGATCGAGAACGAGAAAGGAAAGCTTTTGATGATCGGAGAAAATTAGGGTTAGGGCTTCTTCTTGTTTCGCTGAGATCGAGATTTCGCTTGGGTGGGGGGAAATTTATAGGGTTTGTGGTGTTCGTCGTCGAGGATTTTCTAGGAGGTTCTCTCCATTTCCTGGGAGCTCTAGAGATTTCTGATGTTTTTCTTCTTCTTTTTTCGAGTTTTTTTTTTTTCATTTTCTTTTTTGTGGGGATATCTGGAAGCTTCTGGGGTTTGTTTGTGTTCTGTGCGCGGGAACGGCAGATCGGAAACGGGCCTTTCAAGAACCAGAATCAGCTTTCTGAAAGTAGGCTCCATCCTCTTTTCAAGGTTTTTTTTAGGGGCACCTCATTTTCTACTAGGGGACAACCCAAAATTTTTTTGAAAAATTTACAAGTTTGCCATTGTATTTTTTTACTAGGGGGGCAGCCCAAAAAAAAGTATAAAACCCAACTCCATTTTATTTCATCTCTCTCTTTCTTCTTTTCCTACTTCTCTTCCTCCACTTCTTTTTTTTCTTCTACTCATATAAACCTATATCTAACCTAACCTAGGTGAAATTGTCCCCCAAACAAAAATCGTTGAAGATTTTTGGTAGAATACAGTGTCAATCACTTCTCTCATTTATTTGTAAGTCGTCGAATTTATTTTCGTGTTATATTTTAAGTTTTAACCTAAATTTTACATATAAAAGTGGAAAATTTTGTTTAATGTAGAAAGAAATAGATAATGGATCAACCCGGACCATCAAATGCTGGATATTATCCTCCCAACACTTCCGAAGAACACTTTGACGCATCGGAAATCATCGTGGTAACTACATTTGAACTTTACGTGGAGTGGAAAATTGTATTTCGACACAGAGGACTGCCATAAGTGTGGCAGTCCCTCACATATATAGGACTGCCACAACCTGGGCAGTCCTACACTAAGTGAGGGACTGCCACATTTGTGGCAGTCCAGTGAATGTGAGGGACTGCCCAATCTCTGGCAGTCCTCTGTAGGAATGTGTGTTATTTGTATATCACACCAATATGTGATTTTTCTTTTAGTACTATCTAACTAGTTAATCCAGATTTATATATATATATAACCCAAATATGAACATTGATCCAAATGGACAATGTTACTTTGAAGTGTCTCAACTTGTGACCAAGAACAAACTTCTATATAAATAATAATACAGACTCCTCTATAAATAATAATACGCTTTATTTAGTTGTTTAGTTTTGACTTTTAACTTCTATTGTAGGACTTTCGATCTTCCGAGGTTGCGGTACATGCTCCAATTGCAATTGATGTAGGGCATTTATTTTCGACCGATCTTTCGTTTCCATCAAGCGACGATGCGGTACAATGGTGTCGAGAAGTTGGAAGGGAAAACAAGTTGGTTCTAGTGATATCCAGATCGGCCCGAAATCGCCCGGGACGACAAAGTGTTATGGTTGGCTGTGAAAGAGGTGGTGTGTTCCGATCGCACAAGAAAGACACAGTTATCCAAGATAACGTAGTAAGAAAGAAAGCCGGAACGAGGAAATGTGGTTGTCCATTCACGATCCAGATTAGAAAAGAAGAAGAAGGGAAGTGGTCAGTACAAGTGAAGAATGGAACCCACAATCATGAGATTGCCGAGACACTATTGGGTCATCCGTATGTCGGACGGTTGAACCCTACGGAGAAGAAGATAGCCGAAGACTTGTCTATTTCCGGTGTTGCACCTAGACAAATATATTCAGTCATACGGCATGAAGATGAGAAGAACACGTCTACGATGAGGTCTATATACAACGCCCTATCTTCTTCGAACGCTTTCCGGAACAAATCAAGAATGGCGATGCAAGAAGTGCTGAAGTTGCTTGCCGATAATCACTACGTTGAGTTCCATAGAACCCATCCCAAGAGTAAGGAAGTAATTTCAATCTTTTGGGCTCATCCAGATTGCACAAATCTGGCCCGGTCTTTTGGCGACGTGTTAGTCCTTGATTGCACGTACAAGACCAACAAGTTCAAGATGCCTCTCCTTCATATCGTCGGATTCACCTCTACTCGGAAAACATTCCCAGTGGCATTTTGCTTCATGAAGAGTGAAAAACTTGAAGACTACACTTGGGCATTGGAGAAGCTGAAAACACTTTACAGCGGTCATACAGAGCCGTCAGTTCTTGTGACCGATAGAGAGTATGCCCTAATAAATGCAATTCACATTGTTTTTCCTCAAGCGGATACATTGCTATGCACTTGGCATGTCAATCGTAATATTGAAGCCCAATGTAAGTTGAAGTTTCATAAGGAGGAAGGTAAAATTGACATGCAAAAATTTCAAGAATTCTCCAATGACTGGAATTGTGTGTGGCGAGCCTCTACGATTGACAGTTACGACGCCGCATGGTATATGTTCAAGGATAAGTGGGAGGCGAGGGAGCCGGCATGCATTACATACATCAAAGATACATGGCTTGACCCGCACAAAGAACACTTCGTCTTAGCATGGACGAATTTGGTGAAGCATTACGGCACGACAACCACCAACCGTGTCGAAGGAGCACACTCTGTAGTGAAGAGACAACTAAAATCATCTCTCGGCAACTTTGTCTCTGTTTGGCAAGCTATACATCTTATGGTAGACCGGACCGTGAATGAAATTAAGGCATCATTTGAGATGAGCTTAAATATAGTCAAGCATGAGCATAGAAAGAATGTACTGTTAGATGCTGTAGTTCGCGTGGTATCACACACGGCGTTGACATTAATATGTGATGAGATTGAAAGGTCGAAGGATGTCGGGTTTGATCCCCAAGTTTGCGGGTGTGTACATCGACATACACTGGGCCTCCCTTGTGCACATCAGATTAATGAATATCGCCGTGAATCCATTCCTATTCCAGTAGAAGCAGTAGATCAACGTTGGAGGCAGCTGTCTATGATGCCTGTGGTGAAGACGAGCGATGATTTCTTCTCTTTGCCAAGTGTGAAACTTCTTCAAGCAAGGTGGTTAGCCTCAGTAGCAGCAGAGCGGCAGTCCATTGAGCTTAAAGTGCAAGAAATAGCATGTCCGGTCACTACTACAATGCATGAGCCGACCGTTGTTTCCAATCCTAAAGGCAGGCCTCACACAAGATTGACTAGTTCACAGAAGAGAAGGCTGGAGTCAACTAGGAGAGATCCATCGCACTTTGAGCATGTTGAACGAAGCTTACAGCAAGCTCCGCCCGCACGGAAGGAAAAGCTTGTCATTCGCCGAAAATTAGAGAAAATGGACCTCCCAAGAGAAGATATCGTTGCAAGCCAGACACTGAACATGTATATTGATAAATTCCAACCTGAGATTCGCCGATACATTTGGTCTATTGTCGATGTCCCCGGTGATGGCCATTGTGGATTTCATGTGCTTGCAAGACATCTTGGTTATGATGTCAAAGACGGATGGAAACAGGTAAGGAAGGAGCTGTATGAGGAGTTACAGACTCGTCTTCCATTCTACTCCCGCCTCCTAAGCGAAGAAACGGTTGCAAGTTTGTTGTTAAGTATCCCTTGCACCGACAGTGTTACCGGGACAGACCACTACATGTTAGTCCCGTCTGTCGGCTATTTATTTGCCAATAGGTACATGATACCTCTCGTAATTTTCTCGATGGGTATAAGAGAAACTTTCTTTCCGATGTGCGCACCTCCGCCGGACCACGGACATTCTAACCTATGTACTATAGGTCACATCGGTGATCACTTTGTCATACTAAAGATGATCGGTCATTCTCCGATTCCTCCACCTTCAACAGTTTGGTACAAAAGAGCACCTGTCGAAGCCAGAGCTTGGACCACACCTTTCGATCATCAAATCGACCATTGTAAGAAGTTGTTGAAGTTTGAGGAGCCAAGAGACTTACCTGCAGACCACTATGACGTCGAAATCGACTAAGTATCAATGTGTTATATGGAGGACCACTTTTGTATAAATTTTGGCATTTTGGTTATAGAGGACCACTTTTGTATACATTAAACTATGAAATATGAAGTCCAATATATGTTTCTTACTTTTATTTATGTCTTATATGTCTTTTATCTGGGTGTTCTACATGTGTGTTTTGTGTGTTTTTTGTGTGAGACGTGTGTGTTTGATCACAAAAAATTCTTGTGTTCACAGAACATTTCAATTAGGACTGCCACACACTGGGCAGTCCTTCACTAGTGTAGGACTGCCCTGGGTGTGGCAGTCCATTCTAAAATGTTCTGTGATTTCATCACAGAACATTTCAATTTGGACTGCCACACACTGGGCAGTCCTTCACTAGTGTAGGACTGCCCTGGGTGTGGCAGTCCATTCTAAAATGTTCTGTGATTTCATCACAGAACATTTCAATTTGGACTGCCACACACTGGGCAGTCCTTCACTAGTGTAGGACTGCCCTGGGTGTGGCAGTCCTAATTGAAATGTTCTGTGATGAAATCACAGAACATTTTAGAATGGACTGCCACACCCAGGGCAGTCCTACACTAGTGAAGGACTGCCCAGTGTGTGGCAGTCCTAATTGAAATGTTCTGTTATGTGTTCACAGAACATTTTAATTAGGACTGCCACAACCTGGGCAGTCCTACACTAGTGAAGGACTGTCCAGAGTGTGGCAGTCCTAATGGAAATGTTCTGTTATGTGTTCACAGAACATTTTAATTAGGACTGCCACAACCTGGGCAGTCCTACACTAGTGAAGGACTGCCCAGAGTGTGGCAGTCCTAATGGAAATGTTCTGTTATGTGTTCACAGAACATTTTAATTAGGACTGCCACAACCTGGGCAGTCCTACACTAGTGAAGGACTGCCCAGAGTGTGGCAGTCCTAATTGAAATGTTCTGTGAACACATAACAGAACATTTCACAAGTACATATCCACAAGTACATAATCATACATAATCATACATAACATTTCCCAAGTACATAATCATACAAATAGAAATATTCTGTGAACACATAACAGAACATTTCCCAGGTTGTGGCAGTCCAACACATAATCATACATAATCATCACAAGTACATATCCACAAGTACATAATCAACACAAGAATGATTTCGACATATATCCCAAAATAGTGTTAACACAAGCATCCCACACATTTTAAACATCCAAAATAATGTCAACACCCAAAAATATATCCATACACAAGACATATCCAACCGCTACACAAGACATTTTCAACATCACACAATCCCAAATGACAAATATCACATAAACAAGACATTTTCAACATCCGAAATGCTCGACACAAGTATTCAACATCATACAAGAACGTCAGACTTTCCATACTACATATCATGGCGGGCCTTCGAACGAGACTCCGCATTACGCATGAATGGGAACTCAACCTCGTCGTCGATGCGCTCAAGCTCGTTGGCGACCAAGGTACTAGTTTCGACCAAGACACTAGTGTCACTTTGGCAAGCGCTCCGAAGTGTCTTGGCCAGTTCCTTCGCCCTTCTAGACTGTAAATGAAAGTATAATTGAATTTAGTATAAAGTCAAAACCATCTCGAACTAACTACTAATGCGGAACTCACCATCTTAACCAATGAAGCATACAAGATGTTTTTCGACGGAAGATTTCCAACAGCTGCTACAGGCGCGGGACCCGGGTTTGTAGGGTTCAACAACTTCGGATGTCCGACCCGCCGGAAGTACGGCATGTAGTCCTTGCTGCAGTCAGCCATCAGGGTGACCGGTTGACTCTCGTCTTCCCCAAGCAGGTGCCTTTGCCACTCGGCGTAGAAGTCGGTCACCCAGTCGAAAAACGCCGGTTTGTAGTTCAATGGTTGGGTCCCGCGGGGAGGTTCCAACATCCTCAGTGTGCGCTTGGGCACTTTTTGCACGAAGCCAAACTGCCGAAGTACACGATCAGGCATGTACGGCTCCGTGATATCATAGCACGTGATCATGCCATGAAATAAGGAAACTGGTTGGATGGCACGACTCCCCTCGCGCAAATCCCGGTATGGATCCCAAAATACCTGTAGGAAAACAGTTAACAAAAAAACAGTTGACAAAAAAAAAACTGCCGAAGAAAAAATAAGTCTCAATTTATTACCTCTTCTGCTACCAAATTGTCAAGTACTCCACGAATGGTAGCCAGTACTTGCCAATCTTTCGTTTCCACCTGGGCCGGCCTCCATCGAGCCACTCTAGGAAGGTGTTCAAGGTAGTTTGGGTTCATCTCACCCCGCCCGAGCATCGGAAAGTGCTCGTATATCCATGCCTATTCAATTTATAAGTTAATAATCATAAAATATAAACAACAAAATGAAGTATACGAGACTAAGTTGTTGGAAGTTTTCTTACATGTAGCAGAGTCTGGCATCCGGCAATTGTCTTAGTCCCAACGCGGGATGCGATGCCTAGCTCGCGGTAAAGATAGGCGAGAATACCGCTACCCCACGATATATCTATGAAGTCATCCACGGACAATAAGTTGAGCATGTACCTCGCGTGTATCGAGGTTCCGGACTTGTCCGAAATGCCCACCGTTCCTAGGACGAACAGCATGTAAGCACGGGCCACCGCGTCGACCAACACATCATCATCCTCATCCAATTCCAGATCCGTGAAGTGCTCCACCAAAAATGACAACGGAATTCCGTATGATTTCTTGAAGCCAGGGAGAGTTGTGAAACTAGTTTCCTCAAGTCCAAGGTTACTTGAGACAAACCTGACGATCTTCTCGTACCATTTCACAGATTTTTCATTCGTGTAATGCTCTTTGGTCATTACGCGCCCGGTCACTGGCAGCTCCAGTAGCTGGTAGACGTCGTCCAGTGTAATGGTTATCTCCCCGCATGGGAGATGAAACGTGTTGGTCTCCGGGTGCCATCTCTCCACAAAAGCGGATATCAGGGCACTATCCATTGTCCTGTAGGCATAATCTGCCAGATTGTGCAAACCGCTCGGTACGATTTTCTCCTGGACGGCCTCCGGCAAGCTGCAAAACGGCCAAGACATGATTTTCTTCCTGTGACTCACAGCCCTGAGCATACGATATGTCCTCTGTATATCAAACAACATATAAAAACATAAAAAAACATGAAATACATATAGATATCATATACTGAACTACTAGCTTACAAAAGTAATGCACATACCGGGTCCTTCCATATTGCATATGCAATATGGTTCTCAAAAGAAGCCAACATTGAGCAACCTGGAGGCCGGACAGGCGGCTCAGAAGGACCGGCCTCTTCAGAAGGACCGACCTCCTCTTGACGTGGTGGTAGGAATTGGCTAAGTGGCACGTCGTCGTCATCACTGGAAGGAGAAGGAGTACGAGCTCGTTGCTTCGACCGAGCTTGTGCAACCGGGGGGGGTCTCCGTGTCCCAGCCCGACCTTGGCCCTCGGGTTGGGAAATTGTTATCGGGCGCTCAAGAGGACGTTCGGCACGTTCCTTCCGCTTTGATGCGGTGGGACGTATTCTTTTTGGTGCCTCGGGAGGACTGTCACCCCTATAGAGCAATAGATTGTGCGACCGTACAATTAATAACTAATGCAGACTAAAATAGATCTATTATCCCCTAATAGATTGTGCGACTGTTACCCCCTATTCTTACCCCCAGAACTGAGTATAGTAGGACTGCCAAGATTGTGGCAGTCCTCATATACACAAGGACTGCCACAGTCCTGGCAGTCCTCTGTTAATAGAGGACTGCCAGGACTGTGGCAGTCCTTGTGTATATGAGGACTGCCACAATCTTGGCAGTCCTACTGTACTCGGCCAACAGAAACGACTCGCTAGTTTGTCGTTTTCTAGGGTTAGGGTTTGAAGAGATATTGTGGGTTTGTTGTGTTCGAAAATCCCATTTATAAACCCTAAAGACATTATAAACCTAAATTATCAAAAAAATTTCGATATTTCAAACTATTCTAGGGTTTCAAAATTTTTTATCAAATTATAGAACGAAATTAGCGAAAAACGTACCTAGCATCGGATGTCTTGGACTTGCGTGTCATCTCGTCGAACGTGGGAGAGTTCGTGAAAGAAAATGGGTGGAGGAATTAGGATGAGAATGATGGAGGAGAAATTTTAAGGATTTAGGGAGAAGAGAGCTCTTTTCTTTTGGAGGAGAGAGAGAGTGAATGATGAAATGAAATGAAAAAAAGACTTTGGGGGGTTGGGCTGCCCCCTAGTAAAATTTGGGCTGCCCCCTAGTAAAAGTTCCACCCAATGGGCTGTCCCCTAAGTAAGGGCTGCCCCCTAGTAAAAATGGGTGTGCCCCTAAAAAAAACCCTTTTCAAAAGCGGATCAGGCCTGTTTGGTAAATTAAAATTGAAGGTGAAATAGAATTTAGATTTCTACTTTTATGAATAGAAAGTATATGAAAATTTATATATCATTTTGTTCTCTATTATGAGATAAATGTATATGATTAGGTTAAAAAATAAAAAAGTAAAAATTATATTATAATAATAGTCAACTAGTATCTGGGACACGCGTTGCATGTGCAATATTTTTTTTTATTTTAAAATAGCTTTTATTTTGAGTAAATTATTAAAATTAAATTTTACATCTCAATTAATTATTGTATTTTTATTATAAATTATAAATTATTTATTTATTATTATTAACTATTAGTTTAGGCTATTTGTATAATAGTATAAATAGATATAGATTGGAGAGTCCAAAGCAAACACATGAATATCAATAGTTAATTAAGAAATTAATTAGACGTGGAACCTCCTGCAAACATAACAAATT
Organism: Iris pallida; assembly: GCA_029216955.1. Lineage (NCBI taxonomy): Eukaryota > Viridiplantae > Streptophyta > Magnoliopsida > Asparagales > Iridaceae > Iris > Iris pallida. The sequence continues at coordinate 19,795,472 of JANAVB010033820.1, forward strand.
ATATTATATTCCTTCGCTAGGATCGTTTATGAGTATATACAAGTTGTGTAATTGCACAGGACCCCAAAAGTCGGAAAGTCCCAAAAAATTTAACCTCCATATACATAACTAATGTGAAATATCCATTTCTAAATTTAGGCCTCCATATCTTTTAGAAACTACAGTAACATGGTCCTCGAAGTGTTAAAAAATATATTTTTCGAGTTGTTAAACAATGTTATTATTTAGTATTTGTACATGCGGTTAGAATGTGAGAAACGACCATGTCCTTCACCGAACTTTTTTAAATTTTTTGTCATTTAATCATTTAAATATAGTCATTTGACTTTCATAGCTGAAAAAGATGTCATTGTTTCAATCATATAAAATCAAACTTAAAATTAAGCCGAGTCCAGTTTCCAATAAATATGAATATATTATAGCGTAATTCAAAATTAAATTATAGTCCAATTTTATAGCATGATCCACGATTCTAAACATAATAAAATTTATTTCTGACAAGTCTAATCTTTTTTTTTTTTATTCGTAGTTTAAATCAAAGTAAATTTAAAATCTAAATTTTGGATATCGCTACTGACACCCTTAAAATGTCGTCCTGCTTTGTTTTTTATTATTCAAATTTTAAATATGTTTCTGCATAACATTATTGACACTCCTAAAAATGTCATCATGTACTCCTCCCTCCAAATTAATGTTAGATTTAATGTAGGAGTATATTTAAAATTTGAATGAATGAAAATTAAAGAGGAGTATATTAGGTGTGTCAATAACATCACACATTAATATTAACATTGATATTAATATTACCAAAAATGGATATTTAATTTTTATTATTAAAATTTGTTATGTCAATTGTCATGTTAGATGACACATAATGCTATTTAACATGACACGTCAGGTACTACATAAGGAGGAACAATTTTGAAAGATGAATAGCATTACTAATTAAAGAAATAGAGGAAGATGAAATAAGTTGACCAAAATTTTATAGCCACAATATATTTTGTTAAATCGACCTGTGGAATGATTCCGTCAACTTCATTGGCAAAATTTAGATAACACACTTCTATGTTCTCTTTTTTCTACACCTAAACGCCAAAAAAATATACATCCCATTTTTTATTTTTTATTATACTTATATTCTTTTTTTGTCACAAAAAATATTTGTTTTGTCACAAAAAATATTTTTTATTGAAAAAAATATATAATAAACATAAATAGTGAGATATAAATACAAATTTATATTAATAAGTGAGACGAAAGTCAAAAAAATCTATTATTACTATTATTATTATTATTTCCCTTACATTAAAAAAATCCCTTATAAAAAAACAGAAATTTTCATATAGGGTAAAGAATTATACCTAAATTGTAAAAAAAGTGAAAAGTTTAGGAAATTTGTATATGGGGTAACGAAACGACAATGAAGATGCTGTGCTGGAGCATTTGGACGGAAGGGGGGACGCGCCAGCGCCAATGGCGCGCTTGGGGGGTGCGCCGGCGCCCATGGCGTGCGGGGATGACACGCCAGCGCCCATGGCGCGCGGCAAGTGACACGCCATCCCCCATGACGTGCTGGATGGGTTCATGGGAGATGAGTCGGGAGACCCCTTCCAACGACTAATTTTTTAACGTTGTCACGTCCCGCTCCCGTAGGAGCGATCGTCCTCGCTAAGGCGTGATGCCGCACGAGCCTAGATTGCGCTCGTGCAAGGCAGTTTCATAACGGCCGATTACAGCGGCTGCGACGGGGTCGTCGCACAGAAGTCCCAAGCAGAAATATTGAACATGCAGCGAAAATTTAGAAGCGAAACACAAGTTATTCAAAAGAGCTCTTTATTGATATTGAACAATAAGATTACAATGGGACGCAAGGCCATGATTATAAGTCTCTCAAGCTCACTTTTCTCTCATTTTACTAGTCACGTTGCTCTCTCTCATCTCTCGATACAATGCTTGAGCCAGCGGAAGCTTCGGAAGGCAATGTCCATACATTATGTCCCGTATAAGTCTTGACTCCACGCGGCCGCACGCTTCGAATCGCAAAGGAACTCCGTGCCTCGACGCATCCAAGCGAGCTCCGCGCCACGAGCTTCTACCTGTGCCTGCACATGAAAACTGTGTAGGTGTCAGTACTCAACTGTACTGGTGGAGTGAGCTCTTCGTCCACCCATACAAAACTGACACGTTCATTTTTTTTGTGCAGCTTAATTCCTTTTTGATTGTCTTTCTAGCCTTGCCTTAGGATCAATTTTAAGACAACATCGCATTGGCCTATACTTGCAACGCAACGACAAGGGTCGTGCTATAGTCTATTCGCGACTTCAATATATTCAAGGCAGTACCTCGTCGAGCCGAAACCTATGCAACTCGACCATGCCAAGACTTTCTGTCACTACCCGATCCCAAATTATTGGGTCGAACCGGATCATGTCCAGCCTGTACCGTTGTGAGATGGCGGCAGTAAGCTATTTCTATATGCAGGTATTCCCAACAACATTTATTTGCATTTGTCACAACACGAATTTACGAATATTTAAAAAAAATATTCAACAATTGAAAAGTACAAACTGAAACTGAGAGTACTGAAATAAAGTACTGAAACCAAAATCTACAACTCCAACACAATAAAACTAGATAACGGGAAAACAACTAGCTAAACGGTCGGCTCATTGACCTCAGGTTCTGCATCCTCCAAGGGGGACTCTGGCAACACCACAGGATATAATATCGGGTCATAGTAGCTATTGAACAATAGCTCAGCATCATCAACATCACCTATTGGGGAGAATCCAGTCAGGAAAGGAGCAAGTACGAGTACATAATCCGACATTCTAAATAATAATGAAAAGATGCAATTTAAACAGTTGAAATTCTTTGAACAATATTTTTCAACAATTTTCAGCAATTCAGTATTTGAAACAATGTGATTTGAAAAGGTAACGTCTATGACCGGCTTGGGTTGTACAATAGCATCCTAGCGATGCGATAAGGCCTATCCCCGTGTGTAAGAGGGGTAAGCTCGCGCAATAATACAATATGAGGGTATTGGTCATAAACGCTACACTACTCCCCCAATATCCTTACAATCAATAATCGAACTCAAGGAGAGAGTTCCGTGTAGCAATGTGGTTTAAGCATGCAACATGACAATTACTAAATAAAATACAAGAAAATATAACCGTAAATTGCCTTTGTTTAATGACTGGAATAGGATGTCGGTACCGGAGATGAAGTCAAATACGTCCTCGAAACCCTACAGTTGAGAACCCTGACTTAGAAACATATATAAGCCAAATCTAGGTGTGCTAGTTACAATTTCTAGAAGCAAGTCCTACTCCAGTTTTTAAGTTGTTAATTAAGCTATCAACCTACTCTACCGTCGCAGGATACAATTATCAATTAACGAAAAAGGAACCGATTTATTGATTTATTGGGTAAAGATCGTATTTTCCAATTCATTTAACAAAACTTTGTACTTTAATATTATATACAATTAGGTTTTTCTTTTAATGAGAAAAATGTGAATTTGTTTAAATAATACAAACTTGAATTTTATCCTTTTTATTTAGAAGTGAGAAAGCTCTTATAATTTTTCATATAAAACTAATACCCATTTTAAGTAAGCGTCTAACGCAAAGCAGCCACCAAAAAGAACAGAAAATCCCAAACTACACAAATACAGGGCCACAGAAAAACAAAAGAAAACTGGGCTTATGCCCTTACAACAAATTAATTAATTTTAATTTAAATGATGAGGCGAGCTCTGAATGCCGTGAAGCGGTCCAGTCAGGAGGCCAAAGCCCTGCACCCAAAATACTAGAGGCCAGTAACTAGTTCTAAAATAAAATATAATTAAATATAATTTATAGAAAAATGGGGTGTCTCAGACTGGGTCATGCAATCTCATGTTGCTGGCTAACGCCTCAACGTACAGGAAATCCTGAAGCGTTTGCGTTTCGCCGAGGTTCATCCGACCGATACGGTCGTCGCCTACAGGGGATACAGAAACTAACCAACAAACACTTTAAACCAAATCAAAATCAATGAAACCATTTACAAGGACCTGGTTTTAGAAATAGGTTTTGATATACAAAAATTACTGAACTTATAAAATATTATTTTTAAATACTTTTTCGAAAATTTGGGCAGCACCTCCTCTGTAACTAGGACGACCTAGCCACATAGGCGGTACAAAACCCATACCAACAACAACCCAAAATACTAAACAGCACTCAAAACCACACCACCCAATACCAATCTCCAAAGCCACCAAGGCAAGTCATAGCCTAAGATACAAACACAGCACATAAATCCCAAGCAATAACCAACCCAAGGGATTAAACCATAACACACAAAATAATACCCAGACCCAAAAAGAAATAATCCACAGCACACAGTACCAAAGAGAAATTACGCCACGACGTAGCCAACGAAACAGCGTATCCCCTAACGCAATAATATAAAATATCGATCCCCGTAACGGGGTCGGGACCGCGTCATCACCAACTAACTACGGGAGGGACACAGGGACACGGGATTATTGTCACGCCCCAGAACCAGAATACTGGAGAGTGGGGGAGTGACTCAGCCAGCTACGTATTACGGGTAGATGAATACCGTATAATACGATCAATGCTGTCTAACCAGACGAGGGGGTGCATACTACATAAAAGTCTTACTATGGTCATTTCACATCTATTGTCTCAATCATTCAAACAAGAAACAGAAATATAGAACATGTAAGGTAAAGCAGTAAGGCGTCCCAAACGCTCAGTCAAAATGTTCTTGAGATCTGGCTTTACAAAACATAGCCAGATGATATAGCAAGCGTACACAATTGTTATCAGCTGCAGTCTGACTTAATTACAATTATGCAAAAGTAAGTACAAGACAATCCGACTAACATGTCGGTGCCAAACGGCAAGGTATAAAGTAGGTAACAAAACGAGTGGTGAAGTTAAGGAACCCACTCGAGGTCTCCTGCGATCATTCCTCTAGTATTGACCATCTTGGAGGTGGAAGTACGCTGAGTCCTCGGGAACTGGCTCTAAATCTGGCCATACAAAACCAGAGAGGTTAGACCTCTAATAGCAAGTACCACAAGGGAGCACGACATGAGAACTAAAACCAGTAAGTAAGAGAATATAATAATAGATCTCTGCTTGCTACTAGAACTCACATCACATCAAGACACTTCGAACCAACCTCCCAACCAAACAAGGACAGAAGTTGGCCCGTCATGTCCTGACATTCTGATCATCTCAGTTAGGTAACAGAGTACAGTGCACAAACAAATCATCTTGAATGGCCAATCAACTCCTACGGCTTGCTATTATGAGTCCCAAGTTATCCTGAAATAATACAATTAGGGATTCCTCAGTTCTTACTATGTGCAAGCAAGGCTAGTCTATCCAGTCGATCAATTGGCCCATGCATGAATTAGACGAGTCCTAGCAGGACGCCCGTCAATATACAATATACAATAATAATAAAAGCAGATACTGTTCACTGCCCGTGTGGCAGATTTACAGTATCTGTGGGAACCAGCCGGCCCGTCGGGTACTACTCGTCCCAAGGGGGCTGCCATGTAAGAATTCGGAAATCCATTCTCTCCATGCAATCATTATTTTATTTAACTTAATAGTCTCTACGTTGAGTAAAATCCTATGCCGTGGATCATGGTCATTTAAATGCGTACTTTCGTACGGGGTACGATATGCACAACTCTATAACGATACCAGTGCGGTTAGGTTGCAGGTCTTACATAGCGTAATGCCTTGACCATAAAGTACACATGCTTCTTTTGTAGAAAAATAACTAAATAAATAAATAAATAAATAGATTGAAGCCTGCATGTGCATGTATGTCAATATTCGGAATCAGCCAGTCGAGTACAATAGTTCATAACATGAACGTGTCTCATTCATTTCATTCAATAAGACGACTAGCCAGTCTCTTAGTTCCAATTAGGAACGCATGATCAATTTTAGTCAAGATAACCATTATCATCAATGGTGACAAGGCATGAAAGTCAACTAGTATTCAGTGGGGTCGAGTCTACAACTCTCAGGGTTTAATTCCAGTCAATTGGGGTATCTATAACTCAATTCACGACACATGGTACAGCCCACATAACAATCTATATTTAACCGAAATATCAACATATTATGATTATATCAAGTTTATGCAAAAAGGCGTAAGGATATAAAATGGACGTTAAATATCTAATAAGATATCAATATACAGGGCTATAGAAGATCCAGGGTAAGCAGGCTACTCTCATGTCAGCCTACGCTCATGTCAGCGTACGCTCAGGTCAAGCTACGCTCAAGCCAGCGTACGCCCAGGTCAAGCTACGCTCAAGCCAAGCTAGCGTATGGGAGTCATACGCTTCCAAAAGGCAGCGTATGAACTCCATACGACTCCTGACCATTCAAGTCAGCGTATGCAAGTCATACGCTCCCAAAAGGCAGCGTATGAACTCCATACGACTCCTGACCATTCAAGTCAGCGTATGCAAGTCATACGCTCCCAAAAGGTAGCGTATGAACTCCATACGACTCCTGACCATCCAAGTCAGCGTATGCAAGTCATACGCTCCCAAAAGGTAGCGTATGAACTCCATACGACATACGCTTCCAAAAGGTAGCGTATGCAAGACACACGCTTCCTAAAAAGGCAGCGTATGGACTCCATGCTGCGCTAAAGAGCACGCACAGCTCAGTGACGCAGCTAAAAAGCTAGCATACACTGCTCACTGTCTTCTCCAAACAGCAAGAACTCCATGGTTGTACCCCAAAGCTTTCAAAAGTCCATAACTTGGTCAAAATAAGTCCGAATCCAACTTTCCAAAGGTCAAAGTTGGGTAGGATGAACTGCTCTACGACATGGAACCATCAAATCTTGAGAACAAAGGAGTTTGCTAGATTAAAACCCATAGACAACCGAAAATATAATAACTTAGATCTACAAAAATGAACCAATGAAATCAAAAATACTAAGCACTAAACTCTCTTAGAATCATGAGAGGAAGAATATTGAACCATAAAATATGGTCCTCATGTAGAGCAAGATGTACTTGCCTAGTTGGTAGGTGGAGAGAGTAATGAAAGGAAGAAGAAGAAGTAATGGTGAAGAAGGAGTGAATGAGGAGAGAGAAGGGAGAGGGTAGCTTTAAGTAGCAAAGGGGTGGTAGGTGGGAGTTGGGTCGGGTTCTTAATGGGTCGGGTTTAAGGGGCTCATCCAACCGAAAATAATACTAAAGCAGAGAAGTAAATTACAGGAAATAAAATGCAGAAATAAATTACGAAAAATTAATTGCAGGAAATAAATTAACATAAGAATTAAAGAGCAGATAATTAATTAACAGAAACTTAATTAACATGAATTAAAGGAATTTAAATACAGGGTAATACATGATAAATACTAAAATAAATACACATGAGTTGTACATGAATAAGACTACGCATTCTGGGAACGGGGAGTGACATCTCTACCCACCTTAGAAAAATTCCGTCCTCGGAATTTGAAATCCAAGCAGGATAGAAACATCGGGGCTAAACTAATCTAAGTACAAGCAATTCAATCAAGCAATCATTTTACAATGTCCATAGCAAGTAACATATCCATATTTAACAATCTACGTTATCTAGCAATTCTACCCATAAGGGGTTAAGCATGAGGAATCAAGACAATCAAGGTACACAGAAAAAGATATACCTTGTGAGTCAAACAGATGTGGATACCATGATCGGATATCATCCTCACGTTCCCACGTTGACTCTCCCAAAGAGTGATGACCCCAAGCAACCCGGACAAGGTTAATTGTTCGGTTCTTGAGTACCTTCTCTCTTTGGTCCAAGATGGACACAGGCTGCTCCTCGTAAGACAGGTTGGTACCAACAACCAGCTCAGAATGATCGAGGATATGGCTTGGGTCCGATACATACCTCCGTAATTGAGATACATGAAATACGTCATGCACCTCTCGTAACGAAGGTGGAAGGGACAAACGATAAGCAACATCGCCTATCCTATCAAGAATAACAAATGGGCCTACGTATCGCGGACTCAGTTTCCCGCGAACGCCAAATCTAATGACCCCACGAGTAGGTGAGATCCGCAAGAATACGTGGTCCCCAACAGAGAACTCTAACGGCCTACGATGCTGGTCCGCCCAATGACGATGCCGATCCTGCACAACACGAAGTCGCTCTCTAATTCCCTTAATCACTTCAACCGTCTGAACAATCATTTTTGGGCCTAGCATCTTCTTTTTCCCGATATCATCCCATGCTAGTGGCGATCTACACTTTTTACCATATAGTGCTTCAAATGGCGCCATCTGGATACTGGCTTGATAACTGTTGTTGTATGAGAACTCAACTAAGTGCAGGTGGCTTTCCCAAGATCCTCCAAAATCCAGAGTGCAAGCTCGCAACATATCTTCTAAAGTTTGGATTGTCCTTTCTGATTGCCCGTCCGTCTGCGGATGGTAAGCCGTGCTAAATCTCAACTTGGTACCCAGACTATGATGCAAGCTCTTCCAGAAATGTGATATGAAACGGGTATCTCGATCTGACACAATACTGACAGGGACTCCATGCTGCCTGACTATCTGTTGCATATACAACTCTGCCAACTTTTCTGTAGATTGCCCTACTCTGAAAGGAAGAAAATATGCCACCTTCGTAAGCCGATCTACTATCACCCAAATGGCATCCTTACCACTTGGTGATCTCGGTAAACCGGTCACAAAGTCCATCGTGATATGCTCCCATTTCTATTCTGGAATAGAAAGCGGTTACAATAATCCAGCTGGCCTCTGCTGTTCTGTCTTTACTTGCTGACATATCAAGCAACGGGAAACAAACCTAGCTATCTCCCTTTTTATCCCGTTCCATCAGAAGTGTTGCTTGATATCTTGGTACATCTTGGTCCCTCCAGGATGTATAGAATACTGGAAACTGTGAGCTTCTGCCATAACTTCCTGTCTGATATCTCCACTGGGCACACATAGACGTGATCCAAATCTAAGTATACCATCTTCATGAATTCTCATCTCCTTCCTGAGTCCTGACTCACATTCTGCCCTAAGCTTCTGAATCGTTGGGTCTTGTACCTGAGCTGCCTTGATCCTATCTACCAAGTCAGATTGGACTTGTAGACTAGCCAGAACTCCTACATCACTAGGAAGTATAACTTCTATGCCCATCTCCTGAAGGTCTTCTAAGATATGTCTCTGCGTTGTCAACATAAATGCGCCACCTCTCCCGCTGAGAGCGTCTGCCACTACATTAGCCTTGCCTGGATGATACTGAAGCTCCACGTCATAATCCTTGATCAGTTCTAACCATCTTCTCTGCCTCATGTTCAGCTCCTTCTAAGTAAAGATGTACTTCAGACTTTTGTGGTCTGTGTACATCTCCACTCGGTCACCATATAAGTAATGCCTCCAAAGCTTCAAAGCAAACACTACTGCTGCTAACTCCAAATCATGAGTTGGGTAATTCTTCTCGTGGTCCCGAAGCTGCCTAGATGCATATGTTATCACCTTCCCGTGCTGCATGAGGACGCATCCAAGTCCTTTACCTGACGTATCACAATATACGGTAAAACCTCCAGGTCCAACTGGCAATATAAGAATGGGCGCTGATATCAACTTCTGCTTTAGATTCTCAAATGATGCCTGGCATTCTGCCGACCAAACGAATGGCACATCCTTCCGTGTCAAGCAGGTCATGGGTGCTGAAAGTCTTGCAAAATCTGACACAAATCTTCTGTAATATTCTACCAATCCCAAGAAACTCCGTACGTCAGCTACGGTCTTGGGTACTGGCCAACTCTCTACTGCTTCTACCTTCTTGGGATCCACTGCTACTCCAGCTCCTGATACGATATAACCCAAAAATGAAATGTGGTCCATCCAGAACTCACACTTGCTGAGCTTGGCATACAACTGGTTCTCTCTCAGAACCTGCAACACTTTCCTGAGGTGGTCTTCATGCTCCTCTTCACTAGCAGAGTATACTAGAATGTCGTCAAGAAACACAACGACAAACTGGTCTAAGTATGGCATAAAGATGCGATTCATCAAATCAATGAATATTGCTGGAGCATTGGTCAAACCAAACGGCATTACTAAGAACTCATAATGCCCATACTTCGACCTGAATGCTGTCTTGGGAATATCCTCCTTCCGAACCCTCACCTGATGATACCCTGAATGAAGATCTATCTTGGAGAAAACTCTAGCCTTGCTCAACTGATCAAATAAGTCGTCGATCCTGGGTAATGGGTACTTGTTCCTTACTGTTGCCGCATTAAGCTTCCTGTAATCGATGCACAATCTGGATGATCCATCCTTCTTCCCCACAAGTACCACTGGCGCGGCCCATGGGGATATGCTAGCTTGGATAAACTTCTTCTCCTTCAATTCCTCTATGTGCTGATACACCTTGGCCTGCTCTGAATCCGCCATTCTGTAAACCCGATCTGATATTGGTTTAGTTCCAGGTGCCAATTCTATGCTGAACTCAATATCTCTAACCGGTGGTAGACCTGGAAGTTCTTCGGGAAACACGTCTAGAAATTCTTCAACTACCTTCGGAATCTGAACTTCTTCCATTGCTGTTACTACTCCCTGCTCTTGCTGAGTTGCCTCTGATCTGACCAAGGTGAACCTCTCCATGCCTGGAATATCAAAAGATACACTTCCACTATGACAATCTATTGTCGCATGACTGTCTTTCAGCCAGTCCATGCCTAAGATAACGTCGAAATTTCCAACAGAAAATTCTATCAACCGGGCGGGTAAAGGATGCCCGCACACTACAACACTACATGCTAAACTAACTCTACTAACTCCCACGAGCCCATTACCAGTGAGTATATTCAACCTCCCTGGCAATGCCTCGAACTCCACTCCTAGCCGTGTCGCAAATTGTGCAGATATAAATGAGTGTGATGCTCCCGAATCAAACAATGCTACTGCGGGATATGAGGCGACGAGAATGTTACCTGCCACAACATCTTCCGATGCTAATGCCTCCTCCAAGGACAAAGTGAATGCTTGCCCTCGACCTCCTTGCTGGTTCCCATGTTGCGGCCTAGCCTGGTGCTGCTGCTGGCCCCTTCCTTGATGATGCTGGGGTGGTCGATGCTGGTGTTGCTGCATCGGTGGTGGTACTGGTCCTCGTATCGCCATATCATGAATACGAATGCCAGTGGATGGTGCTGTTGTTCGGGGCGCTGCTTCCCCTCCTCCATCAATCTGACTGTGGGATCTCTTCTGACCCCCAGTCCTTACTGCAAGCCTCTGAATGGTGATCTCATGCCTTCGAGTCGCCGTCAATATCTCATTAAAAGTCTGGTAATTGTGCCCTTCTATCAATTGCAAGAGCTCAAGATGAAACCCTTGCTGGAACCTCATCGCCCTCTGGCGTTCCGTCGCTACCATCTCTGGGGCAAATCTACTCAATCTGCAGAACTCCGCTGCATAAGCATCTACCGTCTTGCCAGCCTGTCTGAGGCTGATAAACTTCTGTTGTAGCTCAAACTGCGCCACAACTCCATAATACTTCGTCTTGAATCTTGCAGTAAAATTGTCCCAAGCAACAGGACGTCTGATGCCTACTTCCTCTGATTCTCACCAATCACGTGCGAGATCCTGAAGTAACAACTTCACTAGATCCACACGTTCTTCTGTCGGTACCTTAGCGGCTGTCAGGATAGCCTCAATATCCTTAAGCCATGCATCTGCTAAGATGGCATCCTCCGTGCCCTCGAAACGGCGGGGGTTATCCTTGCAAAACCGGGATGACGCTCTTGAATCTGGCCTCGCCCCTCTTTCCAATGTCGTCTGTAATCCTTGGTTGAGTAGTACATTCTGCTCTTGTAACTGAGCGTGCATGCTCTGCTGGGCCAACATCTGGTGTTGCTGAGTAGCCATCATCCCTCTCATGATCTCCAGAAGGGCTGGTGTGTCCACTTGGGTAGGTGGAACTGTTGGTGGGGGTGGAACATCCGGATACTGCGATCCAGCTGCTGCTTCCACGATTACTTCTTCCTGAGTAGCCTCCTGAGGTGAGACTGGCCCTTGTTGCTGACCAACAGGGTCAGGTTGTCCATGTTGCTCTTGTTGTTGCTGTCCAGCTCTGACCGATACGGACGAAGTGCCCCTAAGAAAAGGGACAAGAGAACAATCAAACAACCGGACATGAAGGATCAATGAAGTCAAAGGATACCGGAATGTCAAGCAAGGGTTGAGAATAACAAATTATGAGATCAAGGAGAAACATGTGTGATTGAGACATCCTATTAAACAAAATACCCCACAAGTCTGAAATCAGACCTGTATGGGCCACCACTAAAACCTTGTCACGCCCCAGAACCAGAATACTGGAGAGCGGGGGAGTGACTCAGCCAGCTACGTATTACGGGTAGATGAATACCGTATAATACGATCAATGCTGTCTAACCAGACGAGGGGGTGCATACTACATAAAAGTCTTACTATGGTCATTTCACATCTATTGTCTCAATCATTCAAACAAGAAACAGAAATATAGAACATGTAAGGTAAAGCAGTAAGGCGTCCCAAACGCTCAGTCAAAATGTTCTTGAGATCTGGCTTTACAAAACATAGCCAGATGATATAGCAAGCGTACACAATTGTTATCAGCTGCAGTCTGACTTAATTACAATTATGCAAAAGTAAGTTCAAGACAATCCGACTAACATGTCGGTGCCAAACGGCAAGGTATAAAGTAGGTAACAAAATGAGTGGTGAAGTTAAGGAACCCACTCGAGGCCTTCTGCGATCATTTCTCTAGTATTGACCATCCTGGAGGTGGAAGTACGCTGAGTCCTCGGGAACTGGCTCTAAATCTGGCCATGCAAAACCAGAGAGGTTAGACCTCTAATAGCAAGTACCACAAGGGAGCACGACATGAGAACTAAAACCAGTAAGTAAGAGAATATAATAATAGATCTCTGCTTGCTACTAGAACTCATATCACATCAAGACACTTCGAACCAACCTCCCAACCAAACAAGGACAGAAGTTAGCCCGTCATGTCCTGACATTCTGATCATCCCAGTTAGGTAACAGAGTACAGTGCACAAACAAATCATCTTGAACGGCCAATCAACTCCTACGGCTTGCTATTATGAGTCCCAAGTTATCCTGGAATAATGCAATTAGGGATTCCTCAGTTCTTACTATGTGCAAGCAAGGCTAGTCTATCCAGTCGATCAATTGGCCCATGCATGAATTAGACAAGTCCTAGCAGGACGCCCGTCAATATACAATATACAATAATAATAAAAGCAGATACTGTTCCCTGCCCGTGTGGCAGATTTACAGTATCTGTGGGAACCAGCCGGCCCGTCGGGTACTACTCGTCCCAAGGGGGCTGCCATGTAAGAATTCAGAAATCCATTCTCTCCATGCAATCATTATTTTATTTAACTTAATAGTCTCTACGTTGAGTAAAATCCCATGCCGTGGATCATGGTCATTTAAATGAGTACTTTCGTACGGGGTACGATATGTACAACTCTACAACGATACCAGTGCGGTTAGGTTGCAGGTCTTACATAGCGTAATACAACAATCAAATCTATCCACGGTAATCATGCCTTGACCATAAAGTATACATGCTTCTTTTGTAGAAAAATAACTAAATAAATAAATAAATAAATAGATTGAAGCCTGCATGTGCATGTATGTCAATATTCGGGATCAGCCAGTCGAGTATAATAGTTCATAACATGAACGTGTCTCATTCATTTCATTCAATAAGACGACTAGCCAGTCTCTTAGTTCCAATTAGGAACGTATGATCAATTTTAGTCAAGATAACCATTATCATCAATGGTGACAAGGCATGAAAGTCAACTAGTATTCAGTGGGGTCGAGTCTACAACTCTCAGAGTTTAATTCCAGTCAATCGGGGTATCTATAACTCAATTCACGACACATGGTACATCCCACGTAACAATCTATACTTAACAGAAATATCAACATATTATGATTATATCAAGTTTATGCAAAAAGGCGTAAGGATATAAAATGGACGTTAAATATCTAATAAGATATCAATATACAGGACTATAGAAGATCCAGGGTAAGCAGGCTACTCTCATGTCAGCCTACGCTTATGTCAGCGTACGCTCAGGTCAAGCTACGCTCAAGCCAGCGTACGCCCAGGTCAAGCTACGCTCAAGCCAAGCTAGCGTATGGGAGTCATACGCTTCCAAAAGGCAGCGTATGAACTCCATACGACTCCTGACCATTCAAGTCAGCGTATGCAAGTCATACGCTCCCAAAAGGTAGCGTATGAACTCCATACGACTCCTAACCATCCAAGTCAGCATATGCAAGTCATACGCTCCCAAAAGGTAGCGTATGAACTCCATACGACTCCTGACCATCCAAGTCAGCGTATGCAAGTCATACGCTCCCAAAAGGTAGCGTATGAACTCCATACGACTCCTGACCATCCAAGTCAGCGTATGCAAGTCATACGCTCCCAAAAGGTAGCGTATGAACTCCATACGACTCCTGACCATCCAAGTCAGCGTATGCAAGTCATACGCTCCCAAAAGGTAGCGTATGAACTCCATACGACATACGCTTCCAAAAGGTAGCGTATGCAAGACACACGCTTCCTAAAAAGGCAGCGTATGGACTCCATGCTGCGCTAAAGAGCGCGCACAGCTCAGTGACGCAGCTAAAAAGCTAGCATACACTGCTCACTGTCTTCTCCAAACAGCAAGAACTCCATAGTTGTACCCCAAAGCTTTCAAAAGTCCATAACTTGGTCAAAATAAGTCCGAATCCAACTTTCCAAAGGTCAAAGTTGGGTAGGATGAACTGCTCTACGACATGGAACCATCAAATCTTGAGAACAAAGGAGTTTGCTAGATCAAAACCCATAGACAACCGAAAATACAATAACTTAGATCTACAAGAAATGAACCAATGAAATCAAAAATACTAAGCACTAAACTCTCTTAGAATCATGAGAGGAAGAATATTGAATCATAAAATATGGTCCTCATGTAGAGCAAGATGTACTTGCCTAGTTGGTAGGTGGAGAGAGTAATGAAAGGAAGAAGAAGAAGTAATGGTGAAGAAGGAGTGAATGAGGAGAGAGAAGGGAGAGGGTAGCTTTAAGTAGCAAAGGGGTGGTAGGTGGGAGTTGGGCCGGGTTCTTAATGGGTCGGGTTTAAGGGGCTCATCCAACCGAAAATAAAACTAAAGCAGAGAAGTAAATTGCAGGAAATAAAATGTAAAAATAAATTACGGAAAATTAATTACAGGAAATAAATTAACATAAGAATTAAAGAGCAGATAATTAATTAACAGAAACTTAATTAACATGAATTAAAGGAATTTAAATACAGGGTAATACATGATAAATATTAAAATAAATACACATGAGTTGTACATGAATAAGACTACGCATTCTGGGAACGGAGAGTGACAATTATACCTCAGTTGTCCGGCTAGAGCTCTCAGATGCAAAAAAAATAGGAAAAAGAATCTGCGCGTCTCGGACGGACTCGGAACGGTCAGAAGCACGCGGAGGAGGTCGAAGCACGCAAGACAGGGGCGGACAGCGAGCCCGGCTCGCGGGTCAGCGCTGGGAGGCACGGCGGACGGGGAGTCGGCCGACACGGGGTGGCTAGGGCGGACGGCCGATCACAGGGCCGCGGGTCAAATGGCACGGAAAGCCGCGCGGGGAGGCGCTGGCCGGGACAGAACTCGGCGGAGCCGAGCGGTCGGGGCGGAGGCTCGGGGCCGAGCGGGGCTCGGGCGGAGGCGGGGCCGCCGGGAGGTCGCGGACGGGCGCCGGCCACGGGGAATAGCGCACGGGCTGGCTCGGGTCGGAGGCGGGCACGGCCTCGGGGAACGACACGCGGCTGGCTCGGGTCGGAGGGATCGGCAGCGGCCTCGGGTGGAAAGGAGGGGTTCTGTGAAGGGGTGAATAATGGGGATTGAGAGAGAGAGAGTGAGAAAAAAGAGGGGAGGAGTTCTGGAGAACGTGATGGTGGTGATGGGTTATATTTATTTTTGTGAATGAAAGGGAATTGTGAGGAGTGATTTAAGGAGAGGAGAATGAGGAGTACGTGGGAACGTGGGGGAGGAGAGAATGGGTCCAGCGGGTTGGGGGTAGTCTTGGTCATGGGTAGCAAATAGGTTTTAGTTTTTTTTTAATTTCTTATTGAAACCAACCATACGTATATATATATATATGTATAGATATAATGAGTAATGCATTTTATATAATTTTAGGTTTTAATAGAAAAATCCAAAGATGGGTTCGGAAAACGGGATCTGGTGTTTGGACTCGGGGTCGGACCCCGGGCACGGGATCGGGACTGGGCCACAATCAAAAATCCAGTAATTAATTTTTGAAATAATTATTTTTCTGATCCGACTTAAATAATAATAATAATAATAATAATAATAATAAAATAATATTAATAATAATAGCTAAACTAAGCTGCAAATATAGGATCCAATAATTAATCTAAATTTCAGAAAGCGGGTTTCACAACCTTCCTTCCTTAGAAAATTTTGTCCTCAAAATTAAAGGCATGGTTAGGAAAATACCTTAGGTTTCAAACAGATACGGATACTGCTCCAGCATCTTATCTTCTTGCTTCCAGGTGGACTCGCCTGGGGAGTTGTGCCGCTACATAACTTCGACTATCGGCGTCACAGAGTTCATGGTTCTCTTCTCTCATCTGTCTAATATTGCCACTGGCTTTTCTTGTACTGTGAGGCTGGGTCCAGCTCCGAATGGTCCAAGATGTGGCTCGGGTCCGGGATGTAGCGTCTCAGCTGCGAAATATAGAAGACGTTGTGGACGCCTTCAAGACTTGGGGGTAGAGCCACCCGATAAGCTACTTCTCCAATCCCGTTCAGTACTTCAAAATGATCGATATACCTGGGGCTTAGTTTTCCTGCTCTGTCGAAACGGATGGTTCCTCTGGTAGGGGAGATCTTCACGAACACACTGTCTCCTTCTTCAAACTCCAATGGCCGTCAGCTGCTATCGGCCCAATGCTTCTGTCTGTCCTGGGCAATCCTGAGCTTGTTTCTAATCATCTTTACCTTCTCTGCTGCATCAGTCACCATCTCAGGTCCAAGCAATATCCTTTCTCCTACGTCGTCCCAAGCAAGTAGGGTACGGCAACGACGTCCATAAAGTGTCTCGAACGGAGTCATACCGATACTAGCTTGGTAGCTGTTGTTGTAGAAGAACTCTACCAAGTACAAATGATCTTCCCAAGACCCTCCAAATTCTAAGACGTAAGATCTCAGCATGTCTTCTAGCGTCTGGATTGTTCTCTCTGATTGTCCGTCAGTCTGGGGATGGTAGGCGGTGCTGAACTTCAGTTGCATTCCCAAACTGTCGTACAAGCTCTTCCAGAAGTGAGAGGTGAATCTGGTATCCCTGTCAGATACAATACTTACCGGAACTCCATGAATTCGGTAGATGTGCCACATGTACAATGCCGCCAACTTCTCGGTGGATAGACCCACATTGAAAGGAATAAAGTGGGCTGACTTCGTCAGTCGGTTTACGATAACCCAAATGGCATCCTTCCCTCCTTGGGATAGAGGCAGTCCTGACACAAAGTCCATCGTTATGTATTCCCATTTCCACTCCGGGATGTCTAACGGCTGCAACAGTCCTGCTGGTCTCTGTCTGCTAGCTTTCACTTGTTGACAAATTAAGCATCTAGCTACATACCTGGATACGTCCTTCTTCATTTCGTACCACCATACTACAGTACGCATATCCCGATATATTTTGTTAGCTCCTGGATGTATGGAATACTGCGACTGGTGTGCTTTCTGTATCAGCTCGTTCCTCAGTTCGCCAGTTGGTACGTAAAGCCTCGTACCGTGCTTCAGTGCTCCATCGCTGGCGATTGAGAATCCTTCAAGTGTTCCTGCCAGCACTTGATTTCTGAGTTTGCAAAGCATCTCGTCTTGGAATTGTGTCTCCTTGACTCTGTCCATCAGACTTGAACGCACTTGCAACTGCATCATTGATGAATCAGCTCCTGGTACAATGGCTTCTCTTTCCAGTTTCTTCATTTCTTCTTCGGGCAGTACAATCTCCAGTCCAAGCTTTTCTTTGTCTTCCAGCAAGTGTCGTTCCTTAGTCAAGAACATCGCTATCGGGTATCGACTAAGTGCATCTGCAACAATATTAGCCTTACCCGGATGATACTGCAGGTTGATGTCGAAATCTTTCATCAGCTCCAGCCATCGTCTTTGTCGTATGTTCAGCTCCTTCTGAGTGGAAACATATTTAAGACTTTTGTGATCTGTAAATATTTCCACTCTTTCCATAGAGGTAGTGCTTCCACAGCTTCAATGCAAATATAACCGCTGCAAGCTCCAAATCATGCGTGGGATAGTTCTTCTCATGAGTCCGTAATTGCCTAGATGCGTAAGCAATTACTTTTCCGTGTTGTTGAAGAACGTAGCCCAATCCTTTACCGGAAGCATCACTGTATATTGAGAAACCGCCGGTACCTGAGGGTAGCGCAAGTATCGGCGCCATTGTAAGTCTCTTCTTCAGTTTCTCAAATGCTGACTGGCAAGCTTCAGACCAAACAAATTTTTTGTTCTTCCTGGTGAGCTTCGTCATCGACTCAGCAATCCTGGAGAAATCCTTTACAAATTTCCGGTAGTAGCCAGCTAAGCCCAAGAAGCTTCTGATTTCTGCAACTGAACTTGGTGCAGTCCACTTCTTAATAGCAGCTCTCTTCATTGGATCCACCAAAATTCCTTCTTCTGTGACAACATGGCCTAGAAAATCCACTTTGTCTAAGAAGAATTCGAAATTTAGATAGCTTACCATAGAGATTCTTCTTCCTTAAAGTTCCCAGAACTTTCCTCAGGTGCTCTTCATGCTCTTCTTCGGTCTTCGAGTAGATCAGAATGTCATCGATGAAGACAACAACAAACTGATCCAAATATTCATGGAAGACCTTGTTCATAAGGTTCATGAATACCGCAGGGGCATTCGTCAGTGCAAACGGCATGACCAGAAATTTATATTATCCATATTTGGTGTTGAATGCCGTCTTTGGAATGTCCTCCTTCCTGACCTTGATTTGATGGTAGCCAGACCTGAGATCTATCTTCGAAAATACCTTAGCTCCACTCAGTTGATCAAACAGGTCATCGATCCGGGGCAGAGGGTACTTGTTCTTGATGGTGATGTTGTTCAGCGCCCGGTAATCAATGCACATCCGCCCGGTTCCATCCTTTGTGAGCACCCTGAATTTTGGGTTGATTTTTTTTTTAATTTTCTGATTGATTATTTTCAATAATTAATTATTTTGTTTATTATTTTTAAGTTTACTTTTCCGTGCCTTTGATATTTGGAGTGTCAGGGATGTTCAATTCTAGAAACCTTCTTCACGAGTTTTGTAGTGGACATGATTACCTTCAAGATGGTATATAATGTCCCATCCAAACTTGTTCCCTTGTACTCTTTCTGCTTCGCACAACTTCGGGTCGATTTAGACCATTTGATTATTAATTATTTTTCTCACTCTTTTCCTTGATCATTATTAGCACGTTACCGTGACTTTTAATTTGAGAGCACAAGACCAGTTATTTTCTGGAAACCAACTTCTCATGCATGATCTACTCGAGACCCTCTTCACCCATGACCTTCGTGTCCCACTCAGACACGCCATTTTGTACTCCGTTTGCTTCACACAACTTTCCTGACACGTGACCCGATTTTATTTCATCCCACGGTGTCACATTCATTTTCCAACTTGATTTATGGGTACCCTGTCGACCAAAACCTGTCAATCCCAAATATGGACATGGCCCACATTGAGCTTACTATCCGTATGCTACTTGTGTCCCATTTATTGGAATCCCCATGTGCTACTTATTTACTCATGATCATCAACACCTATTTTTATTCGATTATTTTGCAATGTCCGATTTTGATCCAACCCGGCTTGACTGAACCCAGCCCCAGCTCCATGTTACTCTCCATCACCTTCACCCTCAGCCTCATTACCCTTGAAAAATACTAAATACTCATTCTACCTATTTTTTATATTTATTGGAAATTTCGTTATTAAATCCTATAGGAATAACCTAATTTTCCTATAATAAAATTCTAGCCATTTGATTCCCCTAATAAATCCTATCCATTCATTTCCTACATGACAAACTCCTTATCCCCAAAACTCCACATGGCCGACCCTAGCTTTAAAATTTTTTTTTCTCTCTCTACTTTATCCTCTCTCATTTAATTTCCTACTCATTATTTCCTCACATTAATTCTCACCTCTCTCTCTCTTCCCTCTCAAACACACACACAGCACCAACACCACTCGGCCACCACCCAGCCATAGCCCGACGCCGCCACCCCCTGGCCGGAGCTCCGTCGTAGGCGAAGCGGCCAGCAGGCCGAGCAGCCCTCTCCTAAACTGTCACGACCCGCTACCCAAATTATTGGGCCAGGCCGAGTCATCCCAGTCTACGTTGAGATAAAACGTAGTAAGCTGTTCTAAAGACAACAGGATAAGACTAAATGTGCTAACAGTTCTATAAGTGAAGAAGAATCATAAATGCTCCAAACACAAAAGTCGTCGTATATAGTAAAATGTCTAAGTACAAGTGAACTGCAAAGTAAAACTGGATACATGTCCAGTTACAAAAAGATATAGTCTAATACATGTCTGTAAAACCCCTAATTTTTATTTATTTATTTATTTATTTTATTAGACTTAAAAAAATAAATTTATACAATTTGAGGTTTATTTTATTTTTGATGACCCGGGTTGGCCAATTCAGTCCGAACAGGACCCGAACAAATTTAAGCACATGTGAGCATGTGGGGTGACTAAGGTGGCCATATAGAAATATTTTGTGTATGTACAAATATTTTTAAATATTTTGAGACTTGTTGAATATTTATTGACTTTTGGTATAAAATTTATGTTTTATTAATAAAATAATATTTTACGATATGGTACAGTTTTCTGGACCCATACATGGGTGAGCGGTAAAGTACACCCATTGGGATGATTTTTATTAATTTATTATTACTAGAGTTATTTTGTAAAAATTTAATAGGCATTTTATTATTGTTGGTATTATTTGGTATTAATGAGATATTATTATTGTTGCCTTTGTGGCAATTTAAATTTGTGTGTATATGTAAAAAAATATTTTTGGTTCATCATATATATAATTAGATTATATTAAACTTTTATTTCAAATTTTGGAGATTTAATAAACATGTTTAATCTGTTAAGATATTATTAATTTGAATTGATTTATTGATAATTGAATTTATGTAGATACGTTTAAATTTATATTCAATATTGGGTTAGATAATATTTAAATTGTTATTTGGATTTTAAATAGATTTTTGGTATATTTCTAGATATGTACATATATAGTTATAAATATTTATATTTAAAAAGATTTTAAAAAGATTAGAAAAGAAATGAATAAAGAAAAGAAAAAGGAAAAAAAAATATATATATATATATACTAACCCACCCACGTGAGTGGGCGGGCCATCCCCCAACACTTTGCTGCTGCACACAGCAAACCCATCCGCGAACTATGGGTTTGAACTATGGGTTTAGTATTAGTAATAGAAATAGTATTAGGTTTTTGTCACAACTTGCTATATATATAACTTCTCCCACAAACCTCAAAATCCTATTCTTCCAAAACGAAAGTTGAGGCTGATCATACCCTCTTCGTCTACGAATTCGTTTCACCAGCGTCGGAGCTTTGTGCGCGACGAACGGAGCATCGGAAGTCAGTCCCGCGTCACCCACGGAGCAGTTTTCCTACTCAAGGTATCCTACTTCCCGATGACGTAACTTTTTGCTCGTAACTCCGATTTCCGATCCGTAAAATGTTCTGGAAAGTAGACTTGACCCTCTTCGAGATCCCCCAGGTGGATTTTGACATGGACATCTAACTTGCTTGAAAAATCGAGACGAAGTTGAAGAAAAACCCACTTTTCTGTATATTAAAAACTGTTTTGAAACACCAACTTGTCGGCCACTTTTCTTGCTGTCCATTAAGCTTTCGTAAAAACTAATTGAAGGTAGTTAAAGACAACCTAACCGAGATTGTAATGTACCTTCTGGATTCACTTTTCATCTAGTATGTAGAAAGTTACACGTTGTTAAAGTTTTCCGAAAAACTGTAAATTCTGTTTTCAAAAAGTAGAGAAACACCCCGATACGGCGTCCATCCCGACAAACCGGACGACGTGGTCACGCACTATAAACATCGAAAGGCGCGTATGGATGTTGTCGACGTGTGGGAACTGACGGAACTTGATTTCATTGCATGTGCGCGACGAAATCAATGCGTATCCGTCGAGATACCCCGTATCGACCTTTGCAAATTAATTCACAACTTTGTGCACACTCATCATATCGCGATGAAACTTGCGCCATTGGACTCGTAATATTTTTCTGGTCCTGTGACCCAAGTTTGGTCCGATTCTGAGACCGTTGATCGGGACGCTATTTTGGTGGGCCCACAATCCCACTCACCAGGTGATTTTGTGCACAGCCCACCGGAATCCAAAATTGGACATACCGTTGGGTTCGTCTCATCAAAACAAATCCGTAGACATGTAGTTTGGCGACTTTAGAGACCGTAGGTTCTGGCGCGCATTTCGGTGCAAAGCGGGTCCAACGGCGGACATCGTTTTAATCCGAAATTACGATTTTGCCCCTGTTCCAGAATTTAACTTTTGGACAGGCGTTTCCTAGGTATATCTTATATTCCAAACTCGTTCGTGATGTTTGTTGCAGCATCCGTAGTCATCTATGGGATTTGGCTATTTCTGGCTTCATTTACTTGTTGGTTCGAGCTACTGGATTATTCTCTTTTGCACATAACCTCAGGCAAGACACCTTGCCTTTACTGTTTAAATTTCCTGCTCAATATTATGTATGTTTTAGTTATTTCTTTTTTAAATTATATGTAAATGCAAATTACTATATTTTATACAATTGGCTTAGAGTTAAGGGACTACCGTCAAATTTAGTGTGTCTCATTGACTTATCACGATTGTACACGAGTTGTGTGTGAGAGTTGTGAGTATCATATAGTGGACACTTGCGTGTTGGCTGATCATCCGTGCGCATGCGTAGGAATAACTGTCAATAGATGCATGATTAGAAGACTTGACAGTTATCTATTATAGATCCGTGTTGTAGAAACGACACGTGTTGGTGTGTCGTGGTTACGATGCACGTATAGTATCATTGGGGGGAGGGGACAGCTACTAGCGTAGGGGCTACTTTTTACACACATTTTGGGAGATAGTGTCTCGGATGAGCGCTACGTGTTACCCGGTCGATAGTGTCTCGGATGAGCGCTACTTGTTGGCCACTCTTTACTACATGCTTGAGACAGCCCCTGCGTAGAACATTGTCCTCTAAATTGAAATTCACATAGAATGGTTAGGAACCTTTACTCATGCATACTTTTCTGTTGAGCTTATTTATTCAATTTATCGGCATGATATTATGTGTCTTGTTACGTCCCTCTGAGGACCTGGTTTTTTCCCAGGTGTGTGTTCATGTTTTCTGCAGGTGCTCTAGCTAAGGCCATTCCTTCCTTCGTGATGACTGCTTTTGGACTTGTCATTGCTTCGCTCGACCAATCACTTTCTTTGTATATTTCTTCTCTATTTAAATTAGTTGGTAGTGGACTTTGTCTCCGCCCAACGATTGTATCATAAATATTCAAGTTGATTTCTTTATAATTGTTCCTTTCATTGTGGATGAGATTTAGTTGTCTTGGATTACTACATTTTACAGCTTATGTATACATACGAGGTCCATGTATTTCGTATGTATACAGCTGGCATGTCTACGTACTTGGTCCTACGTATTTTGGGACTGGGGCGTTACATGTTTTTGTGGTGGCCCATGCAGGTCTAGTTTGTCACTTCGGTTACATAATTGTACCAATGTGAGCCTGCAACATAGGATTAGAATCTAGAAATCTCATCCATACAGCTTGACCTCTTCCCTTGGCTTCAAATTTCGAACCCTTGTTCGACCTCCTTGAACTGCATTTTGCTTGATTCCTTTCTACCGTCGATTCTTATTTTCGTGCTTAGTATCAACTAGGAAGATGACTACACTAGTGTATGCTCGTAGGTCAAACACATGGCTAGAATGGTTATTTTGGCAATTAGAATACATTTAAGACTAACTGAGTAAAAAGTTTTTTTTAAGAGTGTGATTTAATGATTAGTAATTTGTAAAGTAGGATACTACCAAGGAAGGTTTTAATCTTGAGATTTCTAATATAGTAAACACCATAGGATTGGTACTGCAGGGAAAAAATAAAGATAGAATCTTTATACCATTGATTGGCTTTTGAGTTTTGATATTTATGATTTATTGGGTTATAGTTATACATCTTTCCACAAGTGTAAAAATCGATTTGCTTTTCGAGTTGTGATATTTATAAGTTTTGGATGATAGATATACATCTTTTGAACAAATATAAAATTTATTTGATTTTTGAGTTTTGATGTTTATTATTTATTGTATTATAGTTATACACCTATGAACAGCTATAAATTTGGTTGAAAATGATCTTAGCTTTTAAAAAAATGGCCGTAGGAATTATTTAAAGTTGAGTTGTACAACTTGCGATTTTCGTGTTTAGTAAATTTTAAAATTTAAGTAGAAGTAATGACGGTAAATTTTGGTTTAAAAATATTTGGAAGTTATGAAAATAAATTTTTGAAAAATTTTATTTTAAATGGTGTCCTGTGATTGAGGATTACAAATCTATTTAGATTTTTGGTAAAAAAAAAAATTTTGACTGATAAGATTATTTGAAAATTTTAGTTTAATGTGGGATTGCTAATATTAAATTTTTTTGGAGAATTTCGAAGGATGTGATGGAAAAAAAAATTTGGATTGATTACAGGAAGTTACCATTTAAAAGTTGTGATTTTGTTGGAATAACTTAACATGAATGGAAGTTAAAATTTATGATAGCATGAAGCTTAAATTTTTTTATTATTGCTTTTAAATGCTAAGAGTTTTATTATGAGTTATTTGAAAATTTTAGAGTGTTAAATTTTGATTGATTATGAAATTTTTTATGGGTTCGTAAATTATGAACACTCGAGTTAAATAGTTGAATTTAAACGTAAATTTTGGATTAGGTTAGTAGTAACGTGATAAAAGTTTGCTTTGAGATTTATGAGAGTGATTTAAATTTTTATGATGAATTTGAACGGCTTGGAGTGAATACAAATTCTGGTGGTTTATTTTTGAAAGTTTATTTTTGAAACTTTTTGGAGGAAACTTGAGTTTAATTTTAATGGTAGGCCTCAAGATAACCCTACTGAGTATTCCACACTAATTGTCATGTCACCCATGACCATGATAGTAGTATATACACAAGTGTTGTTAGTCATCTACTTAGCTATGTGACTGTATTTTCACCTCGGCTTACTCGACCTTCCTTCAATTCTAGATCTTTTAATTGTGAACTTCTAACCCACTTGCAATTTGATTAATGATTTAATGGTTCCTTAACTGTATTCATCTAGGAGACTATCTCCTCTCCGAAATTTTGTTCCTAAATTATTTTTTTATGGATTCTTTAATTAATTTGATCTCATGCTTTAACTTAATCTTTTTATTTTGTGCATTAATTATCATCTCGTGAACTCCCACTTTCTATTTTAGATCTTTTTGCATCCCTTACCGTGACTTAGATATTTGGAGTACAACACTAGACTTTTTCTTCCAATAAATTCCATATGTAAGACCTAGACAAGTCCACCTTCCTGTAGACATATCATGTCCCACCAAAACCCATCTCCTTGTACTCTATTTCTTGATATGACCTTATGGTCAAAATGGCCAAACTATAATATTTACCATGATACCGATATATTTTCGAATAGGGATTCCATCTCGACTCAATTCCTTCGACCGATATGTGATTTTGTTCTACTTAATTCCGTAATGCTCAAATTTGTATTTTATCTTGATTGCTTGACCTGTTGTCCCATCACACTATTAGTTTAACTCTTGTAAGTTGGGTAGAATACCTCACCACCTAGCAAACCTTTTTCCTCATGAACCACATTGGTAAGTTCACTTAGACTATAAATTCAGAGGACCCTACCTTATCTAGTTATCCAGCCATAAATAAAGAAATACTAGGACAACTGTATAGGCCCACACTTCGGGCAAGACTCGATTTTAAAAGATCTTTGACTATTTAAAATTTCCTTCATCAGTACCTCCCTTGCTCATATTTGATTATCTCATGCTGCTAATGTAGCTTCAGTTTTGCAAGCTTATTTCGTTATCAAGCTTGATCATGACATATTTTATTGGGTGCACCCACTAACATATTGTCTAATCAGAACCGGTGCATGATGGTCTGATCAACCTATTGCACTTTGGTTCGCTTATTATATCTTATTCTATGCGGATGGAGACATAGTTAAACATGCCTTAGAATCTCTTCCGCGACAGCCTTGACAATTCTCTTTTGAATTATTTTTGCCGCCTATGAATCCCGCAATTCGTACTCAATATATAACACCGTCTTTGAAACCTTTGTTGTTCTTGTCTTTTACTTGTTTGGAAAGACAAGGCACTATACTTGTTAAGATAGACTCAAGGTATCATCTTTGGTTACCAATCGGTTAATTATATACAAGTGTAGATAGCTACCGACAGACTCATGTGGCTATATCCTCGCCTTTAACTACTCTTCACTTCTCAACCCTAGAATTGTTATCGTGCCCTCCCAATTATTCTGGAGCACTCGAGAATGATTCTAATCGTTCACTTAAATCTAACTTTCAATCAAGACGATTAGTCTCCAGTTTCTCTTTAGGAACCACATCTCCCAAATGTCTAAATTATTTTCTTTGGTCTACTCATTTCCTTACTGTTCTTCTAAATTGGATATTCAAAAATTTGCTACCTTCATTAGAAACCCTTATTCAATTCCATAACCATGATATATTTTTTTCACAATTTTCTATTGCATGGTGGTGTTGAACGTCGTTTTATCGCCTCCACCAAATTTAATTGCATTTTTGATATTGACGAACTCTTCCTATTCCTCAACCCTAACTACCATATTAATCCTAAATTTCGAGGACGAAATTCTTGTAAGTTGGGTAGGATGTAAAACCCCTAATTTTTATTTATTTATTTATTTATTTTATTAGACTTAAAAAAATAAATTTATACAATTTGAGGTTTATTTTATTTTTGATGACCCGGGTTGGCCAATTCAGTCCGAACAGGACCCGAACAAATTTAAGCACATGTGAGCATGTGGGGTGACTAAGGTGGCCATATAGAAATATTTTGTGTATGTACAAATATTTTTAAATATTTTGAGACTTGTTGAATATTTATTGACTTTTGGTATAAAATTTATGTTTTATTAATAAAATAATATTTTACGATATGGTACAGTTTTCTGGACCCATATATGGGTGAGCGGTAAAGTACACCCATTGGGATGATTTTTATTAATTTATTATTACTAGAGTTATTTTGTAAAAATTTAATAGGCATTTTATTATTGTTGGTATTATTTGGTATTAATGAGATATTATTATTGTTGCCTTTGTGGCAATTTAAATTTGTGTGTATATGTAAAAAAATATTTTTGGTTCATCATATATATAATTAGATTATATTAAACTTTTATTTCAAATTTTGGAGATTTAATAAACATGTTTAATCTGTTAAGATATTATTAATTTGAATTAATTTATTGATAATTGAATTTATGTAGATACGTTTAAATTTATATTCAATATTGGGTTAGATAATATTTAAATTGTTATTTGGATTTTAAATAGATTTTTGGTATATTTCTAGATATGTACATATATAGTTATAAATATTTATATTTAAAAAGATTTTAAAAAGATTAGAAAAGAAATGAATAAAGAAAAGAAAAAGGAAAAAAAAAAATATATATATATATATATACTAACCCACCCACGTGAGTGGGCGGGCCATCCCCCAACACTTTGCTGCTGCACACAGCAAACCCATCCGCGAACTATGGGTTTGAACTATGGGTTTAGTATTAGTAATAGAAATAGTATTAGGTTTTTGTCACAACTTGCTATATATATAACTTCTCCCACAAACCTCAAAATCCTATTCTTCCAAAACGAAAGTTGAGGCTGATCATACCCTCTTCGTCTACGAATTCGTTTCACCAGCGTCGGAGCTTTGTGCGCGACGAACGGAGCATCGGAAGTCAGTCCCGCGTCACCCACGGAGCAGTTTTCCTACTCAAGGTATCCTACTTCCCGATGACGTAACTTTTTGCTCGTAACTCCGATTTCCGATCCGTAAAATGTTCTGGAAAGTAGACTTGACCCTCTTCGAGATCCCCCAGGTGGATTTTGACATGGACATCTAACTTGCTTGAAAAATCGAGACGAAGTTGAAGAAAAACCCACTTTTCTGTATATTAAAAACTGTTTTGAAACACCAACTTGTCGGCCACTTTTCTTGCTGTCCATTAAGCTTTCGTAAAAACTAATTGAAGATAGTTAAAGACAACCTAACCGAGATTGTAACGTACCTTCTGGATTCACTTTTCATCTAGTATGTAGAAAGTTACACGTTGTTAAAGTTTTCCGAAAAACTGTAAATTCTGTTTTCAAAAAGTAGAGAAACACCCCGATACGGCGTCCATCCCGACAAACCGGACGACGTGGTCACGCACTATAAACATCGAAAGGCGCGTATGGATGTTGTCGACGTGTGGGAACTGACGGAACTTGATTTCATTGCATGTGCGCGACGAAATCAATGCGTATCCGTCGAGATACCCCGTATCGACCTTTGCAAATTAATTCACAACTTTGTGCACACTCATCATATCGCGATGAAACTTGCGCCATTGGACTCGTAATATTTTTCTGGTCCTGTGACCCAAGTTTGGTCCGATTCTGAGACCGTTGATCGGGACGCTATTTTGGTGGGCCCACAATCCCACTCACCAGGTGATTTTGTGCACAGCCCACCGGAATCCAAAATTGGACATACCGTTGGGTTCGTCTCATCAAAACAAATCCGTAGACATGTAGTTTGGCGACTTTAGAGACCGTAGGTTCTGGCGCGTATTTCGGTGCAAAGCGGGTCCAACGGCGGACATCGTTTTAATCCGAAATTACGATTTTGCCCCTGTTCCAGAATTTAACTTTTGGACAGGCGTTTCCTAGGTATATCTTATATTCCAAACTCGTTCGTGATGTTTGTTGCAGCATCCGTAGTCATCTATGGGATTTGGCTATTTCTGGCTTCATTTACTTGTTGGTTCGAGCTACTGGATTATTCTCTTTTGCACATAACCTCAGGCAAGACACCTTGCCTTTACTGTTTAAATTTCCTGCTCAATATTATGCATGTTTTAGTTATTTCTTTTTTAAATTATATGTAAATGTAAATTACTATATTTTATACAATTGGCTTAGAGTTAAGGGACTACCGTCAAATTTAGTGTGTCTCATTGACTTATCACGATTGTACACAAGTTGTGTGTGAGAGTTGTGAGTATCATATAGTGGACACTTGCGTGTTGGCTGATCACCCGTGCGCATGCGTAGGAATAACTGTCAATAGATGCATGATTAGAAGACTTGACAGTTATCTATTATAGATCCGTGTTGTGGAAACGACACGTGTTGGTGTGTCGTGGTTACGATGCACGTATAGTATCATTGGGGGGAGGGGACAGCTACTAGCGTAGGGGCTACTTTTTACACACATTTTGGGAGATAGTGTCTCGGATGAGCGCTACGTGTTACCCGGTCGATAGTGTCTCGGATGAGCGCTACTTGTTGGCCACTCTTTACTACATGCTTGAGACAGCCCCTGCGTAGAACATTGTCCTCTAAATTGAAATTCACATAGAATGGTTAGGAACCTTTACTCATGCATACTTTTCTGTTGAGCTTATTTATTCAATTTATCGGCATGATATTATGTGTCTTGTTATGTCCCTCTGAGGACCTGGTTTTTTTCCAGGTGTGTGTTCATGTTTTCTGCAGGTGCTCTAGCTAAGGCCATTCCTTCCTTCGTGATGACTGCTTTTGGACTTGTCATTGCTTCGCTCGACCAATCACTTTCTTTGTATATTTCTTCTCTATTTAAATTAGTTGGTAGTGGACTTTGTCTCCGCCCAACGATTGTATCATAAATATTCAAGTTGATTTTTTTATAATTGTTCCTTTCATTGTGGATGAGATTTAGTTGTCTTGGATTACAACATTTTACAGCTTATGTATACATACGAGGTCTATGTATTTCGTATGTATACAGCTGGCATGTCTACGTACTTGGTCCTACGTATTTTGGGACTGGGGCGTTACAATGTCTACTCTCAAAAGTCTAAGTAAACAAAAGACAACTAGGCGAGCTTCCCCGCAAGAACATCCTCGTAAAGCAGAGCCGGGTCCTCGACAGTAACCCCGTAATATGTGTCGCAGAGTAACTCCTCCTCAGTAAGGACACCTACAACATTATCCTGTCAGGACGGAAGCAAGTACTGAATCTAGCAAACTAGCATATGAAACATGAAAATGAACATGTGAGGAATAACTGGAAACATGGCATCACATAGTCTATCATGGCAAGGACACATATGTCATAGAGACAGATGTATATGTAATGTTTAAAACTGTAGCAGGTACGTGATCGGTCAATAGATGTACAATGTACTGAGGCACACTGTAAATAAAATGTACATACGTACAAGTGCACAAGCATAGGTGTACATCCGTACAGAAATGCGGGATAATAGCCTACGGCGCAGTATCATATAGAATGAACTTTGCTCGGTACGATAATGGGGGCATGATCACGTACTCAGCTACTAGTTTCCCCATAACCCATATTCTATCATGTGAGAGATACATAAAAACTGTTCTAAGCATGATAGTAACTGGAAGTACAACATGTGACGTTTTAACTTGCTACCCCAAGGATCAGCATTTAACATGGTGGGTTTTGCAGTTCATTTATGTGACAATATGTAAAGTTCATAGAAAGTACTTGCCTCTAGCAAAGCAAAACAAAACAAGCTGCGATAACAGTGCTATGGATGTCCGGTAACTCGTCACTGTAGAAGTAAATACAATAACTTAGTTTTTACACTAGGCTAAGACACTAGGACACTAATCTGTGAAACACGACTTGTGACAGGGCACCTAGCCAAAATGATGATTTTAGCTTAGGAGACCAATGTGAGGTGACACACTACTTTAACTAACTTTCTAGGATCTTTACACTAGTGAGGGGTGGGGTTCAATACGGCTAAAACTCAAAATAACACAAAAGCTACAAGTCGTAATTAATCAATAAATAAATCAAAAGACTATTGTATTCTAACAATTTTAGAAATAGACAAAAAAGCCTAGTTTTTACTTAAAGTAAAGTATCAAAGTGATCCTTGTTAATCATAGAAATTTATTATAATTTTTCTGGAATTTATTAACCAGTACAAGTATTTTATAAAAATCAGTTTTTCTAAGTATACAGAAAATGAGTTTTGGTTTCATATGCCAAACTAGTGGCAAAACAGTAAATTAAATACTATAAAAATTATACTAAATTAGCTAACTTAACATAGTATCTAAATACTATTTTTCATAATTTTAACAGTACTTTAAGTATTTTTAGAAAATCAAAAATAGTATTGCACACAATTGAAATTAAATAATTAATTATCTGCGTATTTTGTCCATGTATATAATTTGAACCAAAGTTCAAATACAGGACCCAAGGCCATGAATCAAGTCCAATATGACTTGTACATGTCTTGAATGTGTGAAAACATATTTGGGCCCAAATACCCAAGCTAGACTTGGACACCAAATGGTTGCAGTAATTTAAATACAATAAAAATACAATTTGGTGAAAGTGCAAAAATAATATTAATATTTTAATATGGTAAAATTATGCATATTGAAAATATACATACATATGTTTTAAAAGTACATATATATATGTAAGAAAAAATACTTAATTTATAAAGTATATATATATATATATATATATATATATATATATATATATATATATATATATATATCTAGATATATATATATATATATATATATATATATAAGAAAACACTTAATAATATAGTGTATATATATAATATATATATACACATGAAAATATATATACATATATACTATATGTATATATATATATATATATATATATATATATATATATATATATATATATATATATATATATATATATATATATATATATATATATATATATAAACATATATATATATATATATAATTTACTAACTATGAAATATATATACATATATATAAAATACTGTCAAAATACGGTATATACATATATATATACTAATATATATATATATATATATTTTTTCTTTATATATATATACTAATATATATATATATATATACTAATATATATATTAGTATATATATATATACTAATATATATATATATATATATATATATATATATATATATATATATATATATATATATATATATATATATATATATATATACAAATATATATAAATATATATATATAACAGGAAAAGAAAAAGAAAAGAAACAGAAAAAAAAGAAAACAGAAAGGGAGAGGGGCTCGAACCCGAGCGCGCAGGCAGGGGGGGTTTAGTTTAGGACGGGCTGGCCAGGGGGTCAGTCCATCAGTTATGTTAGGGGTTAGGTCTAGTTTAGTTTTATTTTTGTTTAGGTTAGATTATAAATAAATAAAAAAATCGGTCCTGTGTCCAGACAGTTAAGGACACAGGTAACAACGTGTCCGTGCTATGCACGACACGCACGAACACTGATTCATGTGTCCAACTACTGGACGAGCATCCCCGTGTCCTGGCGAGTCTCCCACGTGAAATCGAGACACAAACGACACGAAAGCAAAATGACACGTACGTGTCCGACTTCTCAAAGAAGTTTCGAGGGTGCTCGACGGCGACTGAGGCATTATGGCGGTGGCGCTCCGGTGGCGCTGGGCGTGGCTCAGCGTGGCGCGTCTGATGGTGGTGGTTGCGGGCGGTGGTGCTCGTCGGTGGGGCTGGGCGGAGTAGTTGATCGGAGTTAGGGTTACGGTTAGGGTTTTTGGGGAAGAACGGTGGTGGTTGGGCGGTCGTGGGGCGTTGTGGTGGTCGTAGCTAGGTCGGGGGGCTGCGGGGGTTTAAATAGAGGGGTTAGGGCGGTCGTAGGTCGGTCGGTCTGGCCGAAAATGGCGGGGGCAGGGCGGCGCGACGGTCGGGCAGTCGTCGGTCTGGGGGGTCAACGAGAGTGGGTGAGGGAAGAGAGAGAGAGTGGTCGGGGGGGTTTCGGAAGTTTGCACTTAGGCCCTCTAGGTTTTGGTTATTGCACAAAGGCTTTAACAGTGTATGAATGCAAAATAAAATTTGCATTCCTAAATCGAAAACATTTTACTAATTGCAAACTATTATAAAAACAAATTTAAAATTGCAGAAAGATATCAAAACAATTTAGAAAATTACATATTGATATTTTTTTTGTATTAAAACTCATTAGAAAATTATTTTAAAAATTCTAGAAAAATTCCTAAAAATCTAAATAAATATTTTAAAGCTAAAAATGACATTAAAATTAATTAGCACTAATTAAAATGAAATTTGAAAATCAGGGGCTTACATAAACTACCTCCTCTCCTCCTCTTCTTCAAACTCCATCATCTTCCCTCCACCATTATTATCACCACCACATCCGACCACCATCACCACCGTGATCACCACCACATCCGACCACCATCACCACCGTGACCACCACCACGTCCGCCGTGCCGCCGCGCCCTCGCCGGCCGGGCCTGACCGCACAGCCCCGCGCGCAGCAGTGGGCAGCAGCAGCCGGGAACTCCCTGGCCGCGCGCATACAGCGTTGGCCGCGCGCCGTCACCGGCTACCGTGGCTCCGGCGACCCCCACGCGGGTATGCCCCACTCCGACGAGCACTCCCATGGTGGCCACCGTCCTCCGGGACGCGCCGTCGAGGCGATTCGTGCGTTTCGCACAAAGTTCCGTGGTGACGCACGCGGGAACGATCCAGATTTCGCGTTCCGTCGTAGCAACTTCGCGCACGTTTTCTCGAGAATCCGACCGTTGGATCGGCGATTTCTTCACTCCGTCACAATCTCGGTATATCCACCTTCACTTCTGTCAATTTTCATCTATTAATTTTATCGTTTGATACATCAAAATTGGCCACCAAGTTGACCGTTTAAATTGTATTAATTTTGGACAGTTTCGCGGAGTCAACTTCGTCAGCTTCTACCTCCTCCACTGCAGCTCCGTTTGGCGTGCTACCAGTTCCTGTGCGAAGCTGGTATAACCCTCTTGCTACCCCTCCAGTTTTGTTTCATTGTGAGCTTGTTTGATTGGTTGAATTCGACGCCAAAGTTGGCCGTCCGAATTTGTAATTTCCAACTTATAAAATTCTATTTTTGAACACGGGACTCCAGATTTCATTTCTGACACCACCAGTAGACTCGTGGCGTCGTTCTGGCATGTTTTTATATAAAATTTGTTAGATTTGGAGGACGTAGGCCCTGGCACATTTTTCGGTGCAAAGTGGGTCCCACAGTCCGGGTCAACGGGACTTTTTAATGCCGGCTCATCGGAATCCAATTTCGGATATACCGTTGAGTTCGTATCGTCATTCTGGACTCGTTGACATGTAGTTTGCTGAGTTTTGAGAACATTGGCTCCGGTACGCATTTCCGTGCAAACCGAAATTCCAAGTTCTGGTCAACGGACCAAATTGAGATCGGGTCAACGGAATCCAATTCTGGAGATACCGTTGGGTTCGTATCGTCATTCTAGTTTTGTGGACATATAATTTGTTATATTTTATAGACTTATTTTCTTGTACGTTTTTCGGTGCAAAACGGCTCCGACACGGATACCGTTTTGACCTAAAATTACCTTTTTGTCCTTATGTCCAAATAGGACCGATGGGTAGGCTATTCTAGCTAATTTGACCATTCTGGACACGTTGGCGGTGTTTATTTCATCGTCCGACAATGTTTGTTGATAATTTCTCTGAGTTTAACCTTTTTATAATTTATTAATAATTAATTCTTATAATGTTCGTATTTCGGAATTAGTACAACGAAACTGAGCTCAGTCAATTCCAGTGATCTCACATCGCTAAAATTGACAAGATGGACACGTGGATCACTATAATAAGATTATCAACTTTACCGTTGATCATATCATCTCGATTTGCGTGTCGTAAGTTTCGACGTACAAATAACGAAGTACACTTTATATCTTTAATAATTAGACTAGAATGGACCCTGTTTGACCAGAGTTGACCAGTTGACCCAAAGTCAACTGTAAGTCAACACTTGACCTAGTTTGACTAGATTATTGGCCGGAGTTGACCTAGAGTTGTTTTGACTTAGAAGAACCTACGATAATATAGATTGTTTGTAGAGATTTATTTATTACAACTTGAACACCTTGTAACTGTGTTGCTTTAAATAGGACTCTGTGGCTTCAGTTGGACCCCCTATACTTATCAGCTGTTCAGGTTATCAGGCGAGTACATTCTCTGATCATTTCATATCCTGCTTAGAATTATTTTCTACATTAAATTACTTTACTTGTTACTGTCACGTTGGTCACACAGATTGGTACTATATGGATCCCTTCTTGAGATGTTATCCTTAGGGAGCATCGGGTACTACATGTTCTGTGCGTTTCACTTACATGGCATATCACTATGCTTCATTGGTTCTTTGATCACTTGTGACATATACTCTTATGATCACAGAGTCTCCTAGAATCCTTATTCCATTTACTGGGTATCCTAGAATCTCCTAGAATCCCCATTTATGGGACATCCATGTATCACCCTTCGGGGGCCTTTGCATGGAATCATAACATAACCTGGTTGGATCCTTGTGTATTGATTGGGGGTACGGGAGAGTAGAAGTAGACATATGAATAATACCCAAGTAGTATCTCATCAGAATCTTTCCATAGTGTCTCATCAGAATCTCCTATGTCATTTACATGTCTATATTGTACTCTGACTCACTAGCCACTGTTAGTCTCTATTTATAGTAGATATTTCTATTACAGCTTTCTCTCTCTGTTTACATACTGCATTTCTTTCAGTACATGTATCTTACTTTACTGCATGATTATATTTTCTAACCTGCTATGAACTGTTGAGATGTATTGTGCTCGCTCCTGTCCTGACTGGACCTGTTGATAAATTTTACAGATAGCTTAGAGGTTGCCTGCTAGCCTAGAGGAGACACAGTAGAGGTTGTATAGATAGCTAGGGTTTTGCTCATAGTTTATTTTCAGTTGTCTTGAGTTGTATTTATGGATTACTGTATTTGAGCTTTGAGATGTATTTCTGGGTTTGTGTATCTTAGACACTTAGACTTCTATCTGCTGTATCTCTTTTGGATTTCATGTTTTATCTATCTTCCTTTATGCTCTACCTTAGATGTGATTGAGTTTACATTCTGCTATGTCACCCCCAATCGGGGAGTATAAACTGCTTATCCTTATATTGTTAGATGCATGTGACCTAGGACAGCGTTCTACCGCCGACACTGCGGCGTAGGCTGAGCGTTGTTACGTTCTCGTACCCTTACTATAGGGTGCGGGTCGTGACACATTTTTAGTGGTGGCCCATGCAGGTCGAGTTTATGTAGTGGTATTCGAACTAGCTAGAGTACCACTACAGCCTGCAGTAGGATTAGGATATATTTTTTGAAGGTACTCAATCACAATTAGGATCCCTTGAGAGATTCCTGGGACGACCCTTGAGAATCTTATTTTAACTTCGATTTGAAAACTCTTTTTCCCTTGATTTGATTTATCTTTACTTTCTGTTGTTGAATTTGATTTTTATGGATTATCGTTGAATTTGAGTTTGTATTTATTGATTTTGATGAATGATTGTTGAATTTTGAATCTTGATGTTAGTTGTAGCATCCGAGTTTGTATTTATATGATTTGAAGGATTTTTGTTCATTTTTGAATCTTGATGTCCGTTGATAAATTTTATTTTTTGGGTATTCATTGTTGATTTAACTTAATTTTGTCAAGATAAAATTATATGGGCTAGGTCATCTAAGTTTTGGAATCTAGTCTTCTATAGTCACATTATCCAGCATGGTGAGGACATATAGTCCGATTTTGGATATATTTATCGGGTGTGGGAATTTAAGGTTTTCACAGCCAAGCTAGCGGCATCGCAAAAATGTTAAATACCATGACTCTAGAGGTATGTGCCAAAGTCGAGGACCCTGTGATTATCATAGCCTTGCTTACTAGTATGACGAGGATTTAGAGTACTATGATTTTGGATAGACGCATATGATTATCAGATTGTACCTTAAATGTTTTCGAACATGTTTTCTCTACTTTTGTTCCAGTCCTTCAAAAAAAATTATTATTATTTGTTTGTTTTGTTTTGTTTTGTTTCTTATTATTTAACTTAGAAGTAGGTTTAGCTGTTTTTATAAACCTTTGTGTAACTTCTTTCTATGAATTTCTTCTTAATACAATGAATCAATGATTTTGCTAGACTTATTTGGATTGGATATTATGGCTCTGATTTCAAAATGGTTCCTTCTTTTAAACAGATAAGCAGAACAGATTCTTTTATTATTCTTTTCCTGCTAATATTTTTATTTCCATCAATCTTTGTCTTATATAACTGTCATGATTACATCAATTCCCTGTCTCGTATATAATTCTGTCAGCTATACCTTGAAAACTCTTGAATCTTCATATCATTTTACCTGAGACATGTTGAGAAAGTGACGTAAATCATCTAGTTCGGAAATGACGTAATTGGTTATCATAGGATGATTTAGTAGGAATCAGAATGTTGGATGTCAAATATAAAAAAAAATTGAGAGGGAGATGTGGTAAAGGTTTAGAATGGAATCGAGCGATAAATGTTATCAATTTAGAAACAATCGCAGAAAATTTTGGTTATGAGTAATTCATGGATGTATTTCAAAAAAAAAACTAATGAGGATATCAGAGGTCAACTTAGTTTTGAGAACTTAGGAAATCTTGGTTATTGATTCTTGGAAACTTTTACAGGGCTATGTAGAAATTTGGAAATGGAAAGGAGAATTTAATTGTATTCAATGATTATGCGAAATTGAACTAGATATTGTAAGAGGGTGACTAGAGACAGAGAGAACACAAGGATTTTAAGTTATAGGAATTATTTTAGATGATTGGGAGAAAATTGTAGAATTCAAAAGGATAATATTTGAAGGTGAACGTTGAAGAAAATATAAAGGTTGATTTATAAATAAGAATAAATTTTGTGTGACATAGTGGTATTGGAGTTTAGTAAATACGAGACTCGATTTAAACAAGTTCAAGAATTTCATAAACTGGATTTAGAGGTTTCGGATCTAAATTAAAACGAGGTGTAGGAATTTAGAAATTTGATTAAATGAATAAGTGTTGAGTCCTAAATAAGAGGGGTATGTTTCGTGGAAAATATTTTAAAAGTTAGAAATTTTGTCTATGGTGATCATGGTAAAGATTTAGATGACTGAAGGTTATAAAATTTCGATGATAGTCATATGAAGGTTGATTTTCATATTGGGACTTGTGAGAAGAAAAAAATATATGATTTGGCAAATGATAAACTGATAGTATTAGAGAGAGATGATTTACTGACTTCGTATGAGATCTTTCTTGTTTTCCTCTAGAAGGGTTTTTCAATATCATTGAATCCTAGTTTCCTTAATCACGACCAAATCGACTTCGATTATCTTTTCTTATCATATTAATATCTTGGGTTGTACTCAATTGAATTAAATTTGATTGTGACCTGAATCTCCATCCTCGTATGCTCGTTCTCAGACTTTGTTGAACCTGTCCTCCATATTGCCCAAATCTTGATTTCTCCAATTTGATCAACTTAGATCGTATCGAGACTAAATATTCTTAATATATATTGTGATTGGATTTTCATGTAAGTGACTTTCATTCCTTAACTTTTGATTTTGATTTTTCTGAACCCTTTATAGATAATAGGTAGTTATTTTTATTTTTTGATGAGTACCAGTTTTTATATAGGATGGTAGACTGCCTTACAGTTTTGATGATTTGTTATTTCTGCATCTTTTCTAGTTTAGCACCCTAGATTGCTTGTGTGTTTTGATACCCTATGACCGTTTCGGTTAGCATGACTAGTATACCTAGAAGAGACTTTCACTACCACCGTATGCCATGACCCAGTATATTTTTTTATGGTATGATTTGTTTAAGTTCTGGGACTTGATTGTGGGGGTTTGACCTAGAGGGAGTATGAACATTTTAATTTCGAGGACGAAATTTTTATAAGGTGGGTAGGATGTGAGCACCCTGAATTTTGGGTTGATTTTTTTTTATTTTATTTTAAATTTTCTGATTGATTAGTTTCGATAATTAATTATTCTGTTTATTATTTTTAAGTGTACTTTTCCGTGCCTTTGATATTTGGAGTGTCAGGGATGTTCAACTCTGGAAACCTTCTTCACGAGTTTTGTAGTGGACATGATTACCTTCAAGATGGTATATAATGTTCCATACAAACTTGTTTCCTTGTACTCTTTTTGCTTCGCACAACTTCGGGTCGATTTAGACCATTTGATTATTAATTATTTTTCCCACTCTTTTCCTTGATCATTATTAGCACGTTACCGTGACTTTTAATTTGAGAGCACAAGACCAGTTATTTTCTGGAAACCAACTTCTCATGCATGATCTACTCGAGACGCTCTTCACCCATGACCTTCGTGTCCCACTCAGACACGACATTTTGTGCTCCGTTACTTCACACAACTTTTCTGACACGTGACCCGATTTTATTTCACCCCACGGTGTCACATTCATTTTCCAACTTGATTTGTGGGTACCCTGTCGACCAAAACCTGTCAACCCCAAATATGGACATGGCCCACATTGAGCCTACTATCCGCATGCCACTTGTGTCCCATTTATTGGAATTCCCATGTGCTACTTATTTACTCAGGATCATCAACACCTATTTTTATTCGATTATTTCGCAATATCCGGTTTTGATCCAACCCGGCTCGACTGAACCCAGCCCCAGCTCCATGTTACT
The DNA here is from genome assembly GCA_029216955.1 of Iris pallida. Taxonomy (NCBI): domain Eukaryota; kingdom Viridiplantae; phylum Streptophyta; class Magnoliopsida; order Asparagales; family Iridaceae; genus Iris; species Iris pallida. The sequence goes on from JANAVB010033820.1 coordinate 19,835,719, forward strand.
CTCCAATACCATCACCCTCAGCCTCATTACCCTTGAAAAATACTAAATACTCATTCTACCTATTTTTAATATTTATTGAAAATTTTGTTATTAAATCCTATAGGAATAACCTAATTTTCCTATAATAAAATTCTAGCCATTTGATTCCCCTAATAAATCCTATCTATTCATTTCCTACATGACAAACTCCCCATCCCCAAAACTCCACATGGCCGGCCCTAGCTTTAAAATTTTTCCTTTCTCTTTCTACTTTATCCTCTCTCATTTAATTTCCTACTCATTATTTCCTCACATTAATTCTCACCTCTCTCTCTCTTCCCTCTCAAACACACACACAGAGCACCAACACCACTCGGCCACCACCCAGCCATAGCCTGACGCCGCCACCCCCTGGCCGGAGCTCCACCGTGGACGAGGCGGCCAGCAGGCCGAGCAGCCCTCTCCTAAACCACCTCCTCTCCTCCCCTTCTTCAAACTCCATCATCTTCCCTCCACCATTATCATCACCACCACATCCGACCACCATCACCACCGTGATCACCACCACATCCGACCACCATCACCATCGTGACCACCACCACGTCCACTGCGCCGCTGCGCCCTCGCCGGCCGGGCCTGACCGTGCATCCCCGCGCGCAGCTGCGGGCAGTAGCAGCCGGGAACTCCCTGGCCGCACGCGTACAGCGCTGGCCGCGTGCCGTCGTCGGCCACCGTGGCTCCGGCGACCCCAACGTGGGTGCGCCCACTCCAGCGAGCACTCCCATGGCGGCCACCGTCCTCCGGGACGCACCGTCGAGGCGATTCGTGCGTTTCGTACGAAGTTCTGTCGTGACGCGCGCGGAAACGATCCAGATTTCACGTTCCGTCGTAGCGACTTCGCGCACGTTTTTCCGAGAATTCGACCGTTAGTTCGGCGATTTCTTCGCTCCGTCACAATCTCGGTATATCCACCTTCACTCCTGTCAATTTTCATCCGTTGATTTTATCGTTTGATACATCAAAAACCGGCCACCAAGTTGACCGTTTAAATTGTATTAATTTTGGACAGTTTCGCGGAGTCAACTTCGTCAGTTTGTACCTCCTCCACCGCAGCTCCGTTTGGCGTGCTACCAGTTCCTGTGCGAAGCTGGTATAACCCTTTTACTACCCCTCCAGTTTTGTTTCATTGTGAGCTTGTTTGATTGGTTGAATTCGACGCCACAGTTGGCCGTCCGAATTCGTAATTTCCAACTTATAAAATTCCATTTTTGAACACGAGACTCCAGATTTCATTTTTGACACCACCAGTAGACTCGTGGCATCATTCTGGCATGTTTTCAAATAAAATTTGTTAGATTTGGAGGACGTGGGTCCTGGCACGTTTTTCGGTGCAAAGTGGGTCCCACGGTCTGGGTCAACGAGACTTTTTGACGCCGGCTCATCGGAATCCAATTCCGGATATACCGTTGAGTTCGTATCATCATTCTGGACTCGTTGACATGTAGTTTGTTGAGTTTTGAGAACATTGGCTCCGGTACGCATTTCCTTACAAACTGGAATTCCAAGTTCTGGTCAACGGACCAAATTGAGATCGGGTCAACGGAATCCAATTCTGGAGATACCGTTGGGTTCGTATCGTCATTCTGGTTCCGCGGACATATAATTTGTTATATTTTATAGACTTATTTTCTTGCACATTTTTTGGTGCAAAATGGCTCCGACACGGATACCGTTTTGACCCAAAATTACCTTTTTGCCCTTGTGTCCAAATTGGACCGATGGGTAGGCTGTCCTAGCTAATTTGACCATTCTGGACACGTTGGCGATGTTTATTTCATCGTCCGACAATGTTTGTTGATAATTTCTCTGAGTTTAACCTTTTTATAATTTATTAATAATTAATTCTTATAATGTTCGCATTTCGGGATTAGTACAACGAAATTGAGTTCAGTCAATTCCAGTGATCTCACATCGCTGAAATTGACAAGATGGACACGTGGATTACTATAATAAGATTATCAACTTTACCGTTGATCATCTCATCTCGATTTGTGTGTCATAAGTTTCGACGTACAAATAATGAAGTACACTTTATATCTTTAATAATTAGACTAGAATGGACCCTGTTTGACCAGAGTTGACCAGTTGACCCAAAGTCAACTGTAAGTCAACACTTGACCTAGTTTGACTAGATTATTGGCCGGAGTTGACCTAGAGTTGTTTTGACTTAGAAGAACCTAGGATAATATAGATTGCTTGTAGAGATTTATTTATTACAACTTGAACACCTTGTAACCTGTGTTGCTTTAAATAGGACTCTGTGGCTTCAGTTGGACCCCCTATACTTATCAGCTGTTCAGGTTATCAGGCGAGTACATTATCTGATCATTTCATATCCTGCTTAGAATTATTTCCTGCATTAAATTACTTTACTTGTTACTGTCACGTTGGTCACACGGATTGGTACTATATGGATCCCTTCTTGAGATGTTATCCTTAGGGAGCATCGGGTACTACATGTTCTGTGCGTTTCACTTACATGGTGTATCACTATGCTTCATTGGTTCTTTGATCACTTATGACATATACTCTTATGATCACATAGTCTCCTAGAATCCTTATCCCATTTACTTTGTATCCTAGAATCTCCTAGAATCCCCCATTTATGGGACATCCATGTATCACCCTTCGGGGGCCTTTGCATGGAATCATAACATAACCTGGTTGGATCCTTGTGTATTGATTGGGGGTACGGGAGAGTAGAAGTAGACATGTGAATAATACCCAAGTAGTATCTCATCAGAATCTTTCCATAGTGTCTCATCAGAATCTCCTATGCTATTTACATGTCTATATTGTACTCTGACTCACTAGCCACTGTTAGTCTCTATTTATAGTAGATATTTCTATTACAGCTCTCTCTCTGTTTACATACTGCATTTCTTTCAGTACCTGTATCTTACTTTACTGCATGATTATATTTTCTAACCTGCTATGAACTGTTGAGATGTATTGTGCTCGCTCCTGTCCTGACTGGACCTGTTGATAAATTTTACAGATAGCTTGGAGGTTGCCTGCTAGCCTAGAGGAGACACAGTAGAGGTTGTATAGATAGCTAGGGTTTTGCTCATAGTTTATTTTCAGTTGTCTTGAGTTGTATTTATGGATTACTGTATTTGAGCTTTGAGATGTATTTCTGGGTTTGTGTATCTTAGACACTTAGACTTCTATCTGCTGTATCTCTTTTGGATTTTATGTTTTATCTATCTTCCTTTATGCTCTACCTTAGATGTGATTGAGTTTACATTCTGCTATGTCACCCCCATTCGGGGAGTATAAACTGCTTATCCTTATACTGTTAGATGCATGAGACCTAGGACAGCATTCTACCGCCGACACTGCGGCGTAGGCTGGGCGTTGTTACGTTCTCGTGCCCTTAGTATAGGGTGCCGGTCGTGACATCCTTCTTAGGCACGAACAAAACTGGCGCTCCCCAGGGTGAAGCTCCATCTCTGATAAATCCATGGGCCTTCAGTTCGTCAATCTAGTCCTTCATCTCCTTTGCCTCCTTGGGGTTGACTCTGTAGCATCCCCGAGAAATAGGGAAAGAGCCGGGAACTAGGTCGATGGTGAATTCCACACCTCGATCTAGAGGCAATCCCAAAGACTATCAGGAAAGACGTCCATGAATTCTGCTATGATAGGGTGAGAAGGCCCGGGTTCTTCGGTGATAGAGGAGTAGGTAACACTCTTCATGTCTTCGGAGCTCGAGAGATTTCAAACTCCGGTTCTTCTGGTGGGCTGAAGATTACACATCCTCTGTGACAATCTATCAGCGCATGCCACTTAACCAGTCCATCCCTAGGATACATCATAGTTGGGTAAGGGCATCACAAGTAGGGGTGATAAGAATTTGTGGCCTGAGATAGTTATGGAGCAGTTACATGTCTCGGTGATGGGATGGGTCCACCACCGGTCATAACTCTACATATCATTGCTAAATCCCGTAACTAGGTGGTGTGCAGAAATAACTTGATGATATAAAACTGTGTGATGCACCGAATAAAATAATGCTAGAGCATGATGTGAAAACACATAAATGGAACCTGTGATAACATCAGCGATGGGTTCCTGCTCTGCTTCTTGCTCGTCTGCTGCTAGGGCAAAGCTCGCCCGGGTCTTCTGCTGATGTTGCCCGAACCGTTGTTGCTGAGTGGGTAGAGGAGCTCTTTGCTGAGTTGCTCCGGTCCGGGTGAATGCTGTGGGGCAGTCCCTCACTTGTGGGTGGCGACCCACAAACTAGACAGTGTCCCAGTTCTTTCCTGCAGTGTTCGCCTGATGTCCTGGTGTCACGACCCGCTACCAAATTGTTGGGCCGGGCTGAGTTATGTCCAGCCTGTGCTTGAGAAAGCGCAGTAAGCTGTTCTAGAGATCGCAAGATAAGACTAAATGTGCTAACAGTTCTATAAGTGAATAAAAGTCATAAATGCTCCAACATAAAAGTCGTCTCATATAGTAAATAAGTCCAAGTACAAGTCTGAAATGTAAAACTGGATTACATGTCCAGTTACAAATACGTAGTCTAATACATGACTACACTAAGTATCCAAGTGACTACCGCAAACTAGGCGAGTTTCCCCGCAGGTACATCCTCGTAAGGCAAAGCCTGGTCCTCGGCAGTATCTCCATAATATGAGTCACAGAGCAACTCCTCCTCAGAGGATACTACAACGTTATCCTGTCAGGACGGGAGCAAGTACTGATTCTAGCAAACTAAATATACGAAGCATGAACAGGAATGTAATAAACTGGAATCATGGCATATCTTGGTTTAATTGGTTCTTTTTAGAAATGACAACATATAGTTAAAAGTTTA